>OZ020551.1:9002500-9582451 GCA_963971465.1 Lepidochitona cinerea
TTTTTGTGATATCGTCACAGTGATGATATCACTTTTTGATAGCCGGGACTACTTCGACCACTGCAAGCGCGGCCTACCAAGTCGTCCTTCCCGCTGATGTCTCTGCCTCACTGGACGCTCCACTGCCCCAGGCAGCGCAATCTTCCTCGACCGTGCTCCAATATTAAGCCTTTTTCCCCTATACTTTCTTTTTGCACTCAAGCACTTTCAGTTATCTAATGCTCTTTATAAATTCGAAAGTCCGATGCGAACTATTTAGGTTGAACTGTAATTGTATTTTTTGTAATTCTTAAAATTGGTTTTGCATTTTCATATTTTTCCTTGCTTCGATCAAATTTGACATTACCACTGCACGTGATTGGCTATGTGTAAATGCGCGCGTCTTGAATAATGACTTTGCGAAAAATGACGAAAACGCAGCGAAAGGGTGCATATCTTTTTTCTTGTTGATCTTAATAAACAGTATAAGTAATTTGATTCGGGTGTTAAGAATAGTTTTCTTTCTTAAGTTAACTGAATGAATTTCTTTGTCGATCTATTTTGTCATGCGCATCGTGGTAGTTTGGACCATTGACCTATATAGCTCGATATATAGGTCAGTGGCTGAGACATAAACCCTTGGCATGGTTTTGTTTTCGTTACGTAGTTGTTTTCAAACCAAAATTTAAAAGATGAATCTTGTTAGATATATAATAAAAAGAAAATTAACTGGTCTCGATATGTATACCATAAATATTTCATCTCGTGTGATGCGAAAATGTACATTTTCACTCGTGGCTTTGCCACTCGTGAAAATATCACTTTTCGCATCCCACTCGATGAAATATTTATGGTATACACATCGAGACCAGTTAATATCCTCTATATATCAACGGCCCAGCCGGTCGGTTTTATAAGGTAAACGGCTGTGGGAAGTATGTCACAAAGTCAACTGCACAGTGAACACATAATTCCAGAAAGGACCATAAAAATAACGTATTGCTAAATTCTATTTCAACCAGTTTTGGGGGTTTTCTGTTTAATTGATTCTGATTGGTACATACTGCTTATCAGCGATGGTGACGGAGTGATGGCGATAGAGCGATGGCTATATTACGATAGATCGATGGCCTTATATTTTGCTCGGTCAAAGGAAACACTTAAGATTAATAAATACAAAAAAGAGATTATTTTTGTCATGTACCCGCAACGTATAGGGAAACTCCGAGCCTGGGCATGCACAAAAACGCGCTCTAATGGTTTGAGCCGTGTAAGCGAGTTCAGTCGGAACTCCCTTCGGCTATCTTCGCTCGCTACCGGTCGGCTTTGAGACGCCTCGGGCAGTCTGCGCTTTTTATACGGTAAATCACCGTATTTTTGGGCTGAATAAAAATGGCGTCGAAAGTCAATATCAAAATATTTCACTACCGACGAACAAAGAAAATAGAAATAATTATAAATTTATTAAATTTTAATACCATTTAGAAAGATATTTGATTATATATTTTATTTAGCCCGCAAAACCACATGTTGTAGACAGACGCAGTTTCGGTACATATCAGGAATCTTCAAATACTTCAATTATATAACTGATCGAAGCTGAAAGTTAACAAACAGAGTATTTCGACCCCTTACATTATCGCGGGGACACTTTTGTGGGGTCTTCGAGAAGATTTGGAAATTGTACGCTTCACGGCTACCTATTTGGTCGCCATATTCAAAATGACCTGCAGTCTATCAGAGGGTATTTTACGTACGTAAATCCCCGAAGTTATCATATGAGAATTACAGACAGAGGATTTGGTTGGAGGGGCACAAAAAGCTTGCCGATAAATTTGCGACAGTAAATTAAAAACAAGACCTGTAACAC
Source organism: Lepidochitona cinerea (assembly GCA_963971465.1). Taxonomy (NCBI): domain Eukaryota; kingdom Metazoa; phylum Mollusca; class Polyplacophora; order Chitonida; family Tonicellidae; genus Lepidochitona; species Lepidochitona cinerea. The sequence goes on from OZ020551.1 coordinate 9,004,350, forward strand.
AAGGCCAGCAGATTATATTGACAGATTTTTATTTATATTGCAAATAGAGTAGTATATATCAAAATTACGTACTTTTACCAACTTTATTTACTAATAGTTTCGAGATAGAAAACTGTAGACCGAGAATTCAAAGAGAGTAGAAATAGCAGTATCGATCTCGAATAAAAATCAAAGGATAAAATCCTGGAAACACAACTGCTTGCCCGAATAGAAGATTTCACAGATCAAACAAATGACTGCAATATTGACAAAAATTCACAGGCTGCAAGTAAATAAGCAATTATATCGTATTCAAATCATATAGGCCTACAGCATTCCATTGCAGACTGAGCAGTTATTTACGTATTGACTAAATAGACCTCTTCAAATTCAAGAAAAATCATATTTCTACGTACATGTATATAAAAATAAATTTGCAAAACTATGCAAACTTGACATATTTTGCTTCCATGAGCAATCGAGAAACGTCTACCCGTAATGACAATCATTGAACTATATGTAAATTGACCACCTCTCATTGGCTCGTTTGGATCTGACGTTCTAAAAAAACTCCGCCATTGCTCCGAGATGGGCGCGCGCGTGACCATCCGCCATCGTTTTTTGAAATTGCCTAATCATTTCGTAGTAATGGCAGCGCTGATCGTAGAGAGGGGGGGGGGGGTTCTTGCTGGCAAAGAGCCCGGTTTCCTCCTACATAAAACCTGACAAATTAGTTAGCCTTTGTAAAGTCTACATGTACGTCAATGTAGGCTACACTTCACGTATCCCTTTTTCCATTGTGCCGTAGTCTATCCAAATATCTCGCTGGAAATCTAGCCAGTTGACCGAAACTGGCTGCAAATTGTATTTTAATAGTTTTTTAGTTATTCGTAGTGATCAACTGGGGCCAATTTTTACCATCCATTATATTAAATGTTAAGGCAAAATACAAATTTAGAAAAAAAAGCCTGGCGTTTAACAGCCACCGTACATTTCCGAAATGACAGACGTGTGACCCAGCCGGGAGAGAATGAAATGTACATGTCAGCCAGGTGGTCGACTTCTCTGATTGAGGCATATCAGAGTGTAGCAAAGTATGATTACAACGCAAACCGACTACACATTGTTTTATAGAACTAGTCAGTTTGATGAATAAAACTCCTTTAATTTCTCAAAGTGAGATGAGCTGCCCAATAAAGTGAACATTTTATTGAGACAGTATTAGAAAATTGTTCGTGATTATTTTAAGAAATACAACGTAAAAGTGGATTACAATCTTGGAGATGTTTATGTACGTGCATGTAGTATTTGTAAGAAAAACAAAAACCTAAAATACACCCATACATCCCGGTTACTTGAATTTTATCCGTTATAAGCACACAGTTTCGATTTCATATGTCATTAGCTTAATTTTATAAGGGAACATCAAACGCCCAACTTCTTTTTACAATCGGAATTTATGAAAGAGTCAGAATTTTCGAAACTTATGCGGCCTCAGCTTTAGCCGTCAAGTTTTAACAATTATGGATTTCTCCCTTAAGCCATGGAACCGCGAGATCGCGAGATCGCGAGACCGCGAGACCACGAGACCGCGAGACTGCGAGACCGCGAGACCGCGAGATCGCGAGACCGCGAGACTGCGAGACTGCGAGACCGCGAGACCACGGCTTTAGGGCTCACTAAACATTTTGGACAGCTGGGAGTAGGCGGGGTGGGGGGGGGGGGGGGGGGGGAGATTGGCGATCCCAAACACATTAAGCGAGTGTCCAGGGTCCGCCTCGATCCCGGAAGCTCCGATACCATTGGTGGGTGGAAATACGTTCTGACGGTTTCCACGAGACAAAATCCACAATATATTTCGAGAGGTTTGGGAAAACTGACTGCAAAATGTAAAATAAATTTAGCCAACAGATCCGTTAGCTAATTCAATAACAGACAAACTCAGAGCTGTCGATATTAATGCACTAATGCCTACGCCTAGATTTCTGTTCTTTATCATCACACTAAAAAGACATTGACCTCTCTCATTGATCTGTTTGTAAAACTATCAAAATGCGATAGTTTTAAGAAAAGGAAAGTTTTTAGAAGTATTTATTTAATTAAGCAAATATACTATTTACAGACCATCTATGAGTGTATACTTTTAACTCCTAATGGTACGGAATTAAAAAAAATTAACCCTATGTCCCCAGTGAGAACTTAATAGGCGGTGTATGACAGAAGCGTAGCAAAGCCCTGCTTCAGTGCCCATCATTCAAGCCATATTGTCACACAGACCTAAAATGACCCTTTCAAGTACATGTTAAATCCAGATCGCGAGACCACAAGATCGCGACAGTATGAGACCGCGAGACTGCGAGACTGCGAGATCACGAGACCGCGAGATCGCGAGACCGCGAGACTGCGAGATCGCGAGACCGCGAAATCACGAGACCGCGAGACTGCGAGATCCCGAGACCGCGAGATTGCGAGACCGCGAGACTGCGAGATCGCGAGACTGCGAGATCGCGAGACTGCGAGATCGCGAGACCGCGAGATCACGAGACTGCGAGACCGCGAGACTGCGAGATCGCGAGACTGCGAGATCGCGAGATCGCGAGACTGCGAGATCGCGAGACTGCGAGATCGCGAGACTGCGAGATCGCGAGACTGCGAGATCGCGAGACTGCGAGATCGCGAGACTGCGAGACCGCGAGCTCGCGAGGCGAGACTGCGAGATCGCGAGGCGAGACTGCGAGATCGCGAGGCGAGACTGCGAGATATACCATCTCGCGATCTCGCGGTCTCGCCTCGCGATCTCGCAGTCTCGCTTTGCGATCTCGCAGTCTCGCCTCGCGATCTCGCAGTCTCGCGGCCTCGCAGTCTCGCGATCTCGCAGTCTCGAGGTCTCGCAGTCTCGCGGTCTCGCACTCTCGCCTCGCGATCTCGCGGTCTCGCGACCTCGCTCTAGGCTTTGAAGGGCGAGATTGCGAGATCGCGAGATGGCCTCTATCGGCTTCCATAGTTATGTGATTGGATGGGAGGGGTTTCTTTTCCCGGGGTTATCGGTTACCAATTCTTGAGTATTGGACACACAGAAGTCATTTCAATGTACGAAAAGCACGAAACATGTTCTGTCATATACAGTTGATGCACTCTGTATTTGGTCCTTATAGCGGCGTGAATCGTTCCAGTCACTCAGTAATCAGTCTATTATAATTGCAGATGCAAGAGGTTGCCCTTAAGACTCTCTGTCATCTCTCGTTGGGAACTGATTGGCATAGACATAGAATCGTACAGGTAATTTAAAATACTCACAGCTTTCCTTTATTTATGATGTTATTAACATATATTGAGAACTTCTTGACACATAATTATAAACTTTCATCGTACAAACCTTTATTAACATGATTTTTTGACTCAGCACATGCTACCTAAAATAAACACTCTGTTTTAGGAGGATTTTACATCCGGGGGAAATTTAATGAAAGCTCTTAATAGTCGACCGAAGAACAAACAGATTCTTTCTAACGCTGTGTGTTTAGTCGGTAACCTAGCAACGAGTTCTGAAGATCAGGTGAGATTGCTTATTATCAATACCTGTGGCCATAAAGCAAACAGCCACATAATTAAAGTTTGATTTGCGATTTTACAAGTTGCTTTTAAGTAAGGCATTCAACAGGCTGTTGTGTGCAGAGTAAATTCCGAAGAAGCATGTTGTGTGTAACCAGGTTTGCTGAGAGGGTGAAACATACTACACTCATTGGCGCTTACTCCAAACCTGTAGACAAATATCTAACATTTGTTCAGAAAGTATAATCCCAACGTAACCAGAATAGTGTCCGGAGAGACCTAACGCCTGTCATCGTCGGGTCTATACTAAATCATATGAATTATTGATGAATTTGATTTGATTTGATTGATGGCTTTACGTCAGTCGGAACTCCCTTCGGCTATCTTCGCTCGCTACCGATCGGCTTTGACACGCCTCGGGCAGTCTGCGCTTTTTATACGGCAAATCACCGTATTTTTGGGCTGAATAAAAATGGCGTCGAAAGTAAATATCAAAATGTTTTACTACCGACGAAAACAGAAAATAAAAATAATTAAAAATTTATTAAATGCTAATATCATTTAGAAAGATATTTGTAAATATATTTTATTTAGCCCGGTAAACCACATGTTGTAGACAGACGCAGTTTCGGTACATATCAGGAATCTTCAAATACTTCAATTATATAACTGATCGAGGCTGAAGTTAACAAAGCGAATGTTCCAGTCCCTTACATTGTCACGGGGACACTTTTGTGGGGGCCCTCAAGGGGATTTGGGATTTGTACGCTTCACGGCTACCTATTTGGTCGCCATATTCAAAATGACCTGCAGTCTATCAGAGGGTATTTCACGCACGTAAATCCCCGAAGTTTCAGAGTGGGCTTTACGTCTCACTCACGATTATTTCCCTTAAATAGTTGCGCGCTGTCGACAGTCACCCAGCCTTGTGTGGGTGGGAGAGACTATAGCTCTGTCGACAGTTACCCAGGCTTGTGTGGGCGGGAGAGACTATAGCTCTGTCGACAGTCACCCAGGCTTGTGTGGGCGGGAGAAACTATGGCTCTGTCAACAGAGTCACCCAGGCTTGTGTGGGCGGGAGAGACTATGGCTCTGTCGACAGAGTCACCCAGGGTTGTGAGGGCGGGAGAAACTAACATTTGTTCAGAAAGTATAATCCCAACGTAACCAGAATAGTGTCCGGAGAGACCTAACGCCTTTCATCGTCGGGTCTATACTGAATCATGAGACCCAGGGTTGTGTGGCGGGAGAGACTATGGCTCCGTCAACAGTCACCCAGGCTTGTGTGGGCGGGAGAGACTATGGCTCTGTCAACAGTCACCCAGGCTTGTGTGGGCGGGAGAAACTATGGCTCCGTCGACAGAGTCACCCAGGCTTGTGTGGGCGGGAGATACTATGGCTCTGTCAACAGTCACCCAGGCTTGTGTGGCCGGGAGAGACTATGGCTCTGTCAACAGTCACCCAGGCTTGTGTGGGCGGGAGAAACTATGGCTCCGTCGACAGAGTCACCCAGGGTTGTGTGAGCGGAAGAAACTATGGCTCTGTCAACAGTCACCCAGGCTTGTGTGGCCGGGAGAGACTATGGCTCTGTCAACAGTCACCCAGGCTTGTGTGGGCGGGAGAAACTATGGCTCTGTCAACAGAGTAACCCAGGGTTATGTGGGCGGGGGAGACTATGGCTCTGTCAACAGTCACCCAGGCTTGTGTGGCCGGGAGAGACTATGGCCCTGTCAACAGTCACCCAGGCTTGTGTGAGCGGGAGAAACTATGGCTCTGTCGACAGAGTCACCCAGGCTTGTGTGGCCGGGAGAGACTATGGCTCTGGCGACAGTCACCCAGGCTTGTGTGGGCGGGAGAAACTATGGCTCTGTCAACAGAGTAACCCAGGGTTGTGTGGGCGGGAGAGACTATGGCTCTGTCAACAGAGTCACCCAGGCTTGTGTGGGCGGGAGAGACTATGGCTCTGTCAACAGAGTCACCCAGGCTTGTGTGGGCGGGAGATACTATGGCTCTGTCAACAGTCACCCAGGCTTGTGTGGGCGGGAGAAACTATGGCTCTGTCAACAGAGTAACCCAGGGTTGTGTGGGCGGGGGAGACTATGGCTCTGTCAACAGAGTCACCCAGGCTTGTGTGGGCGGGAGAGACTATGGCTCTGTCAACAGTCACCCAGGCTTGTGTGGGCGGGAGAAACTATGGCTCTGTCAACAGAGTAACCCAGGGTTGTGTGGGCGGGAGAGACTATGGCTCTGTCAACAGAGTCACCGAGGCTTGTGTGGGCGGGAGAGACTATGGCCCTGTCAACAGTCACCCAGGCTTGTGTGGGCGGGAGAGACTATGGCCCTGTCAACAGTCACCCAGGCTTGTGTGGGCGGGAGAGACTATGGCCCTGTCAACAGTCACCCAGGCTTGTGTGGGCGGGAGAGACTATGGCCCTGTCAACAGAGTCACGCAGGTTTGTGTGGGCGGGAGAGACTATGGCCCTGTCAACAGAGTCACCCAGGCCATCACGAGTAAACAAGAGCAGTAGGCAGATACATTTATTTAAGGACAAGTTTTTAACTGCTCGTGTTTTTTTTTTATCAAATGATCTTGTCTCATTTCAGATTTCATTATTTGATTTAATAGAATCTCTTCATGTGCTGTTAACCTCACAGACGGAGAATAAACCGCTTATATGTGCTATCTCTCGGGCCTTGGCAAATTTATCTCATCATCCTCAAGCTGTTTCTAAAATGGTAAGACAAGCATATTTCAAATAATAGCAAGATCGCAAAGCAGTTTTTGTCTAAATTTGCGAAGTTCCCCAATATGATTCCGTGCAGTTTAAGATATGGTGTACAATTTTCTTCGAACAGGCGATCATTTATACACAGAAATCACCCAGACGTAACCACGATTTTGCAGAATACGAATAGATAAACAAAAAGCGAGATTTTCAAATTTGAAAGTGACACAAGTTTGGTGTTGTTAATCTCCAGAGTGAACGGTAAAACAAGGGTTTAGTAATTAGTTTGTCCTAAAATCAGTGTTGCTGATTTCAATGTATTCGATGTATTCAATGTATTCGATGCCTAATTTCGATGTCATTAACAATCGAAATTCATTTACAGTACGAATTCTGGCACACCATGCCAATTGAAAGGGACACGTTAGAAACGACATCAAACTTGTGCTCTATGCAAACAAATTCACATAACTTTTAAAACGAGTTCTTGATTTGCTTGCGACCGTTCATCTGAAATTGATCCGATGTTCTTATTTTTAATCTGTACGGGCATGACAAATTAGGAAAAACTTTACGACAGTAATCTTGGTCCATGTCTGATTCCAAATATTGTAAACAAAAATCCTCGCAGAGATCAAGGGATCAATCATAATTGAAAGAAATTGTTATTCGTGACGAAACCAACGTAAACAGTGTATAAGAAGAAAGGCTCGTTTTAAAAAAAGGGGAGACTGGGAGATGCATTTGAGTGAGTAATTGCAACCAAACATCGATTTAGATAATGTAATGACGTCTTCTTTCTAGTTTTCTTTAACATCACGTGAATCTCGCACGCAATGTCTTAAATTGAAATGTATTTGTTTTTCTCATCATAAATAACGTGAGGAAAGTCACAGAGGAATTGTCTCCTTATTCATTAATCTCACATTTACGCAAAAGAATTAAACATCAAAGATTGGTCAGGATAACTTCGAAATGAATATGCATTTGTCCAACCAGCTTTTTAAATTTACCCCAATAGGCAGGGTCTGATATATAAAGGGGGTGCATTCGCCAAAATTGTTCGGAAAGTGAAACATAGTTACAATGAAATATAAGTTACAATGACCAAATATTCACTCGAACCCCTCGAAGTCAACCAAGAAGGTCATAAAAGACAAAGTTCTTTCTAGTCAGGGTTAGAGTGATCGTCCCTCAGTCCCACACAGACCTTCCATCGATGGAGCACGGGTTCGAATCACACTCAGACCAAATAAAATTAAAAATTTCAAAGTGAATGTTTCACTCGGTCGCCGTATGTGGAAGAGTTGTTAGGTACTCGCCGAACGTCGGGGATTTCCTCTGTGCAATGAACCCGGTTTCCTCCCCCACTAAACCTGGCAACGCCACCTTATAAGTGAAATAACCGGCGTAAAACATCAGTCAATCTTTCTAGTGATTTGCTTGCTGAACAATGTTCAACAGTCATGCGGTGCCTTTACAATAAATAATCCGAAGCAGTATGCGACTTAATGAAATAAACTATTGTTGCAGCTGCCTTGTATATGTGACATTGTGAGTAACTGTTTGCTGTCAGACCACTCCGAGACACGATTACAGGGGGCCAGAGCAATCTTACATCTTCTTAAACACTCCAAACACACAGCTATTAAAGAACTTTTACGGTACGTGAGACAATTCATTCTTGTAAATGGTCAGGTGCAACGTTTGGTTCTATTATTGATTAGTATTTTACACTGCAATAATTATCCAATAACTCTCGATATATCAATCAATCTATGATTTATTTACTTTCTCCTTTTCATGAGACAATCAATCTATGATTTATTTACTTTCTCCTTTTCATGAGACAATCAATCTATGATTTATTTACTTTCTCCTTTTCATGAGACAATCAATCTATGATTTATTTACCGTCCCACGTGTTCTTACAGATGTGGTGCGGGTGAATTTCTGGATGTTCTGGCTTCTAGTAATGACATTGTAGACTCGATCGTCACCAGTCTTTTAAATAGATACCCCAATAGAGCAAAACCTTTGTAGATAGATTGATTGTTTATTTATAGAGATATGTACATGACGTATTGGAGACTAAAATTAATAACATTTATACAAAACCCACAACGGCCTGCTAGTTTTCTTTCTCAAGTGAAATGACGTTTTTGAGAAAATAACCTGTCCCTTCTCAGAAAAAAAATGTGACGAGTACAATACAATACTGGATACTTTCTAAGAAAATGACATGTCAATTGGAATGCCACATAATGATAAGTTATTATATGTATGAACTCGATCTGGTTACGATAATTTATATTAACGGATGATCCCGAAAGGAAATTAAAATTACTATTTTCGAATAATTCTTATTTGTTGTTGACTGAGTGTTTTTAGTTCTGTGATAGAACTTTTTTATTGATTCACTGTATCGTGCAATACAGTATCGTTACAGTTGAAGAGGAAGAAAACAGCAACAAAAAGTTCTAAGTTCAGAACAAGTGTTTATTATACACATGAATGTCTAACCCAATGGAAACATCGTATTAACAATAATAACAATTTCTAGTCAAGTTTTCTTATACAGGCGGGAAAGGTGAAATATGCACAAAACATTTATAAGTTATTGACGTAGCAATTTTAAAGATGGTGTTACAATGACCTGAGGAACGTTATCTATGCCATTTATGTTTTCCGGGTCACGAAGACATCATGATAAAAGAGAAAAGCCAATACCTTCGTATTTCTCTTTTTTAAACTTTTTTTGACATCGATTGGCTGCTTTGCTCAATAGGCTGGTGGCCGAAGCTTCAATTCGATCAGTCCGTAGCCGATCTCAAGAATATACGTTCCGATAGTTTTTAAATAGTAATGTATAAATTACAACGGTCATCCTCTGCTTAATCGCATATGATTCCTTGTTACTTTCAAATAAAACAGATCGTCTTATTATCTAATCAAATAGCTTGAAGATATAATGGCTTTAAATTCCAGTACAAACCATTGCTCAAGTCTAGACATATGACTCGTTTATCTTTACTTGTTAAAAGTTAACAAGAAAATGCCAAGAAACCAGAATAATGGCTGATCGAAACAGGAACGTACATTAGGAGAAATATATCAAAACCTTCTTGTAGATGAGAAACGTGTGCTGAGCATATGCATAACAAATTCACGAAAAATGAAAACTCAAAAAGCACGGTGAAATCTCAAAAATTTAATGCTAACAATACTGTAGGAAGGGGCACATATGGAGACGATAAAAAACACAATAAGCCAAGATCGAGGACTTCCAGCACACACTTGAATCACAGCTTCCAGTCACTCTCTCAGCCTCCTGACAAGACATCGATACGGTTCCTTGGGCAGCTGACGCCACTCCTCGCGCAATGTTTTTTTTAAAATTCGTCCAACTTTTATGGAGGGCCACCCGTCGCCGTATGGTACAGTTTTAGCATGATGCTTCTAGCTACATAAGCTGTACCAGGAGGCCTCCCAACTCTAATAACGCCATCAACAGCACCCAGAAGAAATCTGCCCTCGTTTTCAGGATCTCGATCTCACGTTCCATCTGTCTCTATCTACACCAAATCAGACCTAGTCTTAAATGATTGTCTATGAGTTCTGGCCGCTTGTTTGGACCCTCAATCTGGAACGATTTCTAACTGCTTGTCAGCTGAGCGGACGATGACAGGGCTAGATACTTAGCTCCAGAAAACTTCTGTCATCTGGGTCCAAGATATTGTATGTTCTGCGTGAGGCGGGTCAGTTACTTACGCCATATGTTTTGATCATACTGCTTCGTTCATTCGTCTACCATGCAGTTTCGGTTGATACAAAGTGTTCCAGAAAATTCTACTGACTAAGGCCAAGCTGCTGTCAGTCGTCAACCTAATGAAATATCTTAGGTTTACTTTATTACAACAATTTATGATGGGGTATAAAGGTCTAAATGATATACCTCTTTTTAACACAATTAGAAACTTGACTCCGTGGTTATTTTTAACAAGATTTTCCCTGTGCCCGTGCATGTGTTTTAATGTTCATAAATAAAACTGTTAGAGAATGGTTTTATAAGCGATATTGACTAAAAGAAAATACTGCGTTTTGCAAAATCAATGTCGCATACTTTGAAGTTCCAGATTGCTCTGTTTGTACGATCCGGTTCCTCCTAAAAACAGACCTAAATCCCGATTGAATAACTACTCAAGAGCAGTTTCGAAGGGTTTCAATTCTGTAATGTAGAAATGGTTTTCAATTGCGGTGAAATATTTTTTTGCTGTGTATGTATAGGTCTTTAAAAATTAAACGATCTAAAAATTTGGAAGAGCAAGTAACCAGTATGAGCTGAAGCCACTGATAACAGATACAAAACTACCTAAATGTCAATCTTCAAAATCTGTATCAGCGGAAAACCCGGACTTTGTACTTCTTCATACAAAATGATCAACAATAAGCTTATTCGGGTTCAACGTAATGAGTTTTTTCTAATGAGAGAGCAACCGTTTATCATCGGATACTCAACTCAAATCGCTTACAATACAGGAAGAAAAAAGGCCCGGCTTAAGTGATTGCAAAACAAAGCCTTGATCAAAGTTTTGACTACCATTGCTTTTAGACCAACTGACTAAAAGGAAGGTGTTCTTATTTAAACTAAATGCCTTGTTACAATCTTACTTTCTAAAACCGCCAAACGCATTTCATATTGGATGGTTAGGCTCAAGAATAATTTAGGCCAATAAACTTTGGCAACAAATGACTGAACCGTTTGTTTAGGGCCATATTCTAGGTCTTAAACACCCAGAGATTTTTTAAATTGGCTGTATATTGGTCATGTTAATAGAAATTATTCCTTATGACAATGAACATCGGGAAACATAAAACAATCTCTGGATAAAAAATGTGGTCCTAAAAGGACACTGTCTAAGTTTGCTGCGATTTTCCGTTGGCCTTCAGATCAGTAGAAAAATAAGAAATAATCAATTACGGATGAAAGGCTGTAAGAGGACTTTCCGCCAAACGTGTACATTTAAAGAGTTATTTAGGGAATTCCTTGTTGCTTTTGTTGTCTCTTTCGCAGTCAGTAAACAAACGGCCGAGAATGAACCACTAGTCTAGTCAGCTAAAAAGTACCTGTGTCGTGCAGCTAAGCCGGGTCGATTATCATAACTACAACAAAGAAGACAAAGGCATCCAGAAATATAACTATTTATCGGTCTCTCTGGGCGAGTTTCTTTAACAGATGTTTTGCTATTTGTAGTTGTTATGCCTCCCTTTTGGCAAAATTAGAATCTTCATTATTTCAGAGCAGTATACAGAAGACGTATTCATTTGATAGCAAAAATCGTTTTGGACATTTTAGAGGTGACTAAACCTTCGAGCAATACATCGCCAGAAATACAACACCAGCGATGCATCGGCAGCAATCCCTGGTCTTAGCGACGGTATTAACTATAAAATCATGAGGTAACTAGGTTTTATGACTGCTCTTTTAGTAGCAAATAAAAATGCCTCGGTCAGGGATTTCAAAATTGGAAAAGTTAACAAATTACAATGGGAATGTTTACATGGCTTTATTTTTTAAAAGTGAGCATATACATGTAAAAACATAAAAAGTATAAAAAGGAAATATGTGTCTGATTCAATGATAGTAATCTTTCAGCACTCTTATGAACCCTACAGTTATTTACATATATATATCACATGATCAAAGGTAATAATGGCAAGGTAAAATAGAAAAGGCATCAGTAAGACTAACTGTATAAAAGGAATACTTTACAATTTACAATAAATGATTTATATAGTACAAGTTTCAAATTTCTGTACAAGCTATTCGACATGGAAGAACCGAGATATTTAAGACAGATTAATGTCATTGACATTCACTCTTTCTTTGTGATCAACAATGCCAATGAAAAGTTAAACTGAAGTAGCCTCTGGAATATCTATTTGTCCGTAAGATCTTGGTAATTCAACCCTTCTTGTAGGTGAAGGTTCGGGTGGTTGTTGGGAATTCACACCTCTATAGGTTGTAGAGGGGACGTCATTCTGTCCGAAGTTTTCGTTGCCTCTATATGTTGGAGAAGGGACGTCACTCTGTCCGAAGTTTTCGTTGTGGGATCCTCTGGGTTTACTGTACCCAAGTCGACTATCACTGGGATTTTGCGTGCCACCCGGGGGCCAGTTGTTATACTGGGATCTACCATGGCTCATATTTGTGGGTATAAGGTCAGGGGACCTAGGATAGTTTGGAGATCTGCCTTCGTAAGACGGTGGATTGTAAGCTGAATGTGACCCTCCCGTACTATGCCGGCCATCGGAGTCTGGTCTATCAGTCCACTCATATTTACTGTTATCTGTCACATTTGGACTGGGTTGATTGGCATAATGAGGCCTTGCTTGTCGGCCTGCAACACGTGAGTTTATAGGAGCAGTATTGTCAATGGTGGAAGGAGCCTTTTCTAACTCCTCTCCGCGGGCATAGGCCCCTGGTCGATAGTTCGGCTTGTTATATTCCTTGTGGCCTTGCACACCAATTGAGTGATAAGCCGGGGGATTATCTTCGGAATAATTTTCAGATGCTTCTGTGTAATAGCTAGGTTTTCCATTAAGACCAACGGGGACAAAGGGTGCCTGGTAACTCTGATTAGATGACTGTTTCCTTACAGGGTTTGTCAAGCCATTCTCACGTCGATCCTCTGAAGCGTTTGGGGAATCATTAAACGCCTACAAGCATAAACAGTTACCAGTAAGAAATCAAAAATTATATAGTTACCAAGCTTCCTAATGACAATCAGATGTCAGCAGATGCAACTTTTTAATCGATTTCATATGATTACAAAGGGCGAAAACTGGATATTGTGTTTGGGTCGTTTTAGATAGGAACGGATAGAAGTGCTTACCACGTTAACCATCCCAGCATCATGGTTGTACTCCACCCGTGTATCACCAGACTTGCCATTTGCTTTCAGAAGATTGCTTCCTAAAATGAAGAATTATAAGTTGTCGCCTTGAAAATAATTGTTATGCTTCTTTTTAATCTTGGTTAAACGACGACATACTGGCAAAACGTGTTGTTCTATATATAACCGCTATCACGATCAATATATTCAAGACAACAATTGTGACGAAAAATAAAACGTTATTGTATTTTTGCAGGTTTCTTAATCCTGAAGTATTGAGATAAAACTTTTTCTACGATGAGGAAGATAACTTGAATTTAGGTAACAGGGAGCAAATTATAACGCTGTTTGGGGATATTACTTTAAAAAACATTAGTACCTAAATCACGCCTTGCTGCAGACCACTTCTTGATTAATACACATAGAGCGATGCCCAGTAAAACAAAAACCAATAAAATAGCGATGACGATTCCCGCAATAGCTCCTCCAGAGAGACCTTCATCTGCTCGGAGAAAAAAATACAAATTTAAACAACATTAGAGGCAGTAAAATTATGTTGAGTAAAATGTTAAGAAACAATTTTCATCTCACGTTGTGTATTACCTAATCTTTAAAATTGATTTTTACTCAATAGCCGTACGTGGAAGAGTTTCCAGTTGCTGTCCGAAGGTCGAGAGTTTCCTCCAGGCAAAGAGTGAGATATTCTTGAGCGCAGCGTTCAACTCACAATGAATCAATCCACCACAGGATAGATTTGAGTGACATTTTCGGGATTTGGCATCTTCATTAATTTGAGCTGCGAATCATCTTCTTACAAACGTCTTCATTATGGTAACCAATGTACACATTCTTCTGGGAATGTCAAATCTTATGAAGGGGAATATCATGCAAATGGTTCGCTTGTTCTGGTCTTGATAATTGGTAGCTTTTGCCGCGACATGACTTTTAGTTAGCGTTAGATAGAAAGAGTTAGAGTCCTAAAATCTATACAAAACGTTCAGAAGGAATTCAGCTTACCTACAGGAACCACAGTTCCGCTACAGACCACACCAATATCCTCGGAATGAGAGCAATCCGATGGGGCAATAATGGGAGAAAACCTACAATCTCTGATACTATCCTCCTCGCCTGTACAGTTCACACCTCGCAACCAAACTCTACCAGTACCAGCTTGAAATAACGGTGTAGTTCGTGGTTCAGATCTGTGAATGAAGTAAATAGGCTTAGTCATTGAAAATAAAAATAAAAACACAATAATGAAGAATTGTTAGAAGCCGTGGTTAAAATGTGCTGTATTCTATAATTTGACTAATTAACAATATGTCAAATTAAAATGGGATAACAGTAACTTACATAGGAAGATTAAGCTGGCGACAGATAACCTTGGCTGCATTGAAATCAAACCCATCATCGCATACCGTGCCCCATGATCCATACAGTTTCACTTCTACTCTACCGGCGTGTTTCTGTTCACTACCAGCTAGACGGACATGGAAGTTATCTTCAATGCTTCCTAAAAGATTCACATTTAGATTAATTTTGTTTACTGCAAATAGCCTTTACAATACAGCATATCTTGACAGAATGTAAACTATTATCTCCTGGAGAGTTTCAATACCAATGCTTTTCAGTCATTCGCGTAAAGAATCCACATTGTTAGCTAGACCTTAAGTATCTACATGAGGACGTAGATTAATTGATATATTAGTATTTCATTCGCCCTCCAGATTTACTATACATAATGTGAAGTAATCCGATCATTTTTGGTTCCTGGCAGAAGTACCAAAGAAGTGGAAGCATTGCCCTCTTAATATTACATTGATTAATTGGTGTTTTTTACACCACACTAAAGATTATACTTTTGTGGCGGCGTGTGAGGCTTAATGGGAGAGGAAACCGGGATCTTTCCCTGGAGAAAACTCCCGACCATCTGCGAGTACCTGGCAATTCTTCCACATAGTGAAAAATCTACTGGGAAATTTTTCAATTTTTTTGGAAAGCCTGAGTCGAAGGAAAAGAATATCACTCTGTCGACTGAGCCCCCGAGGTAACGAGCAGTTTGGAATTTGTACAATAATGATTTATTTCAACATACCACAATATATGTTGAGATCATCTCTGTGTGCCTTATCACAAGTCACAACATTAATTGGATTATAGTTGCACTCAGCTAAGCTTCTTTCTGCACCACCGCAGACAATACCGCCCATAAGCACGCTTCCGTTACCAGTAGGGGTGTAAGAAGTTGGCAGAATGGCAGCAAAGGAACTAAAAGTGATCCAAAATAAAATCGTTCACTCATTTACTATAGTACAAATACATCTAAAAAAATGAGAACCTAATACGTGTTCATTATACAGTGGAGCAAACTGAAAATAAATCTACTTAATTCCAAGGAAATGATTGTGTAGATGTAGACTTCACCAACAGTTTTACTGCGGTATGCAAACTGAAAATAAATCTACTCAGAAAAAAAAACTGTTTGTGAAATCAACAATGAGACGCACCTGCTGAATCCCAAGTGTCTACAAGCTACACCAACTTCATTGGCTCCCAGTCCGTTTCCACAGATTGTTCCCCAATTTGATCCAGCATTCACTTCATAAAGACCCATCTTGTCCTCGCCAGGGTGACGAAATTGTAGTCGTCTGGAGTCTGCCAAATTAAAAGTTTATTAAGGATCACAATACTTCTACCCAAGATACGTTTTAGCATATACAAATTTTTTTATCCAGAAGGCAATCCATGTGTATTGTGAACAGATAAATGCAAACATTATGGACTGGATATAATTTAGTCTCAAATAGAAAGCCACTCAATGTGAAATGTTACCTGCTGCTTTGCAATCGAGTTCTACCACTGTAACAGACATGGTATCCTGCCGTAATTGTAGAGGATCTTCCCAGTCATAATCACAGTCAAACAGTGAATCCTCTGTACCCACGCACGACCTCAATGCCAGCAGATCGCCCACATATGTTTCCGAAGCATCAACAATTTTGAACTCCAATCCTGATCTGAAGTCGGAAAAACAATTTGTATCGACTATTGTTTAAAGTGGCATGAGCTGCCAAAATTCACACTTTTGTCATAATTTCTGATCTTCACGACAGTAAGAGGCTTTGAAGGCCATCGAAAAACTAAATGATTGGCGTTGGAATGAAGAAAATCCATACAGTATGTGCCCTGTACGAATCGAAAACGTGTTCGAAAAGTAGCAAAATTTAAATAACCGGGACGACCATTCATTCATTCTAAGCCAAAGTTAGTTCAAAACAATACTTTATCGTACATTTTTGGGACTAGAAGCATTAAAAAGCTTCTGAATGATACGTCTGGAGAAAAATAGCCGATAATTTCAACATTCTGTGTTTACGTCAAAATATCAACATTTTGGCAGCTCATGCCACTTTAATTTGGACAGTTTTTGTTGGACTATGTCTTCACCAATATGTGGATACATACCTTGGTAGGCCCAGGGCTCGACACGCTACAGTAGCCATTATTTTATTGAATTTGTCCCCATAAATTTTCATCCAATGCCCTTGGTAAGATACTTCCAATTGGTTATTTGTTATACGATGGCCCTCTGAAATAAACAAACGTTAAAATTCTGTCATATGGTATTGTCGTCTGTCGATGAATTCAAATTATGTAGTGTTCTTGAAACTAGTTTGAAGAAATAGAATAGTAATGCATTGCAGTTTAAGAACGATCGTGTTGTAAACACGAGAACAATTTAGTTTAGTTAAACCGTGACTACTTTGATGACCGACAAACCAAAAACAAGAGGATATCTTCAAAAAAATGTTAAAAGCACCCCACTGTTCTGAAAATGAAATTAAAAAATAACATACCGCATGAAATTGCTACGTCATCAAAATGTGTGCAAGGATCTCCGACCACAGCACCAGTGAAGTGACGTTGACACGAGAGAAGTCCGGCTTCCGTTCCAGTACAGTTAACGTTTTTTATCCAGATTGCGTCTGTACCCATACCATACATATCTATTGGAACCACTCGAGCTGAGGAGCTGAAAACGACCCCGATTTGTAAATAAACAAAACAGTATTCTTCAGGTTTATTTATTATTCCTTGTAAAAGAAAAACAGGTGGTCTCAAATAAATCCCGTTCTTGAGCTTTAAACTTGAAATGGGAGATTGTAGCTTAATGAATATATCATTTGTTTAACAATTTTCATTTGAAGATCTTTTAATGTTAAAATGTTTGTTGGTTGATTGATGTTTTATGCGGCACTCAGGAATATTTCACATATATGGCGGCGTAGCCATATGCGTGAGGAAACCCCAAGCTTCCACAAGACAATTCTTCCACATAGAACGATAGAGTTGTTCCTTGGTCTGAGTGGGATTCGAATCCGTGATCGCTGGAAGGTTGTGTCTGACTAGAAACTATCTTTTTGCTGACTGAGCCGACGAGTCTCCTTTAAACTATTTGAGTTTGGAATATTCGAATATTATACTTACAATTCTAAATTAAGTGACCGACACAGAACTTGTGCTTCCTTGTTTGAAAAGCTCCCCTTTCCACAAACACTCCCCCATCTCTTTTCATACCACATCTCAAGTCTTCCATCGCTCAGCGATGAACCATTCATCAAACGAAACTTATGGGGGCTGGCTAAAAGCGAAAAAGGTCCAAACAAAATTTCAACCAATTATTTATCGCATACCTAGTTATTGCATGTTGCTCTAGAACAAACGTTTTTTTTTTAAGCTTTGGAATGTAAAACTGCCGCATAAATTCATTATATCAGTATTGTTGAGTATATACAAAATGTCTTACTTCCATTACATGTCCGAGCATTATTTTCATATATTTATATTGAAGATTAATATGAACACACCTATATGTATTCTACCTATCCCTTTAAGGTTCCATACGAGTCTAATTCGTTTTACTGTTTACTCCTTTGAATCCTTGCATCGTTCTATTGAGTGAGGTTTTGATCCGCGCTCAAAATTATTTCGCTTGCTGGATTTAGTGGGGGGGGGGGGGGGGGGTGGGGGGGGGGGGGGAACTGGACTCTATGCACCGAGGAAACCCCTGCATTCGGCAAAAACCTGGCAACTATTCCACATAAAGGTGATCTTTTCTTCAATTGTTTGGGTCCGAGTGGGCATCGAAACCTCAATGCATCGATGGAAGAAATCGTTTGTATCGACTATTTGTACAATGTACACAATGGTAAATAATACAAAATGATTTATTAGTTAGCAATAACAAGCAGTACATAAAACCGACCTTCAGCACAATATACCCCTGCTTCCCTCTTCTCGGGACATTCTGGGAATCCAAAGATAAAACCAGAGCACTGATTTAAAGAGTCTTCCGAGCCTGCGCACCGAACATCACCCACCGAAAGGCTGGACCGTAACTTATTTTTTATACGCAATGGCCTCGCATCAGTCCTGTGGGGAAATATATGTTTTTATACATATAAATAAATTGTCATCTATTGTCATCTATGCCTTTGACAAACTTAACTTGTCTTTTAATCAAACTACCGAATGAAATGTTTATCTCATAAAACTAAAAATATATAGACTTTATATGACGTTCGTCTCAGATACATACAAAATCATTTAATTTCCTTCAGTATTGCATGAAACTCTTACCAAGGTTTGTTTAAAGTCTTGCAAGTGACATTAGCTTCCCTGTAGCGGAAACTATCTGCACAGATTCCAGTCCAGGAGGAGTTCACCAGAGTCTCTACTCTATTGTCTTCAGAGATATGTTTAAAACTGGGTGCTAAAGGAAAAGATGAGATCAGTATAAGCGAAATTTAGAAATCTGAGAGTACAAGAATCCTAACACACCAGGACACGACATATGTGGCATTAATACCGTGAATATTCAGTTTACTGTGTATACTCTATATCACAATGATTTTGACGATTTTGACTCCTGGAACTAATTAATTAAAGTAATAAACATCTTGAAAAATGCTCAATTTGGCTTTACAGATTTGAGATGATAATTCTGTCGATAAACCAACATCTTTAGATATATATACCTTGATTAGTACAGAGCACTCCAATCCCAATAATACAGCTATCGTTAATGGCAACACCAATGGAAGAATCATTCACACACTGACTGAAACTCGTCTCACTACCGCTACATTTAAAGCTGAGCGACACTGTGTCCATACCCTCAATGGTTTCGTTGCCAACCAGATAGTGTTCATAGTTCACCAATATTCCACGGGGACTGTCGAGACAAGGGAGACAACTTTTAACATAGGGAATTTCTCCGTGTGAGAGAAAATGTAACACCAAATATTTCATATTCTGACAACGAGAAGTACTTATTATAATACAACATATAAATTACGATGCTTGACATTTAGATGGATTGACAAAGAAATGTAAATAGGTGGAAAGCAGAATTCTGAGAGGATAACAAAAGTGAAAGAAGATTTTTCACATTGACCAAGAATATAGCTCGGAGTTTCCCGAAGAAAAGTGGATTGAAATGTTGTTATTACTTTGAGCTACTTAATCCTCTGCATAGAATACTGGCCTCCTTGGTAGAGAAGGCCATAGAGGTACTACATGTCACAAGCCAGTCTGTCTTGTAAACCCGTAACAAACCATCATGGTCTCCTCCCTTCCATAGCTGAAAGCTCACACCTGAAACACAGGACAAAACGAGTATCATCCACTTTTATCATTGTGATTTTCAGTTGAATAAAAAAATTAACGAATGCATAGGTAAAGTTACGGGAAATATGTTAGAAATAATAGTTATCGTATATGGTTGTCGTTATATTTGTAAATAGAGAGACATATGTCGCTTCTTTAAAGGGAATTATTCAATGTAAATAATTGAGAGGGTTTACCTTGAGCCCCATGAAGTGAGAATAAAACAAGGACAGTCAATACGATCACTCCTGAAAATAACAAAGATTCCAGAACATTATACAAATATGAAATGCTCAGGAGGGAAAAAGTTACTATACTAAAACCAGGTTTTATTTTAACAGACTAAAATTACGATTAAAAGAAGAGAAACTTTTGAAACAAAAACAAAATCTTACTTTTGGGTTTGATCTTCAGTGTGAAATCCTTCTTTATATCCATGGTCGATATGAAAACATACAGGAAAACTGAAAGGATAAATAATATTATTCATATCATTTATATAATACCCCGATATATGTTATTTGAATGCCATATAGAAGTTGAAGGAATTATAGGAACAGATAATTTTATAGAAAACAACTTCTACTATATTTAAGTGGCATGTGCTACCAAAAAAAAAGATATTTGCATGCATTCAAATTGTCAAGAGAGAGAGTGAATTTACAGTCCTGCCACTTAAAATAACACAACGTTTTAATGTAAATACTAAGATCATAACTAACGAATGATGGCATCTCCAGTTATTGAAGGGTTGATTTAAGTATAGAGATTATGTGTTATTCTATACTTCATAAGCTGGTTTGACCAGTATGGTGTCATCTCGGTAATCGGAACTAGGTGGTATCGATGGGGGGGGGGGGGGGGGGGCTGGCTGGTCTTTTTGTGTTCTTTTTGGGCTAATTCTTTAAATTTCAGTATGATCAAGAAAATAACATGCCCATTGACTCACAAAACTTTAACTTCTTATCTCGGACCCAGTTTTACCAACACTGTTGGTTCGGGTCATTGAGTGTCGGTTAATTTTACTGATTCAGTAATACCCCTGATGAGGATCGCAGTCAGTTTATCTTTTTTTTTAAATTTGCATTTTGTCCATTTTTCTCCAATGTTAATTTTCACCCCCTCGCCTTTGCAAAAGGGCGTAACGCTATTTGTTATGAACTCCGCGGAGACCTTTACATGTATAAGCGTTGTTGTTGTTGCCTTGGCAGTAGCTTTGGCCTACCTAGGTATGAAGGTGACGTGATGGAAGTCCTACATCAACGGCCTACTTGGCATGTATATGCCATACCTGTGTAGTTTGCTGGTAAAACGATAAACATGTAGGTCTTTTGAAAGATGGTTGAAACCTTTTTGTGTATTA
This sequence comes from Lepidochitona cinerea, assembly GCA_963971465.1. Taxonomy (NCBI): domain Eukaryota; kingdom Metazoa; phylum Mollusca; class Polyplacophora; order Chitonida; family Tonicellidae; genus Lepidochitona; species Lepidochitona cinerea. Next base: position 9,025,535 of record OZ020551.1, read on the forward strand.
AGGATCTTCATACCGGATTCATGTGCACAACAGTATAAACACTAACACTACAGTAAAAATAACAACATATTAACCTGTCTAACTGTCTAAGTGACTTAGTCAAAGTTAAACTTTTGAATTATCGATGAATATAAAATAATTACACCTGTCCCACAAATAAGATATCTAGCTAATTACTAAGAAAACTACCTGTGCCAGTCGCTATATGACCTATCGCAATTGACAACTGACTCACCATTAACGAACGTAGCGCGATGCCCACACCTGTATCGCCATTTTACCTGAGTTGACCTAGATAGTGAGCTGTGTACTGATCCATAAAGTGAGGCTCCACACGTTGACACTCGACTTTCACATGAATGGGTGATGTTTTGGTCTAAAGAATAACGAACCCGAAAGTAAACATTGAATTTTTTTAATTGAATCCTTATTTCACCATCAAGTCATTTATGTACATATAGGGTTAACATTGAATAGATGGCGGGAATAAAACCCCTGGGGGCTTGTTAAGTCCCTTTATTTCTTATAATGGAGGAGGAAAATTAAACTGAACATTTAATCTATTTTATATAAGATTAAATTTTGAAAACTAGAGTGTTTCAAGGACACCGCGAGATGCTTCTGTAGTAAGGTACAAAAATCAGCCCAATTACGTCGCAATGTGAAAACAGTCAGCCGATTGTGACATGATTAGCTACTATGATTGTGTCACACCCCCTAAATACAGAGGGGCAAATTGTGCTGTAATAGGTATGTAATCCAGGTAAATATGACCAAATTCGTGGACACCCGTGAATCAACTGCTTGTTGTACAGCCACTAGGTGTAACAGCCATAGTAGAAGGGCGGATGGGAGCAAACGTCACGCGATCTCCAGACACCAGAGAAAGTGTTCATTGTTAATCGCTGTGGTTCATTTTTGAATATTTGTAGCGAAATAAACATGAATGGCGTGTTATGATTCATTTTACAATTGGGACACAATAAGCCGTTGCGACATAAATGTTTACTACAAAAAGTCAATTGTGTCGCAATGGTAACTAAAACGAGAAAAACATCACAAAACAGTTGTAGGCCTACCTCTTTTGCAAAGAACGTTTTATAGAGAAGCATATTCTAAAAAAAAACGCAATCACAAAATAACACCTCTTGCGTTGGACTTTTTCTCAGGCTCGAAAGAAAGTTTTCTGAATAACCATATTGAGACAATTTGTATTGTTTCTTATTTGATGTTATTTCCGTGTCGTCTTAATAACAGATTGGCTCGATTGAAGTTTTTTGTGTCATGCTGATCATACCATTAACTTTCATCTTGCCCCAAAACGATATAAGGTAACCAGGTAGGCCTGTATCTTTACAAAATAGGTTATTATCCTCAATTTGTCGGACAAGGTGTAAAGTGTTCAGAGGGAAAAGCATGGGTTCAGATTTTCTAGTGGCAAATTCGAAGTGATCAAAAATTAAATAAGAAACATGGAAATAATAATTGTATATTGATTCTGTAGCTTGAGTTTATTTTCCTCAATGATGGAACTCCCTAAGAATGTTTTACGAGCATACCTTTCGTTCATATGTGTGTGCATTTTCTTATCTAATCTAAACTACCATTCTTCCTTGGTGTCTCTAACCGAGCGTTACAAATTACTAAAAATACCTGGTATATATTATGTTTACAAGTATATTGTGTACCCCATTAGCATACACCACGTTTTGGTGATATTAACAAAAAAATATCCGTATTTCTACGGTTGTGGACATTTGGATTTTAAAGTGTAATGAGCTGCCTTGGATAAGGGTATTTTCTTTCTAAATGAATAAAACACAGTGTAATTGCTTATTATTTATCACGAATTACAAAATTAGAGCCTCCCAGTAATGCTATGCCTGAGTATGTACGTTAGGGTGTTTTATAAGCAGCAAATACCCTAAAACGTACTCATACATCCCGGCTATTAGAACTCTATTTGGTACAGGTTCATGACTTTTAATCATAATGTTGATTTCAACGTCAATCTTTTAGTTTTTCATGTCACTTCAAACGATTCAATTTTTTGGGCGATCGGAATTTTGGCAGCTCATGTCACTTCAACAGAAAACTCTACAATTTAAAAATAAAGTTGACTGGATTGATTAACAATGTAGCCCAGTCCGAGTTTGCATACCGGAGGTTATTTCGCCAAGCCGTTGCAAAATGTCTTCAGTTGCGGTAGATATTGCATCGTATATATTCAGTATGTTGGCTACTGGCAACTACTCTCAGTTTGTGGTTCGATTGCTTTGTGAAACACCCCCGATCTCGTATAGCTAACGACTGAATTCAGACTTCGGTTGCCATAAGTGGAAAATACGCAATGAGCATCTAGGACTTCCGTACAATCGATAGAAATAAATGAATAAATAAAAGTGCAAAGTACGTTATAAAATCTAGACTAAGAACAATATTGGACGGATTGATACACAATTTTGATTCAATTTTTTTTATTTAAAAAAACTTCAGTCCTTAAAATCCAGAGTCCAGAATGATTTAACAAACTTTTCCTGCTCAGTATACCAAAGAATAACTAATCTATCGGATATAATTGTGAGCAAATTGAGTTTGAAAGCGATTACAATCTACCAGTAGGCTATATATTTATACTTTTTATATTTTCTTTAAAATAACCACAGATATCATCATTTGCTAGACCAATTTTGTAAAGATATGTTATCTAAATTCATAGACTGTCAAATGAAACTGTTTGATAAAATGCTCCTTCCTATATTTGAATATGGTTGTGAGGTATGGGGATATATCAAACTAAACCTTATAGAATCATTGTATTTGCAATTTTGTAAAAGATGTCTTGGTGTTAAAAAAATTACACCGAACTATATGGTGTACGGAGAACTCGGCACTTACCCGTTAGAAATTTAAATAAAAGTTAAAATTGTGTCATTCTGGTGCAGACTGATAACTGGGAAGTCCTCCAAGATATCCTTATTGTTGTATAATTATTTTGTCAAATCCAACAATGTAAATGATTTTCCATGGTTCCGAAATGTAAAGCAAATCTTGTACAGTGTAGGCTTAAATTTTGTTTGGGATATGCAGCATGTTAATAACAGTTCATCATTGTGTAAAATTGTTGAGCAAACACTCATTGATCAGTTTAAGGTTAAATGGAACGCGGATATTCTATCATCAAAAGGTGCTTTTTACTCAATTATCAAAACCGATCTCTGTCTAGAAAACTGCTTGTTAGTCCTCGATAAGAAAAGTAGAAATCTTTAGTGTAGATTTCGAACGAGTAACCATAGGTTACCCGTTGAAACTGGCAGGTGGGCCGGTGTGTCCAAAGCAGAGCGATTATGTACAGTGTGTAATAATGGTAACGTGGGTGATGAATATCACTTTCTTTTTGAATGTCCACAATTGTCTAATTTCAGAAAGTTGTATTTACCCAGATACGTTTACTCCAAACCATCTGCTTTCAAACATTGTTCTACAAAATAATGTCTTTTCTGATGAGGTGCTTATTTTTTTTATTTTTTATTTTTTTGTTCATAAATGCCTTAAATTTAAACTCAGCCCTCCAAAACGGATTTGGACTCTCATTAAGTAGTACTTTAACATAGTCGTTCCTTAATGTGACTTTCATCTTTTAGAACTAATGTTTTCCCATTACCCTCAAATACCAACAATCTGGGAATCCATGTTACCTTGAGGACTTGTATAAATGGTAGTAGGTTTATCATGCGAATATCCCCATAAAAATAAGCTGTTATCATAATTGCTCTTTTTAATGCGATCTGGTCTATTATTCCATATAAATGTGTACACAACAGTGCTACTTTCTTGTGGAGGGTTTGGTAGGGATAAAAAGAGATGCATACATTTGGATAAAGGCAAACATTTTATCACGGTCAGTCAATTCAAATAGTATCTACTCCCTTATTTGTATATGTAGGCTAACCTCGTCATGTTGGCCTCCATTAGGATTTAACCTATTTTCTGACAAGCGTGAGTTTTCTGTTTGCTTTTGCCTACCTGCTGATAAAGATAATCGATATTTGTGACGGCATAGACTTTCTTAGTTATAGGACTCGGTTGTCATTTTGTATTATGGGAAATCGGGCGTGTGTCTGAAGGTATAGCCCCAAATCACAGGCACTACCAGGTATAGGCAAGTATTCTGTACTTCACTCAGTTGACCTCAATATTTTTGTCATGCAGCCTACCTGACGTTGTATTGTACATTTAAGATACAGCTTTGTCTATAAGGAGACTGTACGATGGGTCATTCCGAACTCTTATTTATCAGAAACTAGATTTTCCCTGTTTTCTGTGTTTTAGTGTCTATAAATATTCATCAGAAAACTTACAATATAAAAGAAATCAATGCGACATTTTTGACGTTGTTAGTGTTTATGGATTTTGATTTTTCGGTAGTCATCGTATTTAAAATTCACATTCAGTGATGTCCACGCGAACGCCGCGGACAGGATGAACATATATCAATACTTATTGGTGACATGCGCACATAGCGCTCCATACCAGCGTCGTCGGGTTTCGGAGAAAAGTGCCAACGGCTGCTATGAAAAACAAAATATATAAACCTCCGGCACTTTATGGAGAATAAGTTACCAGATTTAAAAAGAGAAAGTCGAATGTAGGAGTCTAGGTCGTCTATAGTACAAGTCAGAGTTATTATATAGGGGTAGGTGATTGAGAAAATATGATTTTATATTGGACTATGGGACGTTTTGGAAGGAAATTATTCTGCAATGATGGATGCGGAGCAGCTCGTACGTGCATTACGTCCCAATTATACAAGAAATACAGCACACTTCAAGGATATATGGTTATTTTTCCCCAAGTATCACTACTGAGGAACTTTTCATTGGTGCCACGCCAAGAATTGTACATTATGTAGCCTAACTGTGTTTAACGTTGACCAACTTCTCTTGTTCTCTTTGTGAAAGCATATGTATTTGAATGAAGAAAATATTTGATTCACCATACCCTCTCTAATTCATGTTGAGCCAAATCAATCAGTAGCGGCCTTTAGCAGTCTCTCTGGGGTATTTGAAGCACAATTTAACCATATACGAACCCTACTGAGTTTTAAGGCAGTCAAACCCAGGTGATATGGGTAAATATACACATAGTCCATCTGATGTGAACATACTTAAGTGATGATTATTGCAGCTTTAAAAGAGCATAGGCGTAGACAAGGGGGGGACTTGGGGGCTTCAGCCCCCCCAAATATTGGCACAAAAAAACAAACAAGGTAAAGGCAGAAAAAAGGTGACACCAGGAGTACAAAGTTATGACACAACATTATTTGTAATAGTCACAATGATAGTGAAAATGTTGATTGCCTGGGTATATTGGTCGAATCTCGAATCACTCGAATCTTCCAAACATGTTCAGCCTACCGTGGCTCCGGAAGACAAATTCATTGGCAACGCCCTTCAACGTGATGGCATCAGTCTGGTCTTTGTGTACATGTACATGCAGGATCATCAGCTAGTTGAGTCTTGATTGTGTTGTCGTAGTGCGCAACCAGGTTTTCAATCTTCTGAGAGTACTGAAACTTCTCTCGCTGGTGGCATTAGTGACTGCATTACCGGAATGAGCTTTGTGAGCTTCACGACTTTTGCGCGGAGATTCTTACATGGTTCCATGTGCTTTAAAAGACGCCACTATTTTTTTCTTTCAATAAACATGTTCGCTGTAGTCACATTGTGAGGACACGTCTTCTGATCCATCCTTCATGTACGCAGGGCCATCCAGGGAGAGTTTCCTTAGATGCATAATCCAAAGAAGTAAGGAATTAGTCGTGGTATATATATTTATGATCACTAAAACACACGGGCACAGGGAAAATCTTCTAGTCTAAAATAACCATTGAGACAAGTTTCTAATTGTCGTGGTAGCCTATATACATAGCTTTTGACATCATAGGCCAACAGAATCAGAAAAATGCCCGAATAACCCTGGAAAATGGCAAAAACACCAGGAAAATCCTTCCGTTTGATAAATAGTTTGATCCTCATATGTATGCCCTGTTATTAGCCCAGAACGCCCCTCTGGCGATCTAGGACAGCGGAGCTTCCGGGGCCTTGGCGGCCCCTGGACCCTCGCCTATTGAGCTGGGATAGTAATTCAGCCCCCCCATTTTCCGATCCGTGTCTACGCCCTTGAAGAGTCTTTCGTTTCAGCACATGTCGCTATCGTGAACGATATCTGGAAATTACAAAAGCCAACATTTATAAAATTCTGTGTTTTAAGTAAGTTTCAACCAAAAATACCAAACTTACATATAGTTTTACCTTGTTGTATTCATTTCCAAAATTCTGGCTTACTCATGTATGTAGCAATGGATGGAAATTCATGGAAAACAAAACATCTGAATGGAATCAGAAAGGAAATAATCTAGCGCAATCAAGAATATTGATAGGGATTTTTTTTAAAACAGTCCAAATGACCGCACAGGCCAAAACACACCAACTGTCACATCTCTATCTATCTCACTTCCATAATCATTTTCAATCTTAAATTCAAACCATTTCGTCTCCAAAAAGGTTGGGAACATGCATAGCGTATGGTGGTGCAGGAAGAGTGATAAAAATATACTGGATGTACCAGACACTGAATCAATATTTTCAAAAAAAATTGAGTAATACAATTTTGTGTGAATTAAGCAGGGTTGTTTTCTTTTCAGAGATGTTGTGTGTTTTCTTCATACTGGTTGTAGTATCAGTCACCGGCTCAAATGGTGAGGATCTAAACATATATTTATTTTTGGTTGTTTTTCATTGTCTGCATATACCTTGATTTATCTTTCTGTATTATCAAGAAGTCTATGATTGAAAATCTCCTCTGTTAGTTAGTTGGCCTACCAATTATGCTTAAGATACTTGAGAGCGTTTAAAGTATTTCTATACACCAGAAAAACTTGCACAACTTTACAATTCAAAATGAGATCTAAATTTTCCCTATTTGGTAACATAACAAATACTAAAAAAAGTGGTAATAATTATGTTTTTAGCTTTTTCACCATTGAAAAAGCTAAAAACATAATCATTACCACTTTTTCTTAGTAGTCCTATTTGTTACGGCACCAAATAGCGAAAATTTAGATTTTCATCTTGTTCAAAGATACCCCGCCGTTCAAAGTTACCCCATTTTACGGTACTACGTACTGGTAGTCTTATTTAGAGAATTGGGTTAATATTGGGCTTAAATCGAGAGCGTTGGTGTAATTTTGTGTGTCGTATATATCCCATACGATAATATGGTAAAATGTGTTGGATATATAACCAAAAATAGATACCAATAAATATGTATTCTCCAACTGTCTGTTCAAGGTGTGTCGTTTGACTTGTACAATGGAACAGCCAACTCTGGACTCGTTGTGATATCCGGTGACACCTTGGTACCAGTTTGTTCTGACGAAATATTTTCCAACCGACGAATAGCAAGGGCTGTCTGCCATGCCATGGGACTACCAAGGTAGGCCCTTCAATATAGCCAAACTATACAGTAGTAGTGGCCATTATTGTAATTAATTTTATTTTAATCAATAAACTGAACAAACCTAACCAAAAATATGGTGGCTGATAGCGCCCTTTTTACACTTTCGACTTTTATAAAACTGTTCCAATATGGCGGATAAGTCGAAACCCCGAAAGGGCGCGGTATAAGCCAACCGCGCCCTTTCGGGGTCTAGCCCTTTCGAGTTATCCGCCATTTAAAAAGTCGAAAGGTAGAAACGTCGTGGTAAAAACACGAAACCCCGCGGTGGACAACTCGAAAGTAACCGCGACGTTTTGTCCGCGACATTTCTACCTTTTGCCTCGCATGTTTGTAACTTTCGACCTTTATAAATCAAATATCAATGGCCGATAAGTCGAAAGGGCGAGACCCCGAAAGGTCGTGGTTTAAACCGCGACGTTTCGACTTCCGGAATCATATGCGCATTGGGTTTTTCCCTAGTCCTTGACGCAGGTGGAGTGCGCATGTCTGCGTGTCAACGTTTTCTTGGTACGGGACTTAGTCCTTAGCTTTGTGCCTCTGAACACTGTTGATTATGCGCGGACATTAAATATTAAACAAATTGATGTCCATGCATTAATAAGATAAATCAAATTTGTAATAGTTATTAAGAAGCCTAAATTTCGTTATATTTGTTTCGTAATTACAAAAAGTACTCCGTGTGTCTAATACTCGAACTAGTAGTAGTATTAAAAACTATGATGTAGGACCTAATCGTAGCGTAGGCTACTAATTACTAGTCTAATGATATTATAATTTTGTACTTTGGTTTGCTAGTACCGGTACATAAAGGTTGTAAATCGCAATAACTGTCATGATGTAGAAAAGGGGATTGTGGCACTTTATAAGTACAGCATTTTGACCAACAACCTTAGAACTTCCACTAGATTTCTCTACTCGAACTAAAAATTAAATTGATGTGACATAAATTTCTTCAAATATTTTCAAATATTAGCAATCTAAAGAAATTGAATAAGTTTATATCACTAGTTAATATTGAGAATATAGATAGATAAAGAGAGTCTAATATTTAATGATATAACTGGATTTCCCAAATAGTTTGTTTTTGAGACATGTTGCACTACAGTGTTATATCTTTCAACAATTGATACAGCTGGAATATATTGATGCAGTTTACTTTGCCGAACTTCCGGAACCCATGATTAGCACTCACGCTTAGTTTGCTTTATGCGTTACAGAACTCCAAGGTTAATATAACATAGTAAAAACTACCATATTAATCCGAATGGAACAATAACCCGTGTACATCACTGAAAAAGGGTGATAACATATTAAGTGATGTCATGAATGAGCTGACTAAATGTATATATCAATATGTCAACTTTCTACATATAAAAACACTCAATTAAACGGTAAGTTTGAATACTCTTTACTGGGGAAATTATACATTCACTTTACTCATGTTAAAGGCACACTTGCCGCGAAAATCAGGAATAGGCCTATTGTTTACATTAAAAAAAGAAAGACCGTTTTCTGTATTTTTCCCAGACAATATAAGTTAGGAACTTTCTATTTTTACCAAAATTTAAAAGTTTGGACGTCACTTTGTATTTTTAATTTGAATTTGAAAATTTGAATTGTTAGGTGCCCGTAACGTAAACAAACCAAACTGCTCGCTGGAGCGATTTTATGTTTCCGTCGAGGGAGTCTACTAACGGCACAGTGTAATTTTACGTAGGCCTATTTATCTGAGAAATACAGACTGACGATCAGTTAACAGCGACTGGAAAAGCCTGCTGATAATTGTTTGAGTGTAAACCACTGATAAAAAGGCCTGACATGAGGGTAACCCAACACGAAAGTTGACCGACACTGATCGTTGTTGTTGTAATCATGCTTCGATTCTTCGTTTGTTTTTCACCCCATTTCTACATTCTAAAGCTAACTAGACATGTTTTATGTGTCCTATGTTTAAGTTTAGTGGTATTAGTCGTAGCAAGCTCATGTAAATTGGTTTTCTTACCAAATTTAAACAGGCTACGGCGGCAAGTGGGCCTTTAAAGCGGCATGAGCTGCCAAAATTAACACTGTTTTCATAATTTCTGATCGGCACGACAGTAAGAGGCTTTGAAGGCCATCGAAATACTAAATGATTGGCGTTGGAATGAGGAAAATCTACACTGGCGTCGGAAGCAGGGGGGGGGGCATTAAGGGGGGCAGAGTATGTTTGGGCCCCCCACTTTTCGGCCTCTCAACTGACCTCTCTACGACCTATTACCCTCTCAATTACCCACTTTTGGGGTTTAGGAAACTCAGAGAGTGTCATTTTTTCCCGGCTGCCCCGCAGATTCTCCGAACATACACTACAACCAAAGAGAGTAGATTGACTATACTTTTTGAGAGATCTAAAGAACAAAGAAGATCCAAGTTTTCCGAACTGCGCTTTTAACTCAAACTGTCTTTGTTAGGTTGTTCTTTAATATTTGATCGTCTTAACGCAATGTTGGCTTATATGATAATTGGCAATTGTAGTGATTTGGGGACTGTATAAATACGTCATGTATTAATACGAAAGTCGTGTGTTAAGCGGCGTTTCCACTTGTGCGGATACGGTGGGGATACGGAAAGCCCTACGGTAGGCTCACTCTGAAACTTCGGGGATTTACGTGCGGGAAATACCCTCTGATAGACTGCAGGTCATTTTGAATATGGCGACCAAATAGGTAGCCGTGAAGTGTAATTCCCCTTGAGGGCCCCACAAAAGTGTCCCCGTGATAATGTAAGGGACTGAAACACTCGGTTTGTTAATTTTCAGCCTCGATCAGTTATATAATTGAAGTATTTGAAGATTCCTGATATGTACCGAAACTGCGTCTGTCTACAACATGTGGTTTACCGGGCTAAATAAAATATATAAACAAATATCTTTCTAAATGATGTTAGCATTTAATAAATTTGTCAATATTTTTATTTTCTGTTTTCGCCTGTAGTAAAACATTTTGTTATTTACTTTCGACGCCATTTTTATTCGGCCCAAAAATACGGTGATTTACCGTATAAAAAGCGCAGACTGTCCGAGGCCAATCTCATTCTCGCGAGATCCCCTGCTACTACGTGAACGCGACGGACCTCTCAGGCCGTTCCAAGCCATTTGCCTTAGTATGCTAAGGGGAATCCCCTTTTACCAGAGCTGCGGAGAAATACTCTCACTACAATCACATGACGTAGACATACAGTCTGGTGATAAACATGCTGTAACTAACTATCGCCCTGTTTCTTTGATGCCAATTATTGGGAAAATATTTGAAACTGTAGTAAATAATTTTTTTAGAGACTATGTTGATTCATTTATTTGTGAAGAACAGCATGGGTTTATCCCCAACAGATCAACGGTCACTAATTTAGCATGTTTCACCGATTTTATATCATTTAATATTGATAAAGGCTCAGAAGTTCACGCCATATACACCGACTTCCAAAAGGCATTTGACACAGTCTCGCATGAACTTCTTGTTCATAAGCTTAAGGCATACGGCATTTCTGGTAAAATGCTTGACTGGTTCAAATGCTATTTGAATGATCGTTATCAAAGAGTAGTCATTGATAATGTCCACTCCAAGTGGAGTAAGGTTACGTCCGGGGTTCCACAAGGATCCATTTTGGGCCCTGTATTATTTGTATTATATATCAATGATCTACCATCTGTACTCCAAAATTCAAAATGTTTAATGTTTGCTGACGACAAAAACCTTTATAAATCTGTGTCATCTATCACTGATTGTACTTTACTTCAACAAAAGTTCTTGGCCCAATTTTATTTCTTTTATATATAAATGATATTTCATATTGCTCTTCACTTCTAGACTTTACTCTTTTCGCAGATGACACCAGTGTTTGCTACTCTTCCGATAATATACACAGTACTATAGATACCATGAACCAAGAACTAAAAAATATTCAACTTTGGCTCCAAGCAAATCAACTCTCCTTAAATATCTCTAAAACTAAATATATGATCACCGCACCAAATCGAAAACAATCTCACGAACACTCCGACTTAGTTATTAACAACATGCCAATCAAGCAAGTTACTGAATTTAAATTCCTAGGAATAATTCTCAACGAAAAACTAACATGGACATCTCACATTAACTACATCTCCAAAAAAATTGCACGAAATACTGGAATAATACGACATATCAGGAAAAGTCTTAACAAACACACACTCATCATTCTTTACCATTCTCTTATATCACCATATCTACAATACGCAAACGCCCTTTGGGGAAACACATACAAATCCCATCTTAATTCTTTATTTCTCATGCAAAAAAAAGCTGTCCGAATAATAACCTTTTCTCATAAACTTGCACCAACTGTTTCTATCTTTCAAAAACTTAACAGCTTAGATATCTACAAGTTAAATGTTTTCACCACTGTACTGGTCGCTCATACCTTTATTCATCACCCATTTCGTTTGCCTCCTTCACAAAGAACACTTCTCACTAAACAATCAAATATTCACCATTATGAAACAAGAGCCAGAGATAACAATTTATACAGACCCTTTTTCAAAACAGACCTATCTCGTCATACACTTGCAGTTAAATGTCCTCGAGAGTGGAACAACCTCCCTGCTAAGTTAAAATCAATTTCTTCCACTTCACTTTTCAAAACATCATTAAAGCAACATCTACTACATATATAAACATGTTATCTGCTTCACTGGTATGATACATAAGGATAAGTGTACATATGTTCTTTTATTTAATCTATTTACTTTCTTTTTCTAAATTTGTTTATTCACTACATATTATCTACCGCCTTCTTCCAATTATATTTCATATTCTTTTATTAATGGGATAGAACAAGTTCCACTGGAACTTTATTCCCGCCTTCTACACCTACTACAACTTCTGTACTACCACACTGATTTTATGGTGAATAAAAATCAATCAATCAAAAAACAAGATCTCAACAGAGTCATCGAATGGTGCCGGAAATGGAAAATGAAACTCAACAAGTCAAAATGTATGTCGATAAATTTTACAACAAAACGTACAAAAACCAACTTTCAGTATTGTATTAATGAAGTTTTGTTAGATGAAGTGGAGGAAGTAAAAGACCTAGGAGTGATTTTATCAAACAACCTCAGTTTTAAGTCCCACATTAACAAGATCGTTGCTAAATCTTTTAAGATGTCTGGTTTTATTCGAAGATCTTGTAATTCTTTTAAAAGCGTATCTGTTTTAAAAAAGTTATATTTTTGTTTAGTTAGGAGCCATCTGGAATACTGTTGCCAGATTTGGTCTCCTTCTCAATTGACATTTATCGACAAGATCGAAAAAGTTCAGAAAAAATTTGTCAAATTTCTTTGTTATAAGTCAAACTTACCCTACAGTACAAATAACTATCAATTGCTTTGTCAAACTTTTAAAATGGCACCCCTTGTTCAGAGGAGAAAATATTACTCTTTTACTTTTTTACATCAAACTGTTAATAGCGTTTATAATTGTTCCTATCTTGTTAGCCGTATCTGTTTTTATGCACCTCAAAGAAATCTTCGCTCGAAGCAACTTTTTAAACCGCCATCTTGTAAATTAGTTTTAAGGAAAAATTCTGTGATAGTCAAGAGTCAGCAATGCTTCAATGAATATTATGATAAATTAGATATTTTTATAAATTTAAGCAATTTTAAAACTCAATGCAAGAGAGTGTTATTTCTGGAAGGGTACTGATTATTTTAAAAGTTTATAGAATTTCTGTTGAATTTTAATATATATATATACAATTATTATTATTATTATTTATTTATTTTTTTTTTTTTTAGCAAATGCACGGTTATTTTTTTTATTTTTCTTTATTTATTATTTACTATTTACTCAAATATTTATTTTATTATTATTATTTTTTTGTGTATTGTTCTCTAGTAACTCTTGTATTTGTTATCGACGCTGTAATTAGGCACTTAGTGCCTGTTGTGTCCTGATGTTAAATAAATAAATAAATACAAAATAACATGTTGTACGTTGGCCTGTTCACAATCGCGGAGGGTAGAAATATAGTCCCTGTATTTCCTCAACGATAATTCAAAACTTAAGGGCGTGTACCACATGTCCAATCAATTCTAGTTTCTTTTACAACATTTTAAGGAGTAAATCTCTGGCAATCCCAGGGACTGTTAATGTTACAAATCTGGGTCATTTATATAGGCTGCCATTGGATAATAAGATAAAACAATTACATTTTAAACTCTATCACAACATTTTTCCTAGTAATAGATATCTTGTTCAATGCAAAATTAGAACAGATCCTTACTGTGATAGCTGTTTAACTATTATTGACTCTCCCATACATGCATTGTATGAATGCCCAATAGTTAACACATTTTGGAAAACATTATTAAATAAGTTGCCAGCCTCCTTTCGCTTCCAAAAATCACTAAAAGAAGGCCTATTGTTGGGAAACTATAAACAAGACACCAAAAAACTAACAAATCAAGTAAACTTTTTGTTTGCTCATGCAAAATATTTTATTTACTCTTCCCGTTATACCAATTGTCCTGTTCACTATGAGACCTTTCAATCGTACATCCGGCTCAAGACGGAAATTCTTGCTAAGGGTTGTCACAAACTTTCTGGGGAGATAATGCCTTTGATTAATGATCTGTAATAATCCTGTATTAAGATTATTTTATTGTCTCTTTTGTGAAAGACCTGTACAGAGCACCACTGCTCCAAATTATGATATTTTTATGCTCACATTTAAACTACAATTTTGTTATTGTTTGTTTGTTAACTTTTGTCAACAGTAAACACCTATGTACAGTAATATAACCTGTGTTAGGCTATGTAAATCTCAATAATAATGTGTAATATTGACCCTATCATGTTTTGTGAATATGTGTAAAATTATCTGTCATATTTGGTAAATGTGTGTAATCTTTAATACTGTCTCCGCCATGGTTTGTGAATGTATGTATAATAATGTATAATACTGTCCCGTTTTCTCTTTTGTTGTGGACCTATACCATTGCATATACATACATTATGTTAGCAGAGGGAATAAATTAACTTACCGGTTTCTCTTTATCTTATTATATATTTTTTTTTCTCTCTGTTTCATTGTAAGTGAATGCTGCAATTATAATGTATTTTCTATCATTACATGTCAATGTTTGTCTTTATGTTACTACTGTCTTTGTCGCCCGTATCCCTTGATCACGTGGGTCTGTAGGGCGTTTGTAAAATCGTGATCTATGTGCCAAAATAAATGTTAATAAAAAAAAAAAAATAAAAAAAAAAACATATAGAATCAGGTAAAGATCACGTACATATCAATTTTGGAAGTAAGTTTGATTACCCAAATTTTGGGTAAAATGGCTTGGAACGGCCTGAGAGGTCCGTCGCGTTCACGTAGTAGCAGGGGATCTCGCGAGAATGAGATTGTGTCCGAGGCGTGTCAAAGCCGACCGGTAGCGAGCGAAGATAGCCGAAGGGAGTTCCGACTGACGGTAGGCTATGCGGCGCGTGTATTTCCATTTGTGCGATTGTCCGTACGGCATCTGGATATTTTCTTGTGCAAAATACCCATGTAGTTACCAAATCTGATAGACTTGGTTAAGAAAGTTATTTTTTGCTCGCTGTGTGTCTTTTTGGTTTCCTTCGAACTATGTAGACCAAAACAAGCTTCACTGGTTTAATTATGTTGTATTTATGTATTCTAAAGATAAAGGAATTATATGTCTTACATAAACTTGGTATGCTATATATAAACGCATGTTTGTAAAAGCCTGATTTCCATGAATTACTTTATTTTAAGAGCAACAATCCCAACTTTTTGTGAGAGAAAGGGTCTTCCACAATAGGTTTGACCTGATTTAATATGGAAATCACCGTGCGGTTCCGCATTGGCGCCGCGCCGATCGCTACATGGTCCGGTCAGTATTTACCCCACCCGTACAAGTGGAAACACCTCTTATTTAAAGGGTATTCGGCGATTTTTGCCTCACCCATATCCGCACAAGTGGAAACATCTCTTAAACCTTAGTGGCACATCCCTCTTATAATCTGATTCGCAGAGGAAATCATTAATTTTTGGTACCAATAGCATGAGAAATATCGACTTGAAGACAGCGTTTAAAGAGAATTTTTTTATGTTCAAGAAGTTGAGCTGTGATAGTTGCCCCCCCCCCCCCCCCCACACACTTTCAATTACGTTCCGACGCCACTGATCTATACCGTATGTGGCCTATACGAACCGAAATAATGTTCGAAAAGTAAATAAAATTTAAATAACCGGGACGACCATTCATTCATTCTAAGCCAAACTTAGTTCAAAACAATACTTTATCGTTCATTCTCGAGACTAGAATCTCTAAAAAGCTTCTGAATTATACGCCTTGAGAAAACTAGCTAATAATTTCAGCATTCTGTTTTAACGTCAAAATATCAACATTTTGGCAGCTCATGCCACTTTAAAGTGACAATGTCATTGAATATTTTTCAGTTCTATAAATATACTTTTTATCAAGCACGCAGACATGCGCATTCCATCTGCGTCGAGAACCCAATGAACTACCGGAAGTCGAAACGTCGCGGTTTAACCGCGACCATTCGGGGTCTCCCCTTTCCACTTATCCGCCATTGATATTTGATGTATAAAAGTCGAAAGTTACAAACATGCGGGGCAAAAGGTAGAAACGTCGCGGTTACTTTTGGTTTCGTGTTTTTACCGCGACGTTTCTACCTTTTGACTTTTTAAATGGCGGATAACTCGAAAGGGCGAGACCCCGAAAGGGCGCGGTTTGCTTCGGGGTTTCGACTTATCCACCATATTGGAAAAGTTATATAAAAGTCGAAAGTGTAAAAAGGACGCTATCAGCCACCATACATAAATCTGGGTTTTTATTTACTTTGCTGACAAATAAATAGAAACAAACTCAATTTGATTTCGAGCATTGAAAGTTATATTCATTTTAATATAAATGTTTCAGCGATGAAGCTGTCAATGTTTACCCGTATCAATTTATCGCCGAGGACAATGTGACTGACGGAGTGTATATATCAGTGGACTGTCCAACAAACAAAACTGAAGTGTGTACAATTCGTAACACAACTACACCCTGCCCAAAACGAAGTGTCGACGAATATATTCTTGTTGCTGCTATATGCACTAACACTGGTAAGTTTTCAGCAGTTCATATATCCTGAAATTTACATACAAAAAAATGCCAAACCTAAATATCAATATGATTAAACTTTCAGTGAACTTGCAAAGCAAATCGATGACGTTGTGAAACAAGTCCCCTTTCGTCCGCATTGGTTTGTAGGCTAATTACTCGGATACGCCCAACCCGGGGAACTGTAAACCGAACACTTTCTTCAGCGAAGAATTATGGGTCGCGGGTTCAAATCCCACTCAGTTCCCCCCCCCCCCCCCCCCAAACTGGAACGACCAATGTGGGATGGTTGCCAGTTACCACCGGAAGGTCGTGGGTTTCCTCCGTGCATAGAGCCCGGTCTCCTTTTACAATAAAACTGGAAACGCTGCCATATAAGTTAAATAATTTTGAGCGCGGCGTAAAACGCTAAATAATAAATAAATCAATCAGCGATGAATTTGCGTATCAGGTGACCGATTTATCCGTGACATGTAATCCCCAAGAAGTCAGGGTAAACTCGGTTTTCAAGATGGCGCCCATGTTATTCAAATGTAGGTAAACAAGTAGCCATGGGAACCGAGATGTTCCCTTACTTCCGTTAGTGCTGTGCGTTCAATTTTAACACTGAAAAGTAAAGATATTTGGCTTACATCAGACATTACCATCGGCGTACGCCGAATACATAATCGAACTCGACATCGGATATCCTTGGGGATTTTCCTACGTCAGGTTGCAGGTCATTTTGAATGTGGCGGCTGTTACGTTTGTATCTAAGCGTCACAGCGGCAAAAAAAAGTAGTTGCGTCACGAATATTTCTCTTTGGGAGCCCAACAAAAGTGTCCCAGTGATAACGTCGGAACCAAAACACTCTATCTGTTGACTTTCAGCCGAAATCAGTTATAATTGAGCATTGGAGAAATCCAGATATGTACCGAAACTGTCTCTGTCTTCGTTAGTGTTATACAACATGTGATTTACCGGGTTAAAAAATACATATGTCACATATTGGTATATTTCTCTCGTTTCACACCACCTTAATCTGTCCCAAACAGTTTTCCTCAGTTAAGGTAGATCTACGGCCTCATATTGAACTTCATTCAATTCTCATTACTCGATTTCAAAGGCAGTTTCACCTGTAAGGTGAAGTTTGAGCTTGATTCCATCGATGTATCTTAATACTTAGGGTTAACGTGAGAGAAAGCGCATGCGTACGTGGTCAGCCTTTAACGGTTTAATGTTTGTATCCTATAAAAAACACCCTGAGAAAGGGCGGGTGGGCGGGCACGTTAACCCTAAGTATTAAGATACATCGATGGAATCAAGCTCAAACTTAACCTTACAGGTAAGTCTCGTTTAAGCTTTAAATTCCATCTCAGTATCCACACTCAGGGTCACGTGAGAGATTCAAAGAGGATACAAAAACATTTAACAAACAAGAACGTTTTATTTTACCCATCTTTATGAGCAAGAACACCGTCACAGAGACTGGTGTCTACAACAACTGGTAAATTATAAAATTTTCTAAAGGTACATTCTTGTGTCCACCCAGCTGTTTTCATTATAGTGTTAAGCGGAACCCGACTTGAAGTTGCTGCACTGACTGAGGCAGATCGAATACTATGGGGCTGAAATAAATCAATATTAATACCAGCACTAACTAATGTCTGTTTTACCCATCTGGCGACAGTATCTTTACTCACAGATTTATGTGGTTTTTGAAGCCCTATAAAAAACATTTTCTCCGTTCCTCGAAGAGGATCAGTGATATTTAGATATTGTCTTGCAAGTTTAACAACACACAATCTTTCATCGACAAATTTAGAAAAAATTAATTCTCCAACATGATAACGTGGTCGGGACTGTTTTAACAAATCCCCACATCTGAAAACAACACAAGTATCACGGAATTCAATATTATCAATATGCAAGAGATGGACAGACTGAAGCCTTTGTCCAGAAAGTAAAACCATTAAAGTACATAATTTCATAGTTAATTCTTTAAATGTTAATTCACGTGACTCTCCTAATAATTTCAGATAACCCAATAACTTAGAAACATCCCAAGTAAAAGAATATTTAGGGAGAGATGGACGTAGTTGGGAAACGCCCCTTATGAATCTTTTTACTAACTCGTGGCTACCAACAGAAATTCCATCAATTTTTATAAACGTTGATAAAGATGACCTGGCAGTGTTAAGAGAACTATAGCTTTTATCGCTCTGATAAAGGTCACCCAAAAACTCTAACACATTTACGACATTAGGAAAAATGGGATTACAGTTCCTTTCGTGACAAAAATGCAACCATTTTTTGTGATAACACCAATATTGTTTTTGTGTACTACCTCTCCATGAAGCGACGAGCACCTCTGTAACTGCTGGCGAAATTCCCTTGTTTCGGAGAGTCTCCCGGATAATTTGAACATAGTCAATTTTAGCTTCTTTCTCAGTGGATGAAGTCGTTCTGGGTGAGACGGCAGATGCAGTAGGCGGTGGTTCTGTGGAAGAATTCTGGGATAATCTATCAACAAATTCAGAAGTTTTGGAAACCAATACTGGGTTGGCCACAGAGGAGCAATTAACACTAAAGATGCTCTGTCCCTCTCTACCTTCTGTAGCACTTGACCAATTATACTGAAAGGAGGAAAACAATAATTGAAATGCGTGTTCCATTTAATGGAAAAACAGTCTATAGCAGATGCACCAGGATCTGGATGCCATGATACATAATTGTCAAGTTTGTGATTTAATCTTGTCGCACACAAATCTCGCTGCAAAGAGGGATATAACATCTTGATTGATTTAAATACATTAATATCTAACCCCCATTCTTTGTGATCGATAAAATTCCGTCGAGACTGAAAATCTGCCGCTGTATTTTCTGCTCCTGGCACGTGTGCAGCACTGAGCCACAGTGCCCGTGAAATACACCAGTCCCAGAGAGCACGAACTTCCCGGTAACAAGCTATCTTATTGCCTCCTTGTTTATTGATGTAAATAACCGCCGTAGTGTTATCGGACAAAACTCGCAAATGTTGATTTCGCAATTCACCACAAAAACTTTGTACAGTAAGACGGACAGCTCGAAGCTCCAAACAATTAATGTGTAGCACTTTTTCGTCTTTACGCCATTCACCCCCACATAACAAGGAACCCCATGTACCTCCCCACCCATTGGATGAGGCATCGGAGGTGAGAACTACATCCGGGTCACCCACTGACACAAGTCTGGGCGACTTACCAATATTAGATATCCACCACTCAATTTCAAGACGACACTCATTGTTCAAATGAATAATCGAGTCATAATTATTGCTGTTTAAAGACAAAGTATAGTTTTTATAAATCTCTAATGGTTTATAATGAAGAACTGCATAATTCATCCCCGGTTCTGTAGCAACAAACTTTCCGATAAGCGAAGCAAACTGTCGAATTGTTACACGCTCCATATTTAGGATTTCTTCACAAAATTTTTTAATTTTTGTAGATTTTTCATCACTTATTGTTATAGTCATACTTTCAGAGTTTAAGACATATCCAAGGTAAGAAATACTTTTAGTGGGAAGAAGTTGTGATTTCTGAGGATGAATTGTAAACCCAAGTGAATCAAACAATTGAACAGTGTCTCTAACTGTCTCAAAGCAATCGTCATAGCTGTCAGATACCAAAAATAAATCGTCTATATACGCGCAAACGTGATGCCCATGTTTCCGAAGCTCGGATAGCACAACTTTTACTATTTTAGTGAAAATGCGCGGTGAAGATGATAATCCTTGTGCTAAACATGTGAACTGGTAAAGTACACCATCCCAATAAAACCGCATAAATTTTCTATGGGAGGAATGTACAGGGATAGTAAAGTAAGCGTCTTTCAAATCAACTGACGCGAAAAAACAATTGGGAGTCATCAAGTTAATAGCAGACTTGACTGTATCCATTTTGAATTTGAGTTTTTCCACTTGAGTATTTAAGAAAGATAGGTCTAGAATAATTCGCAAGCCACCATCCTTCTTAGGTCGACTGAAGATATTTGAAATAAATTGTTGTTCGGATGATTTAGTCATTTCAATAACTCCAGTACGTAACATATCTTGAACCTTTTCATTAATCCCAGATATTTCACTACCTTTAAAATTAATCATTTTCGGAACGAATTGTTGATTTGGAACTTCCAAAAACTCAATTTTGTAACCATATTTTATATTGTTCAAAATCCACACATCAGAAGTTATATGTTCCCAATTGTCTTCAAAAAATCGAACTTTACCAGCACAGAAATTGTCCGGATAATTGTAAAGTTCAATAGAGTGAATATTTCTCACCTGAGGTAAAGGGCATGGTTGATCAACTACCTGTAGTCCCGATGTTGAGTTCGTCCCTGTTTTTTTAAGTTCTGTCTTGGACGCCGGTTTAAAAAATCTTTGGAGTTTCCCTGGCGCTGATGTCCGCCGCGCAGGGTCTGTTGGGGTCTTCGATTGGTATAAGGAACCCAACGTTGTTGACGAAATCGGTCACCGCCAACCATTTTAGAGGTTATGGACTTTTCCTCAGAAATATCCTTTATCTGTCGAGGCAAATCATCTCCAAACAACATATTAGTTACTGGATTAGATGGAGCACATAACTGACTATATGGACCCGACAAGTGGGACTTGAAATTATCTTTACGATTTGTTGTAACCTCAGTGAAGGCTCCGGTGAGTAGTTTTATTGAATCTAGAGATTTTGTGGCACATGATTTGAGGCTAAGCTTCTTGTTTTTATCCTTCGTGGCATTTAAAATGTCATTAGTAAGCTCTAAAAGAGGACAAAGGGCGTTAGAAATCAAAACTTGAATTCTTTGTAATTTCAAATCAGTAGATCGGCTATTGGCCCCAACGCCGCTCCATATCTGTGGGTTGACACGGGGAACAGATAAATTTTTACAATTTTCAGGTAATAAATATTTCTCACCTGTGGTTTTCAAGGCAGACGGATTTACCGTTTCACGCAGGCCCGTGTTTACAGATTTCCCTAGCGGTTCACTAATTGGAGCACCAAACTTGTCATCTGGCTTGAAAAAATCAGCCAACTCAGACACAAGCTCTTTTATGGCCTTGTCATCTTCTATCTCATTTTCCGACTCTGTTGAGCTGATATTCAGTAGAATATTGTCGAAGTTACCTTGTTCTAGTTCAGGTGAGAGACAGATGTCCGGCTGACTTGTCTGACCGGTTGCCAAAGAGGTTCCACAGGGTGGGGTCTCATCTCGACTAGTCGAGTGATTAGATTGAGTTGGATAGCTTGAGATGTCTTGTTTTAACGAGCTAATTGTTTCAGTCAAGAGTCTCATGTATTCCGTTTGCTCTTTATGACTGTTCAAAATTAATGTAGCAAATTCGGATAGGGGACTGGCACTTAGGCCCTGTGTCTCGCCTTCCTCAATTTGGCCTTTGGCCGTATCATTCTCAAAATCCAACACACCAGACTTGGCTGGCTGGGACATGATTTTATCTTGGCTTATTTAATGATGTAAACCGAGCTTGGCCGATTTAAACCAAATCCAAGTATAAAACTAATGAAAAAATTCACTAATGATAAAATTCACTACTATCATGAGTTGTCAAAAAACACGTCTTGCTGACACAAACCACATATTCGCAACTGTCCACGTACGCATGCGCTTTCTCTCACGTGACCCTGAGTATGGATACTGAGATGGAACTTTATATACAATCAGTCAGATTGTTGGCTATGCAGCTATCATATTGGCTGACGTCGACAGAGGGGACCGCACCTGTAAATTAAACACAAAATAAGATATATCAAAATATACATTGGGTTCATAAGTGATTTTCTTATATCTAAAAATGGAAAATGTATCTTGCTGGATGAATCTGAGGCCTAATTCTCTAGTGGACGATAAAATATATGTTAACTTTTCCGATTTATTATTTAAATCATCGATCTGTTCACAATTACAGCCCAAGCTTATCGTAAGCAACAGACATTTGGTTCAATAGGAGTGGTGGAAGCAAGCCTTGATGGTAAATGGGGTCCTATGTGTGCAGCGCTCAATACGGACCCCAAGGCAGCCGAATTAGCATGCAAAACATTGAACAGACCAAGGTAGGTAAACTTAACTGATGGCCCGATTTGTAGAGACACCAAGGCCGCACCCAACGCAGCATATCAGGTTTCCCATCTGGATACTATTTCAGTTGGTAAATGCTAAAAACTGTTTGGATTTTCCTTATTCCAAAACCAATCATTTAGTGTTTCGATGCCCTTCAAGATCTTCTATTGTAGGCTAAACACGAGCAATACAACAACTGTTATATCATTTTTTATCATTAAAGAGAGTTTCAAACATTCCTTACAACTAAAACAGGGTTTTATTAAGTTAGATGATCTAAAGCAAACATTGACATGGACCCGGATGTCTCCATACCCCAGGTCTATTCAGATAATCCATTCACTTAGTAGCCACATCTTTACTAGGCTACTATTCCATTGAATATTTGTTTTTGTTGATTTTTTTTATGAAATACTTTAGTGTTTTCTAAATATCATTCGAGCTGAATTGGGTTCATTTATGTTTGATGGCGCAAAAAAATGCTTACTCTCATGATAACGAAGACTGATTAGCCACCAAATATAAAGCCAGCTACTGTAACCAAGTGATTGCATATTTTTTTTAATTCTTAAAATTCAACGAAACTACATGGACCACTCCCGGCAAAGCTGATTATTTTAATGTTCGGTACGCTATATCTAAACTTTTCCAGTAAACGTATGGAAATTACGAATAATTATTTTTTGGTTTAAAGTGGCATGAGCTGCCAAAATTCAGACTTTTTCATAATTTCTGATCGTCATGACAGTCAGAGGCATTGAAAAACTGAATGATTGGCGTTGGAATGAGGAAAATCCATACAGTATGTGGCCTGTACAAACCGAAAATGTTTCGAAAAGTAAACAATATTTAAATAACGGGAACGACCATTCATTCATTCTAAGTCAAAGTTAGTTCAGAACAATAATTTATCGTACATTATCGAGACTAGAAGCACTAAAAGCTTCTGAATTAAACGTCTTGATAAAAATAGCCAATAATTTCAACATTCTGTTTTATCGTCAAAATATCAACATGTTGGCAGCTCATGCCACTTTAAAGCTCTAAAACATCGCATCTGCAGACATGAGCCAAACGTGTATGAATATCTCTACTGGTTTTTACCGTTGAAAGTTTTTTTTTTTTTTAATTTTCGATGAAAATTCTCCGTCTTTTAGCACTGACGCTCGGCTCTACCAGAATCTAGTGTATGGAAACAACGAAAAGGCAATAACGGGTGGTCACTTGTGTGAGGACGATAGAACGAAATTGATCAACTGTTTTACAATGTGGCAATTCCCATGTTCAGTAGATTACTTTGCTATATCATGTGATCAGGGTAAGTTTGTTCATATTTAGTTTTGGCAGATCCTTTGTACAGCAAACAAAGAATAAATGAACATAGTCAATATAAATGAGATATCAATACACGGTATACATTTTACAGTTTTATGATAGCAAAATGAATAAGAAGTCAAATGAAAACAACACTTTTTTTTGGTATTATCCTACTTTGTTTTAAAATGTTTGTAGTTTGGAAATTATCCGTTATTTTTCTTAAGAATTATAAATTAGTTTTGTTGGTACTGGCTTTAAGAGTAGACGCTAGTGTAGTACTTAAAGGTAACTTCCTTCTGATTATTTCTTCTTTTTTACGAGCTTCGCATGGGCCCCATACGTTTTTGAAAGCACGCTAAACAATTGTATACGCATTGCTGAACCGAAAAATTCTTGTATTTCTAGTATTATAAACGATCTCCAAATATTTGATCAAATGGGACACTACAAAGCATTTGACTATATTTCAGCAAGCGATAGAGATATACGGGTGTTAGGTCTGAGGTCAGGACTGGTTCAAATATACCACAACAACCAGTGGCATGGAGTTGGTGTCGACTCAATAACAGCCAAGAATATAGCATCCGTCGTTTGCAAATCTTTATTTCCCGACACGTAAGTACCCATGGATTTGCAAGATTTTGAACACCTTAAATAACGACATCCAGTTTAATAATGAATGAAGAGTTAGGCGTTAATTACCCTGATGTTAATTGAAGTCATTGTTAATCGACCATTTTTTCTGTTAACTTTTTTCTTTATAGATGATTGAGTTCATAAACTTTTAGATATATTACAAAGTATTTTTGGAGAAAATGATGTAAATCACTTATTTCTTTTTTAATCCGACAAAATTTGTCTGATCTGTTCCGTAGGACATCTATTCAGTTTTCCCTGGTTTCCAGTTCTGCGCCAGTTTGGTTGTCACAGTTGTCATGTCAAGGGACAGAAGCTAGTTTGTATGATTGTGCAAATGCTACATTACCAGATGTGACTGTTTCGTCACCTAAGAAACTAAGTGTAAAGTGTGGTAAGGAATTCATTTTTGACTTGGCGTATTAAGAAATAAGCTTGATGTTGAAGCTTCGATTTGTTTCTTTTGCAAGCCTCATTAACGCTAGTCTATATTTGTATTGCCATAGAAGTTCATTCAAAAGAAGTGCACAAAGTACTGTCTTTATCCAAGTTGAAAATAGAACTGATTCTATCTACATCCTGGTGTCGATTTAATCCCCTTCATCTTAACTCTGCAGAACTTTTCTTGAAGAATCCATCACTTGGAATTTCGTATGTGGCTTCAGATTGTCTTGCTATATAAAATTACATCCGGGCAATCGGCATGACTATTACTCAAAATGTCAGCTTTACAAAACCCACACGAAGAAATTGATGGAGCAGCCCTATACCACTTAGATCAACTCCTTCAAAAAGAACAAATCATTTCATAGGATGCCGGTTTAGGAATGATCTGAGATCCCTGTCCAATATACAATCTGATACAGAAAAGAAACATGTAGGCCCTTATCTTCTCAGCGGTTTGTGATTTTTCGAAAATCATCATTAATCATACAGAGAAGATTTCATTGCATCGCCATCTTTAGTTTCGTTGATTGTTTGTCTCTCTCCCAAAGTAGGAGATGTGTATCATTAGCTGTATTGTTAACTTTTTTCAAAAATTATCCCATTAAGAGTCAAAACACTTTTTTTGAGCATAGCGAGAGGACAACTTTCGATCCATATGCTAAAACATATGGTTGGGTTTATTATACAAATAATCTGACTTATGCAAACGGACCGAAGCACCTATTTCTAATCATCATTTACCTTAGGGTTTTGTCCCAACATAAAACATAAAGATTTACTGTTACGCATTTTTTTTTCAAAGTTGAACGTTATGTGTACTGAATTATCAACAGGGAAGAAAAGCGCGCTCTCATTTCATGGCTGCCATCACACTGTAAAATGTAACCCGTAAATTTTACGGTAGAATACTGGCAGCTAGGCTGCCAGCTTTCTACCGTAAAAATAAGGGTAGACCGTAAAATCATAAGTTACGGTATACCGTATTTTTTTTACCGTAAACGCACGGTATTATTTTCGTAAAAAGGACGGCATTATATTGAAAATTGGGGGAAACCAGGGAACTATGAGTAATACCCCCAAACTACTCCACATGTGAGAGAGATATATGCTGCCCTTGCGTGTGGCACATTACATGATAGTATATGTTATTAATCGAGTGTTTTCGTATTGCCTTGGTATTGGCCTGAGGGTGGCCGTATTGGCCCGAGGCCGCATGCAGGCCGAGGGTCAATGCAACCACCCGAAGGCCAATACCAAGGCAATACGAAAACACTCGATTCATAATATTTTTATTAATAGACTGTAGAAGTTATTTTTATGCAAGCTGTCAAGTTGAACAGGATGTCGCCCGCTGAACATTAAATCCATGACTTAAACAAATTTATATCCTACCTTTATTGCATTCTCTTTTTTTTTATTCCTGGATCAGTCGAGAAGTTTCTTCCTCTTCTGCTGTCCTAAAACGGCAATCGGATTCACTTATATAGCAGTTTTTTCTTCTAACACTGTCACTTCTATCCTGTCAATAAGAGTTTGTACAACGGGCTCTAGTGTCGACATTTTGATATCAACATCTGTCGTCTGCTTCTGTCGAACTCTGGGACGGCACATGTTTATTGCGTCTTTCAGCCGCACTCCGTGAACTCGGCCAATATGACTTGAACTCGGCCAATATGACTTGAACTCGGCCAATATGACTTGAACTCGGCCAATATGACTAGAACTCGGCCAATACAGCTCTACGGCTATTAATACGAACTTGATTCGTATGCTGATATTACCCGGCCGCGAAGGTCGTATTCGGGCAATAACTTGCACAGTTAATGGAAGATATAAATTTTCCTTGAGACAGGACTGCTTCCAGTGGACACAACTGGATTCCATTTATATTACCCAACCTGTCGCTTTATAATGACACTGAACTAACCAATCCAACTAGCCACATTCCTAATCAGTGAATGTGAAAAACATTATGAAATCAGCAGGCTAAGAAATACAGGACTTTAAATCTTCAACCCCAGCATGGGTCTGTTAATGTAGATTTTCAAATGTTAAGTACCCCCAACGAAATAGTAAAACTGACTACTTCTGCAAGTTGACAAACATATTTATTTGAAAAAATGCTGATGAAAAATCTCTTCATACACTCCCTTGGGGCAGGTATCTCTATCTACTCTTTCTAATACAGCTATGTTAAATTAACTATCTTAGCCTATAATGACAATTTTTTTTTTCATTTATTAAATCGCCTACGGCGGGATTCGAACCTCTAACCTCCCATACAGGAGATGCGCACAACTACATGCGCACTAGCCATAACCATAGCTTTTAAACACTAGACTAACTACAAATATGAAGGGTGGGTGGCCACATTTCCATGCCTTACCAGCGCTTCGGTGTGCGCATGCGCACTTCCGTTTTTTCGCGCCCTTTGACCCGCAATGACGTATTTTGGACGAATCCTTCACGGAAATAACCGAGGAGATCAGATCTCGTTAGCTCGGAAACGACAACTCTGTCTCAAAGTTATTTTACGGTACACGACCGTAAAGCTTCCACTGAAGTATAAAACGGCAATTTACCGTTAATTTTAAAGTATTCTACTGTAGAATTGACGGTAAACGGTTACAGTGCAGCTGGATTGTTAATTTTATTGTGTCGCGTGTCTGTCGCGATTTAGGATTACTTGGTACTGAAAATGATAATTGTTGCAGGATACTGTAGCCTGCTGCATAAAGAATTTACGTAAAAGAGAATGAATATTTGAACCTGACGTTTGTGGATATCAAGAAAACAGTTCATTGGCTGTAACATGAAAGTACACAAGACCTTTTGGCATGTGAGAAACTTGTGCTGAACATTTCCATGAAAATTCAAGATAAACGAGAACTCAATAATGACAGTGAAATCTCCGACTGTAACTTTAAAAATCACAGGGGTTAAAAGTCACATATGGAGACGATAGAAACACAATCAGCCAATATCGGGAATTTGAATCGCAGCTTCCAGTCCCCTTCTCATATCCCTTATAAAAAAATATCCGTCGGAAATATCCCATGGAGAGATGTTCCACCCACAGGTGATTGTGACCCGGTCTCATTGCTGGCCATGGGATGTTCTGGATAGGATTGTTCTGCCTTAACTCGGTCACGTGTCTTGTACGATGGGACCGAGCGTTATTATCCATGGATCCGATGGCTAATGGATTATCAAAACGTGCAATGACAACTGGATCGAGCACTTTCTGATGTAACGAGCGCGTGTCAGATTGCTTTATCTGGTTACCAAATCAGATTGCAATCGAATGAGCACCATCCCCATACCATAACAGATCCACTACCATATAGTACAGTTGACATGATGTTTGATAACAATGACCATGATCAACACAGAACGCCATGTATACTGTATGCGCCTTTACGATCTATCCGAATCAAGACCCGAATTCGAATTCATCATATTTTGGTCGTCATATTAAATTTTCCTATATCAGAAAGGTTTCTAGTTTAACATTTGAATTGTCTCTAAAAATTGACTTATACATGAACAATAAGAGTTAAACACTGTTTTTTTTCGATTCAGAAAATGATGATTATACCTTACGGATAGGAACCGATGACCTGTTGGAGATTCGCCATTATGGGATTTGGGGCGTGGCATTCGATCTTTTACTAGCTGAATCTCTTCATTTTAAAGCTTTCCAGAACATTGGAGCATCGCTCATTTGTAAAGAAAATAATCTTCCCAGGTTAGTATGTAAATAAGCCTACACGATCAACATTTTGTTGAACATCAATACAATACTTTTGTTTCATCATTTTGAATAGTATTTGTAGAGTACAACACGAACTAGTCTTTCCGAATTATTGGTTGATTGATAATTTCTATTATTAATATATTTTTTGTTAATTTTATTGTTATATTCAATACTGTTTCAATACATGTAACTGGGAACTTTGTTTTATCCTATTTTTGATATCCCAAAATATGTAGCCACACTACTTAACATAGGACACATCAATATACAACCACTTTCTCATAAACCGATCAAATCGCCAACTGTTTACTCTCAGCTCTTGAATATCTATTTCCAGTACACTCTCATCGGTGTATGTAAGAAGACTACCAACTCCTCGTGTTATTTGGTGGAATTTACTTTGGTGTAATTCCTCAACCACAACCTGGCAGCAATGTACATATAGAAAATCCCATATGAAAGAATACAGCCCAGAGAATTATGTTCATATCAAATGTGAGGATTTAGGTAAGTTTTGTGATGATTCTATAATCTATATACAGGAAAAGCTAAATAACCAAGTGGAACAAAAAGTGTTATAATTTACATTACTAAACCCAGTTTACGTCAGCACTTAAACGTGTTCCTGCGTCATGTTATCTATACATTTTTTCTTGGTTATGGCTGACTACAAGTTGTAAAGAACACGTTATTATAAACACTAGTCATCCGTTTACATATACAACTCTATTTAGGGAAAATAATGTATTGATTAATCTCGACTAGGGTAATTATTACATTGCACTTTTGACGAACATTATACTTTTCTAAAGGAGCTTTGGTTGATTTTGTTATCCTGTACAATCTATGTCTATATGCCATCGATATATCATCGAGGCTTTATTCCTACGGAAGTTCTAAGACGTTTCTCTTCTAAATACAATCTTTTATGGCCACCTTCTTCTACGCTACCTAAATCGATTTGAGAGTATAACAAAGAGCTTGTTGATTCCCCTGTGTTTATGCAGATATGTCATCTGTGAGACATCGCCTTGTCGGAGGGCCCAAGCCTACCATTGGAATTTATGAGATTTCATTGAATGGAGTCTGGGGAACTATCTCCAACAGAGACCTAACAACTGAGGACGCTAAAGTTCTCTGTCGGAGTGCCGGGATGCCAACGTGAGTATCTTCTTATATAGGATAAGGATGGGGATGTTGTGAAATAGCACCTGAACATATTGTACTATCATCTTATCTCTTTTTCAGGGATAACGCCCGCTTTGTCAGCTCTAACCTTCTAGCTTCGAGTGAATCCAAACTGTGGTTCGACCAGATGACTTGTACGGGTAGCGAGTCGTCACCGTTGGACTGCATCCATTCTTATCCTGGCGACAGACTTCAGTTATCTAAACTCTCCAGTATTGCTGCTGTAAATTGTGGTTAGATACCTAAATCAATCGGTGCTGTGTGACATCCTAGTTTATGATTAATAGAATTTCTTCGAAACAAACAAAATGTTAGTTTTTCTTTCAGTTGTAGCTTTTTAAAACAAACTGTACAGTAAGACAAAAAGAGATTTTTCAATAACATGCAAATACACAGATTTTTTAATTGGTAAACCATGAATATATTTTCCATTCAATCTAAATGCTAATCACTGTTATTTCTGTATCATTAGGTCCTGCACAAACACTTGAAGACTTGAGTCTACGTCTAGTTGATGGGCCTAACAATTATACTGGTCGCCTAGAGATGGTGTTATTTGGGGAATGGGTATCTCTTTGTACTGATGGTTTCAAATCAAATGACATCTACAAGATATGCGAACTGATGAATTTGCCCAAGTAAGGAAATGAATTTCAACAGACAGGAGCTTGCCAGCACAGCTATTAAACAATGAAAAGTTTGTGTTGGTGCTCAGTTTGTCATATGCTGTGACAACCCCCCCCCCCCCCCCCCCGCCTCCTCCCTCGGTGAAATAAGGGAATGTTAGTGATCGATAGTTTTATTTAACATTATTCAGATTACCTGACATCGTTCCATTTATTTCAACAGGACGTTTGCTAAATGTGTTGTAGCGTCATAGGGCACAACACTGGCCATCAGTACATAGTCGAAGCCCTCATTATGAAGATGATAATATTAACAAAACCTAAACATTCAAAAACTGCTTTACTAACTTCTGATTACTATAAAACACATTTTTAAAGGTTGAGAATTACGGTGTAGATTATATAAATTTATTAACTATTGTCTCTTGTCGTCGGATTTATTGAGACAACTATGAGAATTTGTATGGTTCGCGAAGAACTCGAGGTTTAAGATTTTAGCTAAATAGTAAAATGTTTTCTGCTAAATATTTTGGAATAATTAATAACTTCTTATGCCTCTTATGATCAGTCCCCAAGGAAGGGGATTACCAAATCAAAAATACAGACCGACCTAAGCCAAGTGGAAATAGCCGAGAATTGCTGCGATTGCACGACACATTACATCATCTTTTTCTTTTCGTTTTCATTTAGGTTTGTAACGGAAAAGATCAACAGTACCTCCTTTAAAGCTGGCAGTGGTAACATGTGGAATGTAGAGTTTACCTGCACATTTAGCAAGTGTTATGTGAAAAAGCGCCCTGGAACTTGTGATCGCTCAAAGGAACTGGGAATAAAGTGTCAACCAGTACCAACCTATCGTCCCTTTCCTGACCATGGTAGGGACAGTCAATACTTTCGGGAATGTGTTTAATTAAATATTCTTAAAAATTTATGTGCGAAAAATAGCTTATGGAAGAATGTCTACGCGTAAAGTCAATTAACTCGTGTCTACTACAAGTTTCTGATTATGCTTAAAAGGGGGTTATGTCATTTAGACCTTTATACCCAGTCACAATTTGTTGTAATAAACCAAAACCCATGGTATTTCATTAGTTTTAGGACAGAGTTTGGCTTTAGTCGTTAGAATCTTCTGGAATACTATGTAATATATAGTTATGCGGATCTTCAGCTTTGGCAAGAAGTCGAAAAAACAGTATATAATAAAAACGAAAACTGTCACTGATCACCTCTATTGCAGATTTTCCAGACACCCCAGTTGGTCTGATTATAGGCTGTGTTATCGGAGGGACGGCTTTTATCGTTCTCGTCATGGCTGTCGCAATTTACCTTTATATGAGGAATAGACCAGTAACAAGACAAGGTGAATACTCAAAGCGGAATACTCCAGTTTATCGTAAATGTTATGCTATGTAAATATTATACTATGCAAGGAAATAAACAACAAAACAGTTTTAAATATACAATCTACATCCATTTAGGAATCAGTTCTGTGTGCTCATCCCCAATCATATCCCAACTAATGCTGAGCACTGTGTACTCATCCCCAATCATTTGCCAGCTAATGCTGAGTACTGTGTACTCGTCCCCAATCATATCCCAACTAATGCTGAGTACTGTGTTCTCCCCAATCATATCCCAACTACTACTGAGTACTGTGTACTCGTCCCCAATCATATCCCAACTACTACTGGGTACTGTGTACTCGTCCCCAATCATATCCCAACTACTACTGAGTACTGTGTACTCATCCCCAATCATTTGCCAGCTAATGCTGAGTACTGTGTACTCGTCCCCAATCATATCCCAACTAATGCTGAGCACTGTGTACTCATCCCCAATCATATCCCAACTACTACTGAGTACTGTGTTCTCGCCAATCATATCCTAACTAATGCTGAGTACTGTGTACTCATCCCCAACAGTATCCCAACTACTACTGCGTGCTGTGTACTCATCCCCAATCATATCCCAACTACTACTGAGTACTGTGTACTTCTCCCCAATCATTTGCCAGCTAATGCTGAGTACTGTGTTCTTCCAATCATATCCCAACTAATGCTGAGTATTGTGTTCTTCCAATCATATCCCAACTAATGCTGAGTACTGTGTTCTTCTCCTCAATCATATCCCAACTAATGCTGAGTACTGTGTTCTTCCAATCATATCCCAACTAATGCTGAGTATTGTGTTCTTCCAATCATATCCCAACTAATACTGAGTACTGTGTTCTTCTCCCCAATCATATCCCAACTAATGCTGAGTACTGTGTTCTTCTCCCCAATCATATCCCAACTAATGCTGAGTACTGTGTACTAGTCCCCAATCATATCCCAACTACTACTGAGTACTGTGTTCTCGCCAATCATATCCTAACTAATGCTGAGTACTGTGTACTCATCCCCAACAGTATCCCAACTACTACTGAGTACTGTGTACTTCTCCCCAATCATTTGCCAGCTAATGCTGAGTACTGTGTTCTTCCAATCATATCCCAACTAATGCTGAGTATTGTCTTCTTCCAATCATATCCCAACTAATGCTGAGTACTGTGTTCTTCCAATCATATGCCAACTAATGCTGAGTACTGTGCTCTTCCAGTCATATGCCAACTAATGCTGAGTACTGTGTTCTTCCAATCATATGCCAACTAATGCTGACTACTGTGTTCTTCTCCCCAATCATATCCCAACTAATGCTGAGTACTGTGTACTCATCCCCAATCATATCCTAACAAATGCTGAGTACTGTGTTCTCTCCAATCATATCCCAACTAATGCTGAGTATTGTGTTCTCATCCCTAATCATATCCCAACTAATGCTGAGCACTGTGTTCTCCCCAACCATATCCCAACTAATGCTGAGTACTGTGTTCTTCTCCCCAACCATATCCCAACTAATGCTGAGTACTGTGTACTCATCACCAATCATATCCCAACTAATGCTGAGTACTGTGTTCTCCCCAATCATATCCCAACTAATGCTGAGCACTGTGTTCTCATCCCCAATCATATCCCAACTAATGCTGGGTACTGTGTTCTCCCCAACCATATTCTAACTAATGCTGAGTGCTGTGTTCTCTCCAATCATATCCTAACTAATGCTGAGTACTGTGTTCTCCCCAATCATATCCCAACTAATGCTGAGTACTGTGTTCTCATCCCTAATCATATCCCAACTAATGCTGAGTACTGTGTTCTCATCCCTAACCATATCCTAACTAATGCTGAGTACTGTGTTCTCTCCAATCATATCCTAACTAATGCTGAGTACTGTGTTATCACCAATCATATCCCAACTAATGCTGAGTACTGTGGGCTTATCCCTAATCATATCCTTACTAATGCTGAGTACTGTGTTCTCCCCAACCATATCCTAACTAATGCTGAGCACTGTGTTCTCATCCCCAATCATATCCCAACTAATGCTGAGTACTGTGTACTCCACAATCATATCCTAACTAATGCTGAGTATTGTGTTCTCATCCCTAATTATATCCCAACTAATGCTGGGTACTGTGTTCTCCCCAACCATATCCTAACTACGACTGAGTACTGTGTTCTCGCCAATCATATCCTAACTAATGCTGAGTACTGTGTGCTCGTCCCCAATCATATCCCAACTACTACTGAGTACTGTGTTCTCGCCAATCATATCCTAACTAATGCTGAGTACTGTGTACTCATCCCCAACAGTATCCCAACTACTACTGAGTACTGTGTACTTCTCCCCAATCATTTGCCAGCTAATGCTGAGTACTGTGTTCTTCCAATCATATCCCAACTAATGCTGAGTATTGTCTTCTTCCAATCATATCCCAATTAATGCTGAGTACTGTGTTCTTCCAATCATATCCCAACTAATGCTGAGTATTGTCTTCTTCCAATCATATCCCAATTAATGCTGAGTACTGTGTTCTTCCAATCATATGCCAACTAATGCTGAGTACTGTGTTCTTCCAATCATATGCCAACTAATGCTGACTACTGTGTTCTTCTCCCCAATCATATCCCAACTAATGCTGAGTACTGTGTTCTCCCCAATCATATCCTAACAAATGCTGAGTACTGTGTTCTCTCCAATCATATCCCAACTAATGCTGAGTACTGTGTACTAATCCCCAATCATATCCCAACTAATGCTGAGTATTGTGTTCTCATCCCTAATCATATCCCAACTACTACTGAGTACTGTGTACTCATCCCCAATCATATCCCAACTAATGCTGAGTACTGTGTTCTCCCCAACCATATCCCAACTAATGCTGAGTACTGTGTTCTCTCCAATCATATCCCAACTAATGCTGAGTATTGTGTTCTCATCCCTAATCATATCCCAACTAATGCTGAGCACTGTGTTCTCATCACCAATCATATCCCAACTAATGCTGAGTACTGTGTTCTCCCCAACCATATCCCAACTAATGCTGAGTACTGTGTTCTTCTCCCCAACCATATCCCAACTAATGCTGAGTACTGTGTTCTCCCCAATCATATCCCAACTAATGCTGAGTACTGTGTTCTTCTCCCCAACCATATCCCAACTAATGCTGAGTACTGTGTACTCATCCCCAATCATATCCTAACAAATGCTGAGTACTGTGTTCTCTCCAATCATATCCCAACTAATGCTGAGTACTGTGTGCTCGTCCCTAATCATATCCCAACTAATGCTGAGTATTGTGTACTCATCCCCAATCATATCCCAACTACTACTGAGTACTGTGTTCTCCCCAATCATATCCCAACTAATGCTGAGCACTGTGTTCTCATCCCCAATCATATCCCAACTAATGCTGGGTACTGTGTTCTCCCCAACCATATTCTAACTAATGCTGAGTGCTGTGTTCTCTCCAATCATATCCTAACTAATGCTGAGTACTGTGTTCTCCCCAATCATATCCCAACTAATGCTGAGTACTGTGTTCTCATCCCTAATCATATCCCAACTAATGCTGAGTACTGTGTTCTCATCCCTAACCATATCCTAACTAATGCTGAGTACTGTGTTCTCTCCAATCATATCCTAACTAATGCTGGGTACTGTGTTCTCTCCAATCATATCCTAACTAATGCTGAGTACTGTGTTATCACCAATCATATCCCAACTAATGCTGAGTACTGTGTTATCACCAATCATATCCTAACTAATGCTGAGCACTGTGTTCTCATCCCCAATCATATTCCAACTAATGCTGAGTACTGTGTACTCCCCAATCATATCCTAACTAATGCTGAGTATTGTGTTCTCATCCCTAATTATATCCCAACTAATGCTGGGTACTGTGTTCTCCCCAACCATATCCTAACTAATGCTGAGTATTGTGTTCTCATCCCTAATCATATCCCAACTAATGCTGAGTACTGTGTTCAAATCCCTAATCATATCCCAACTAATGCTGAGTACTGTGTTCTCATCCCTAATCATATCCCAACTAATGCTGGGTACTGTGTACTCCCCAACCATATCCCAACTAATGCTGAGTACTGTGTTCTCATCCCTAATCATATCCCAACTAATGCTGAGTACTGTGTACTCATCCTCAATCATATCCTAACTAATGCTGAGTACTGTGTTCTCTCCAATCATATCCCAACTAATGCTGAGTACTGTGTACTCTCCAATCATATCCCAACTAATGCTGAGTACTGTGTTCTAATCCCCAATCATATCCCAACTAATGCTGAGTACTGTGTACTCCCCAATCATATCCTAACTAATGCTGAGTATTGTGTTCTCATCCCTAATCATATCCCAACTAATTATGAGTTCTGTGTTCTCATCCCTAATCATATCCCAACTAATGCTGAGTACTGTGTTCTCCCCAATCATATCCTAACTAATGCTGAGTATTGTGTTCTCATCCCTAATCATATCCCAACTAATGCTGAGTACTGTGTTCTAATCCCCAATCATATCCTAACTAATGCTGAGTACTGTGTTCTCATCCCTAATCATATCCCAACTAATGCTGAGTACTGTGTACTAATCCCCAATCATATCCTAACTAATGCTGAGTACTGTGTACTCATCCCTAATCATATCCCAACTAATGCTGAGTACTGTGTTCTCCCCAACCATATCCCAACTAATGCTGAGTACTGTGTTCTCATCCCCAATCATATCCCAACTAATGCTGAGTACTGTGTTCTCATCCCTAATCATATCCCAACTAATGCTGAGTACTGTGTTCTCATCCCTAACAGTATCCCAACTACTACTGCGTGCTGTGTTCTCATCCCTAACAGTATCCCAACTAATGCCGAGTACTGTGTTCTCATCCCCAATCATATCCCAACTAATACTGAGTACTGTGTACTCATCCCCAATCATATCCCAACTAATGCTGAGTACTGTCTAATCCCCAATCATATCCCAACTAATGCTGAGTACTGTGTTCTCCTTAACCATATCCCAACTAATGCTGAGTACTGTGTTCTCATCCCCAATCATGACCCAACTAATGCTGAGTACTGTGTTCTCATCCCCAACCATATCCTAACTAATGCTGAGTACTGTGTTCTCATCCCCAAGGTGCTTTTATCTCTTTCAGTGTCCAATGTAACTTATCCACCGGCAAACTATTATCCACAGGTAGGTTTTTAAGTAATAAAACCCGTTTTTAAATAATTCACTCGCCAGGGTTAGCCCACGGCACACTAGGCGATTTTGAACGCCGGTCGCGGCGATCAGGCGATGGTCGTGTAGTCTGCCCGCTCCCACGACGGCGATTTCGAGCGCCGGCGACTGTTGCCGCATCGATCGCCGGTATCAGAACATGTTTGATTTTCGGAATCACAATCGCCGGCGATATTTTACTCGTCGTGTAGTGTGCCACCTCTGGCGACCGCAATTTTGAACGCCATATTCTTTTGACCAATCAGTAGAAATAATTTTGTCACATGACGTTATGCAATGTGATAGTCACATGATCTTTTACTATTGTCACATGCCTTTTTGGTTATTATCGCTTGTGGAGATCGCCTAGTCTGCCCGCAGCAGTCGCCTGAACAGCCGACGGGCGATCATTGCCGGCAACAAAAGTCGCGCCGACGGGCGTCAAAATTCGCCTAGTGTGTCCCGGGCTTTAGCTAATTGGAAATATCCAAACACTATGGCCAAAGCATATTGATGCTGTGGTGGCCAGCCTGACATCAATATAACTCTATACATAGAGTATAGTCAATTGATGTTTTACACCGCACTCAAGATTATTTCACTTATATGGAGGCTTTGCGAGTTTCAGTGAGGGATGAAAGAGGGCTCATTGCCGGGAGGAAACCCCCGACCTTCGGCGAGTACCTGGCAACTCTTTCACATAAGGCGACCGAGTGAAAAATCATAGAGTTTGGATATATCTATCTAACCTAAACTAGCTTTAATCGTTCATTATATTCACAACTTACGGTACTTACCGACAGGGACATGCTGTTGACTATACCTTTTTAACATTATTTGAGGCAATACTTTATGATATAACTGTTATTATATTTTGGTTATTTTGTGATTACTGGCACGTATGAAACATTTTATTTATGAATATATTGCTTTATTTCAGACCAAACATTCGGAGAAACATTGAACATCAATAGATACAAATTGGAGACTGACGATGGTTTAGATGTCCGATAATTAAGACTGATAACAGCATTGTTCAAAGGGGCATTATCTGCCAAAATTAGGGATTTTTTCACTATTTTCGATCGTCATGAGAAGTACAGCATTTGAAGTACCCTGAAAAACTAAATAAAAAGTACCGTTGGGATGAAAAAAAAAACAGATGGATAATGCCTCTTACCAGTACGAACCGAAAATGTGTGAAATTTCCCTGTATACATTGGCAACTCGTGCCAATTTAAATATGAACTGAATAAAATATTATGTATATTATTGAAAACAAGAAAAGACTGTGTATAAATAATTTGATCTTGATGCCCATTTATCTATACATATATGTATTGCTTTCTTTTTTTCAATATTTATAAAACTGTGATAATATATGCCAAATTGTGAGAAGTAAATACAGGGTAACTATAAACATGTCTATTAGTAAATAAGTCTTGCTTTCATATGAAATGTATAAATTTTTGCCTCTTTATCATTTTTCCTCAATTATTTTTGTAAACAGATTGATTTTCAAATGAGTAATAAAATCCAATAAATGCCAATCGTGTCGTTTTCAGACATATTATCAGAATCGACATACGGGTCGAATCAAGACGCAAATACACAATGAACA
This sequence comes from Lepidochitona cinerea, assembly GCA_963971465.1. Lineage (NCBI taxonomy): Eukaryota > Metazoa > Mollusca > Polyplacophora > Chitonida > Tonicellidae > Lepidochitona > Lepidochitona cinerea. The sequence goes on from OZ020551.1 coordinate 9,064,520, forward strand.
GTTTACAGCTCGCATAATAAATGAATGTACATTTTGGTTACAAAAATGTTTACTCATTCGGTTTGCACTTGCTAACGGACCGTTGAATAAGGCAATTAACCAACTTCTAAATGCCACTCAAAGAAATTATATCTTAACACGATTCATTTTGTTTCGGATGAATTTAGAAGACTCACACTGAATGTCCCCCTTGTCTTAACGGTGCGAAATGTTGATTTAAAACAGACAATACCTGGACATTCATTCCAGCGGCTGAGGTATTTGAAGGTTGTCGCAAAAGTTGACTAGGAAATAGCTTTGAATATGTTTAAAGGCACACTTGCCGTCGTAGCCTGTTTAAATTTGCTAAGAAAACCAATTTACATGAGCTTACTACGACTAATACCACTAAACTTAAACATAGGACACATAAAACATGTCTAGTTAGCTTTAGACTGTAAAAATGGGGTGAAAAACAAACGAAGAATCGAAGCCTGATTACAACAACAGCGATCAGTGTCGGTCAACTTTCGTGTTGGATAACCCTCATTTCAGGCCTTTGTATCTGTGGTTTACACTCAAACAATTACCAGCAGGCTTTCCAGTCGCTGTTAACCGATCGTCAGTCTGTATTTCTCAGATAAATAGGCCTACGTAAAATTACACTGTGCCGTTAGTTCACTCACTCGACTGAAACATAAAATCGCCAATAGGGGGCAGATCGGTTTGTTTACGTTCCGGGTACGTAACAATTCAAATTTTCAAATTCAAATTAAAAATACAAAGTGACGTCCAAACTTTTAAATTTTGGTAAAAATAGAAAGTTCCTAACTTATATTGTCTGGGAAAATACAGAATACGGTCTTTCTTTTTTAATGTAAACAATATTCCTGATTTTCGCGGCAAGTGTGCCTTTAACTATTAGAAATCTCGTCCACGACTACTTTAGACAAAACTGGTGACATCATAGCATCACCCTCATACGATCTGCTGGCCAATGAACTACATGTAACTTTCGATCTAGTAGGAGCCTCGCTGGCTCTGTAGTCAATGTGATATTCACATAGTCCGACACAGGCCTTCCATCGATGCGCTGCGGGTTCGAATCCTCCTCAAACCAAATAAAAAATTTATGGATTTTTCACTCGATCACCCAATGTGGAAAAGTTGCCCGGTGATGTCCGAAGGTCGGGGATTTCCTCCGAGCAAAGAGCACGGTATCCTCCCTCACAAAACCTGACAACGCCGCCATATTAAAGAAATAATCTTGAGTGCGGCTTAATACATCTATCGAAATCGAGAATTGAACAAATCTAAGATTGTTAATTACTGCTTCTATATCATCTGCAATGTATTTATATTCTTGCAGGCAAATTAATCATTTTGCTTTCATCTGCATTCCTGAATTCATTCTAAGTTAATATCACTGCTAATCAATATCAGATATTACGATAACAAAATTTCCATTTCAAACATAGTTATATTTTAAGTAGCCTAACGTTGGACCTCCCCGTCCCAAAGGATCGATCAGAAATTTCTGGGGACAAATTCATCCATGTCTCTCAGTAAACATTCATAAGACAAACCGAGTATTGTAAATTATTTTTTAAAGAGTATCCGATTTATTAAATCGATCTTAAACTATTACTGTGATTGCGTAATATTTGTGATACGTAGAAGAATTTCATTAATCTCTTAAAAGGTCTTATTGAATTATCATTAGTTACTTATGTGAATAGTGATTCGATTGAATCTTCATGTTATAGCAAATATCATTATTTGAGAAATCTTCGACATGGTGATAGTCCAGGTTAAATGCACGGAGAACCCAAACCGCTTTTCCCCATGGTTTGATTCAACCAGTGTCCGGTAGGTATTATTTCCTTTTCAAATCGCCTTTAACATACAGTACCGGTTTGTTAAAACCTGAATATCCTTTCCTGGGAAACTTGGTATATCGTTGAAGTGCAGTCGATAAAATATTCTTCTACTACCCTAAATCAATTCAGTTTTTCTCGGTAAAACCAGAAAACAATCAATCCATAATTGTCCTTCTCATAGGCGTGACAATTGAATGGGATTTAAACCATACATTTGCGGTTCATATGGTTTAGCTTTCTATTGTGGGTACCTAACAGATCAAATTTTCAAATTCAGGAGAAAGCTTAAATTCCAGAAATGAGGCCAAAGCTTTCTCACTAATGGTTTGTGTCCAACCTGTTATAAACACACATAAGCGTTTACTTTTTTGCATTTCAAATAGTTTTTTTTTATTTAGTTTTTTTTTTAGCATTTTTGAATCCAGACCTTGGCACGAAAAAAGCCTAGATTCAAAGAAAAAATAATTTCGAATAATACGACTCAATTACATAACCTAGAAGATAAGACAATCTTGAAAGACCTGCTGGTTAAATGAAAACTCTAATATGCCAGTCTTAAATATAATAGAATATTATATCTTATTATCAGTACATTCAAGATACACAATGGTCTCATATATAATTCTAATTAGAAACTTGTCGGGGTGGAGGGATTCCTCCATCAAAACGCCGCCATGTAAGTGGAATAATCTTGAGTGCGCCGTAAAACATCAATCAATCAACCAATAAATTGTATCGTCACTCTTTATATGGGTCAATGTTGATGGAAAGTAGTATCATATAGCATAGGAAATCATCTCGACAATTGAACCCTATGCCAAACTCGGTTTGTTACACTGTATAGACTACTGATAAAAGAAATTCATTTAAAAACTGATTTAAGCAACTTTCAACCTGGCCACTTGTTATATGAAACAGACAAAGACAAACACCGTCTCAACCAGCAGAGAAATCTGGGTTCTGCCGAATTGTTTTCTTTATCTCCGTATTCGTCATACCAGTCGCCGTTAGACCGATAATCCAGGCTACGTCTCAACCTCAGGGAGAAACTGCAGTTGATATAAGTTGAGCTCCTAAATTACCTTTTCCAGAGTATTTTTAAGTTCCAACTTGTCTCTCAAAGAATGCAGGTTTTCAACAACTGGTTCAGCTTCTCCAGTGTCAGTTAATGCTATGTCTATACGGTTCTTCAATACAAATATTTGGGACTGTAATGCAGAAATTTCATTCTTTCTGCTCATCTGCACATCATACAGTAAATTCGCCAAATAATACTTATCTTTATCGAGAATGTGTGTCCGTGGACAGTCCATGCGAAATGAGACGACAATCAGTAACAGGGAGATAATAGTTACTGTTATACACCAAATCTTCACAGATATCATTTTGTCGAATAGGTCAATACAGTAAAATAATACATTTCAATGTTGGTTTTCATTTAATATTGAAAACTCACCCGATCCTCGCGTTTTTAGCAGCTATTAGCTCAGTTCTGTTATCGCTGTTACCCCGTTACAAGCAGGTAAAACGGACAGGCCGTAGGCCGTGCGGCCTGCCAAAGTATAACAAATCCAGCTTTTACCTTAAAGTTAACAACTGACCTATGAATGCATTGTAATAGACCTCTAATGGAACTCTTTTGTACTTGAGGTAAATAAGCTGTGATTCGTTTTTGCTTGACGAGGCATGCGATGCAAGGTGAGTTACTTTTTTAAGTTTTTATACGATTTGCAAGGGAAAGTCGAAAGCATTTCTGTAAATAATTAATTGAGGGAACATTCTTCGTTTATTTGGCTATCAAAACCACACTTATTATTCTAATACTAGTAATAGTAATAAACAGATAAAACGAATTAAATGGCTGTAGCCTGGGAGTAGGCCTACCAGTACCAGTTATCGAGGGTTAGGCCTAGGTACGTGTAAAACCAAATTCACACTTTCCTAATTTCCTTCATTGTCAAAGTGCCGATTTTGTAATTTGGTCCGAGCAGACGATGTTATCAGCTGGTTATAGCCGCACTCATGTGTCTCTTTCCTGTGTTACTAACTTGCCGGTCAGGAAAATAACGATGTTATTAAAAATCGATCGGCAAAAAGCTGCAAATATAGAATAGGTCCGTCGTTTTTAACTTCTCTTCAAATTCGTCTTTTAGATGTTAGTTCTTTTAGCTTTTAGTAGGGATAGTTTAGTTTTAAGCTTGTAATACTAAATTAGTCATGTTCTAGAAGAAATGAATAAAACAAGGGGTTTAAACTGACGATTATAGCGGTTTGAGACTGACAAACCAATTCTATAGTCTGTCCGGCAAAAATTAGACATAGTAACAGAAGTTTAAAAAATCCTTAAACTTAAAGTATCAAGAAATTGAACAAATATTAGCTCCCAGAACCACATATTAACATTATGGATTATATCGCATGAAAAATAAACATAAAATTTTTACGAGAATAAGTTCGAAGGGCGACCTCAGAATCTACGTCAGTCCTTCAAGTGGGGACCCGTCATTGGTTTGGTTATCCTAGTATCTCCATAGTATAGGTTAACATAGGCAAACACATAAAGGACCGCTCCCTAAAAGTGTTACAAATGTAGCTCAGTTCATGGTTTTTCTTTACCGCTTTGAGGATTTGGCTTTTGAAAGTGGCCCTTACCTTACTGTCAATTGTCTATTATTTTCGATAAACGTGCTTATTTGTAGAAATTTTTGAAAAAAATGATCAAAAAAAGGAAAAAAATTCCCAACCCTCGATAACTGGTTCCCTCACTGTTGAATTTTCAGTCGGACACCAGGCTGACTTCCCTTCTGATAAAGAAAAGGCAATCACCCAGCAATGCTTAACTATTTTTAATACATTAACGTAGCAAACAGGTTCATATTGGCACTCCCAAAGTTACATTACTTTGACCCAATCCAATTTATTAGACGATCAATGAATATTACATTTACCCTCTGTAACCGGTCCCCTCCCCTGTAAAGTGGTTGTTGAACAAGTTTACTTTCAGCTGCAGGTTCGAAAGGTTTACCATTTATATTTCTATGAATGATGAATAGTAAGGGAAAAAATAGCAGGAAAGGCAGTTATGCATGTTATTGCATAAAGACCCTTCTGGCTGGGGACATTGTGGTTTTACCTTAGCCATGTTTGCTGACCTAGCAAGGAGGACCAGTAACTATGCCAAATACATTAGCCTTCCTGATTTTCTATCGTCTGTGGAGCCTTGTGTCAAAATTTAGATTTGGAACAAAGGGGGAGGGTGGGGGGCACAGGGAGGGTAATCTTTTGGTCAGTTGGTTTCTTTGTCGCCATATAACCTTAATTGTTGAGTTTGATGTTAAGCCCCAATCAATCATAAAAAATTTACAGTATATTACATATGCAGATAGGCGATTGATCATTTATACCTGTAAAGTTAAAATTGTTTATACACTTTTTTTTACTTTAAGTATCTAGCAAACGGCAATGTAGGTCATTACCAACGCCTCACTGGCTGGCTACACAAATCCACCTACAATAAATGGTGGCTGAGGTCTTCATTCCACGAAAAAAAACTATTTCTTTCGCAGAGATGCTTATAGGATAGAAAGAAAGAGTCTCTGTGGAGCAGAGTAGTGTGGTATAATCTTTTCTAACAAAATGATAATGACAGCTAAAATCATAGAAATGTTCCTGATCAGGGTGTAAGGCAACAATATGGTGAATTGGCACAGGCTCCACTTATAATCTCCATCAACTGTGTAATCACTAAGCTTTATATCTACGATATTGTAAACACCCTTGTACAGGTTATTTATGCATCATACTTGGACTCCGAACTAATTATTATCATAAATCTGTATATATGAGAATAATTAGTTCAGAGTAACATCCTAAATAAGACATCTAACATTTTACACAGACTTAAGTTGCAGTTCTTAATAATAATAAGTATCCTTATTTATTGCCTTAAGTTGAACTGTGACATCCATAATTTGTGAGTTTAACTTAATGAGCAATAATGTACTAAGGCAACGGACTTGGATAAGTTAGTCAGTTATTTCCCTGATAATAATTGCAGCTTGGGTAAGTTATATGTGAGATTTTTGAGTGATAGTGATTGTTTTATGCAGACGAGAGGGCAAATTAGTGTAACTACACTCTGTGTTTAAAAACAAGATCTCTTATTGAGAAAAACATTGCTAAGGAATAAGGATGGACATTCAGCTCTGAATATGACTAACTAACCAATGGTATCTTTATAACAGATGTTAGACTGCTGATATTATGTCTGACATAACTGTTTATTTCACTGAATCATCCTTCTCTAATACTTTATCGGTCACTCAATTGAATGTTTCAAGCAAGAGTGACTGAACTACATAAAGCCCCAGAAGCTAGACAACTACCAATCCACACTGTCCAAGTGAACTTGTGGACATGTAGTTAAAAAACTAAACTAGATAGTTGATACACCATATTTCTGGGCTTAATCTCTACTCGGGCCCATGTCTTTCAATCCCTAAATACATACACGTAAGTCCACTGATGCTCGATTTGAATTTGCAGGTTTAATAATGCATTCATCATGTTTCTGTAGTAAATCAGTGTATGTGAGAAATTGTAATAATTATGTAACCTTTCTCTTTAATCAGGATTTTGGTTGTTGCTGAAAGGTAGAACTGACAGAAAAGCAAAGTTGGTTAGTTTGATAAAAGGTTTGATCATTACGGGACGTGTATCTTTTACATACCCAAGTTATACGAAATAACGACTACAATAGTGATAGCATATGTAACATCACCTTTATCACAAACAGGTTCATTTAATATGGTATGTTGCCTTGGTTACAATTTTGTTTTTAGGGGTGGACATGTAGCATATTGAGTAAAATAAATTTGTTGTTATAGGCCTTCCATGAAGTGTTTGCATTGTATTTACCTTTGTGCCAACAACAGTATCCAAAGACATTATTACACTACTACAATTTCCAGCTATACTGTTGTCCATCTCATTTAATTAGTCACAAGTTTGAAAGCTGATATAAAATGTGCTTTTAACTGAAATTTATTTTTTCTTTCACCCATGCACATGTAGTACTATTTTGGTATAGGGTTCAAATTTCAAGTTGGTATCATTAGCATGAATAATTTGAAGGAGTTTTTATAGTGTTTTTCCATGAATTGGATTAATTGTTTGATTTGTGTTTTTAGCAGGTTTAGTGTTGGAGGAAGAAAGAGCCCAGAGGAATCCCCAGACATTTCGGTGAGTACCTGGCTCCCACATACAACGATTGTGTTAAAAACCCACTCAAAGTATTTTCAAATTTTCTTGAATTGAATGGGATTCAAATTTGCGGACCTTCAATGGGAGGCTTGTAGCTGACAGAGACTATTGCTCTGCCCACTGAGTCATCACGGCCCCTAAAAGAAACTTGCAGACAACACCTATGATCATCAATGATAATTTGAATATATTAAAGGATTTTCATGAAAAAGGTTGTGAAGCTTTTTATCTCTACTGTTATCTTCTTGTGAGCCAATTGATTTTGTTTAATGTTGATTGATAAAGATTTCAATGTAAGTTTACTTTATACACAAAACTTGATACCCAGGCATGGCTTCATGTTTGAAGTAATGTGAATTTGCTAGAATTTTGGGTAGAAATGAACACACATGTACAATTTTTCATCTGGAGTTCTTTTACCATCGTTTTTCATCTTTACAAAATAGTTTTTAGTGGCAGTGTAGAGTTCAATCTGTTTGAAGTGTTCTTCCTGGCCTTGAATCATATCAAATAGTCAAATGTAGCTGACACATTCAGTCCTATTCTGTATTGAAATGTCTGATTAAATTTATATCTTTAATAGTTTTATGCGATCTTCTTTTCTAGCTCTATAAGAGGGAACTTTGGACAGCAAATCTGCAATTACCACTCAAAAGGGAAGGAATATGGAGACTGGTAAATATCTAAGCAATACAATCCATCTAAATATACTGTAACACTCTGGAACAGGGGAACAGGTTTTGACAAAAGTAATTAATGAAAGAAAATCTAGCACATGCTATAAATGAGCATGTAGCTTGAACTTTAAATGAATTATGCACTTGCTTTCTGAGACTCATGCTTAAAAATCGTAAAGTTGACCCAGCTTTATAAATGATCTGATTACATTTCATATTCAGATGCCCAAGAAGCCTTCATTTTACACACCAGCAAGGTATATGTGTCAACTTTATTTTAGTTTGGCCCTCTATTGTTTGTCTCAGACACCTGGCAAGGGCCTTCTGATCCACCCCAAGAATAGCAGAAACCCTAACTGGAACAGACTTCAGCTGTCTTCACTCGCTACTATTTTCTGACTGGGTTTTCACTCCAACGACCTATGTGGGATGGTTGCCAGTTACAAACATAAGGTTGTGAGTTTCCTCCGGGCATAGAACCCGGTTTCCTCCCACAATAAAACTGGCAACGCCGCCATAGAAGTGAAATAATTTTGAGCGCAGCGTAAAACACCAAACAATCAATCGCTCGCTACTGGTTTCAGAGTGTCAGAGCCGACCGATAGCAAGCAAAGACAACTGAAGTCTGTTTTCGGAATGAGGTTTCAGCTGTTCTTGGGGTGGATCGGAATGCCCTTACCATTTGTCTGAGACAAACAATAGCGAGTGTGATAAAGGCGTGTTCTTTCTATATTAATCCCAGCTTTTACACATCAACAAGATGCATCTATGTTCAAGACAGCAACTTTATTTTACACACCAACAAGTTGCATATATGTCTTACATAGCAACCTCTATTTTTCATACACAAGATGCACGCGGCAGTAACTTTATGTTACCTTAGTTTATGCCCACAACGATAGTCATTACACAACTACAGTTTCAAGCTTTACTGTTATGGTCTGTATCATTTAAGAAATCTCAAGTTTGGAAGCTGATAAAAAAATCTGATTTTAAGTGAAATCTCCTTTTCTTCAACCCATGACCATGTAGTGTAACAAAGTAAGTTCTATGATCACATCGTTTAAAGGCCGTCTATCTTAACAGGTTATTAATTTTTCCACTCCCACTGACCTCACTTGATTTGAATGCATTTTTATGTCACTTGATGCAGCGGTATGTTTAAGACAGCAACCTATTTACCCACCACAAGATGTTTACTTAACACCTGATTTTTCACATGAAAAAGGTACATCAGTGTAAAAGGAAGTAACTTAATTTAAGACAAAGGGCCATTTGTGTGTGTTTAGGACAACATTATTTTACACATCAAAAATATACATGTACATATACATGTATGTATAACACAGGATATTACTTATTCACCCACCATAAAGGTACATGTATTTTACACACTAACAAATAAAAATACATGTAAAATACAGTAACTTCATATTTCAGATGTATTTTTGAAAATAAAATTACATAGACTCAGTGACATTAACAAGAATGCTTTTTTTTTTACTAGAAAAGCTACATAGGCAACTTACATGCCAGCAAGGTACACATACATGTACTTATAAGACAAACATTTACTTTTACACATTAACAAGGTGCATCGGTTTGTTAATCTTTATATGATCTATCAACAAGGTGATTGTTTTATATCATTTTATGTACCGGTACATTTATGTTTGATATACCAACAAATCTCAGTCAATATATTCATTTAACATAGCAACTAGGTTCATTTGTATTCAGGACAGCAACTTCATTTATAGTTCTTTGAGATGTATATTTTGTTCCACGACTAATTAGAAAATCCTGTTTCTAAAATCTGCTGTCAAAACTAAGTGTAAATGGTTTGAAAGTGCTTTTCGATACGAACACTACAAACCCTTATCATTTAGGTGAAAATTTAGACCCTGGTAGATGTAGAAAAGAAAGTACTATGCTTTATGTTTTTCAGTATATTAATTCAAGGATGGATTTGGCACTTTTTGAAGGATCTTGTTTGAACTGCCTTTTATGTTGCATGGTCATGCTACGTCTATCAAACAAACTGAATCGTGGGATGTGCAGTGGCTATCGTTAGAATTAGGTTTTGTCTCAGTGTCTGGTCAAAACAAACTACATGTACATGTATAAACGATTTATCCTTTAGATTAAGCTGAATAATGACTTGTATATCTCTTTTTTTAACTCGTCCCCATAGTTATTTTAGTCCATAGGGCATTTCCTGTGCCAGTGTGTTTTAATTAGAAAACATTTAGTGTTCAGTATCTGAATTAAAGGTTTTCATATCAATCTGTAAGTTTACTTAATAGTGTAAGAGATGCTTGATTTTGTCATCATACTGTCCTTTATATTAATTACACTTATTCTTTTTGAATTGCAGATCTTGATTATTGAATACTAAACTTAATATTTGAAATGGGATGTCTCATCTAAAAAAAAGAGGAATTGTAAAAGGGTTTGTATTATTCATTCTAACTCTGCAGTCAGAATGCATTATAATGATATTAATAACGACTTTATTTTAAATACTGTAGATAACAGCAGTGATTCCTTGTAAGCTCAAGTTAGGGTGATTTGTAAAGAACATGGAATAATAGTTGTCCCTTCCTTTACCATAAAAATGGAAAACAAAAAGAGAAGTAACAATACAAAGTCTTTAAATACGCATATAAAATGGCAAAACGTGAGAATGTAATTGCGGAAACAGACAGTAATGAAAATTTGAAATATATTCTACAGGCTTTAAATAATCAGGGTGGTATTTGGAATTAGTCATCATAACAGACAATTTTACTTCTGTTTGTGATCATAAAATTGCAAATATTTCTAAATATTTGTACTAAAATGTTCTCAAATCCGAGCATCTTTTGCATCATATATGTAATGTTACATGTACAATATCTTTATTTATTAATAAGATGAAAGATTAGAAGAATCACAGAATGATGTATATGTAATTTCTAGATTCACTGTACAGAATTAAATTTCTAATTCAATTGTACACAAGGGATTTATCCTGGAGATGTTACTTGTCCGGCGGTATGATGAAAGGTTGACTCCCACTTAAAAAGTTCACTGTATATATATCTCAGATGATCCTCATATTCGGAGAAAGCTTTCAAGACTGATGGCTAAAAGTACATTGTATGTCTGAGTAACCATAATTTAATGTACCTAATAAAAGGATACCAAATGTTTTTACAGAAACCAATGTTGTGTAAAATTCCTATTTATTAAACCTACATGTAGATCATATTTTTCTAATACTACTGAACTAGCCTGCCCCTATCTAAACCCTCCCACGGCTCTAGGCCACCTGGAATTGAGATATATATTTCAAATACTATACTTTATTGTTGTATTTGATCTTTACTTTAGACCTGGCCATCGTTCTAGTTAATGTGACTTGAATAAAATATGTTTGCCACAATCCTACCTGATCCAATCCATTTGATTCCTCTACAGTAATAGGGTCAAATAGGAAAGGGGGAGGGGCTTTGTATTACATGAGCAAGCATATTATTTGCTGCGACAAAAGTCTGTGTTAGGTTTTTATGCTGGACTTGAAACCGCACATTGTTTACTTTATTTATATACAACTTAGATTTGTCTCAATGGTTATTTTAGTCAAGAAGATTTTCTCTGGGCCTGTGTGTTTTAGTGTTCATAATATACATGTATACAACTTAAGATAATGGCTGGATAAAAAGAAACAGTGGAGTTTATGCTTATGTGGATAGAAGGGACATAAAGATGGAAGCCAGTGGAGGATATAAACTAAATGTTAACATTCTCACATTTTTTACACTGATGTAGTGTAAATTCAGTTTTCATCAGTTCATTAACCTATAGCTTGTTTGTCTTAGTATCACTACAGTGTAATTATCACAATATACATTTCATGTTTCAAGACTAAATGTTTCATCATCAGGGTCACAACAATGTTAGAGATTAACTGTTTTATAAGTTCCAATGAACAATGGTGTACAGTGTTGACCTCTCAACTTCCAGATATTATTAAATTTGGTACTCTTAACAGAAATTTCTCTAAATCTCTATTATAAGTAAGTTTTGGTTTGTATCCCCTCGCATATTATGAGGAATTTTTGCCTGGCATTATTTGTAACAACTTTGCTTGTATATTCATGTAGGGACTCTGTATTACATTAATATCCCACACCATTGTATGGAGAAACCCCTTAAATGTTGTATTTTATGTTAATGAAACTTAAAATCAAACTTTATAAAAAGTGAAGTGATTAGATTTAATATCTGCATGTACACTGTAGTAAGATGATATTTATGTACAACTGATTTGATGATGTTAAAGTATTTGTAATAAAAGTATTTGTACAATGTGAAGAATGCCTGTGGTTTTGTTTATAACACATTCTGGATCGACTCTCGAAATAGTTTAAGTGAAAACTTCAGGTAAAATATATAAAACTTTTAATTTAAATACAATTTTCAACTGTTTTCAAAACAGATTTCCCACATATCTTTGACCTATGACCACTGGGAAACTGTCATCCTATCATGACCCCTGGTCGAAAGGTGAACATATATCTTTGAAATCGTCCTACTTGACCTCTGTGAATTATCAATCAAAGCTCCCTCCTTTCAGAGATTTCTCAAAAAAATAATATGAACAAAGCATGTTCATGTAAAAGGTGAATATTGTCTTTAAAATGAAAAATAAGGTATTTCATCGCAATTTGTCACTTTAAGAGATCCAAAGAATTGAGGTAAACTTTGGACTATTAACAAGTGGTAGAGATTCGTGACAAATTGCCGAGTCAAAATCAGACTAACAATTTCTCTGAACTCCAGTCGTTTGATCTTTTTTTGATTGATTAACAATAACTGTAGGATGCCCGACACAAGATTAATTAATTGACGTTTTTTGTCACACTCAAAAATTATTTCACTGGGTGGCGTTAGCAGGTTAAGGGGGAAACCTTGAACCTTCGAATATCTGACAGCTCTCCCAAATACAACCAATAAGTAAAACCCCTGATCAGGTGGTAGACAAGACTATTTTACTTTTATGGTGGGGTTGTAAGGTTTATTGGTAGAAGAATCTTTGCTCTGTGTCCAAAGCTGCTGATGGTTTCTGCTAACTGTTCCACAGACCGTTTTATGAGAAATTAAGTTTGATTCGATCTCATGCTCAATATTGGCAGAAGTTTTTGAAAGGATTTTGTGTCCATGATAGTTACTCTACTTTGGAGGAAGGGAATCCACCCTAAATCTGAAAAAAATGCAAAGAATGATTGTCTAAGTTTTTAGCTTTCACCGGGCCATGGAATACTCACGGGTGCAGCGATAAGTCGTTATTTGACAAGTTCTCAAACCCCGAATTCTACAGAAATTAGGTGCCCTTTAATGGTTCCCATAGCCATTTGGATACCAGCAGACATTGGAACTCGTCTGCTTAGAACTATCATTTTGTTTTTGGTATATGATACCATTGACCATTCCAAAGATATCAGCAGTGAGAATGTTTATTAAACAACCTCTACCAATTGGTTGGGCCATGACTACAAACAAATAAATTGAGTGTTTGTGTTGCTCTTTTCTTAATGTCTCCATACGAAAACACACCGCTTGATTTCTCATTGAGGTTTCCGTAACATTTGACCCATAAAACTCCGAGATGGATGCCCCCTCTCCTTGTTTAAGTAAGTCAAATTGGATCAAATGTAAAGAATATAATTTCATCGTTCGTTTTTAGGCCCATAGTTACATGTCAATGATGTTCACGTTGGTTTAATTATTGGGGTTTGAAATGACTCCACGAGCCGTCAAAGAACAGCTGCTTTGGCAAATCTTGCATGAGAAACCTCAAGTTCACAAAAGAAAACAGGCTTGAACAGCATGGACATCTACATGTACGATGAACGGCTGGTGTTTCTTACGCAAGATTTGCCAAAGCAGCCGTTCGTCGTAGTTGTTCATGCTATTCAAGCATGTTTTCTATAGGTAACTTAGATGATGTTTCTTATAAATATGCAAGATTTGCCAAAGCAGCCGTTCGTCGTAGATGTCCATGCTATTCAAGCATGTTTCTATAGGTAACTTAGATGATGTTTCTTATATGCAAGATTTGCCAAAGCAGCCGTTCGTCGTAGATGTCCATGCTATTCAAGCATGTTTTCTTTAGGTAACTTAGATGATGTTTCTTATATGCAAGATTTGCCAAAGCAGCCGTTCATCGCACATGTAGATGTCTATGCTGTTCAAACATGTTTTCTATAGGTCACTCAGATGATGTTTCTTACGGAAAATTTGCCAAAGCAGCCGTTCGTCGTCGATGTCCATGCTATTCAAGCATGTTCTCTATAGGTAACTTAGATGATGTTTCTTATATGCAAGATTTGCCAAAGCAGCCTTTCGTCGTAGATGTCCATGCTATCCAAGCATGTTTCTATAGGTAACTTAGATGATGTTTCTTATATGCAAGATTTGCCAAAGCAGCCTTTCGTCGTAGATGTCCATGCTATTCAAGCATGTTTTCTATAGGTAACTTAGATGATGTTTCTTATATGCAAGATTTGCCAAAGCAGCTGTTCGTCGTAGATGTCCATGCTATTCAAGCATGTTTCCTATAGGTTACTTAGATGTTTCTTATATGCAAGATTTGCCAAAGCAGCCTTTCGTCGTAGATGTCCATGCTATTCAAGCATGTTTTCTATAGGTAACTTAGATGATGTTTCTTATATGCAAGATTTGCCAAAGCAGCTGTTCGTCGTAGATGTCCATGCTATTCAAGCATGTTTCCTATAGGTAACTTAGATGATGTTTCTTATATGCAAGATTTGCCAAAGCAGCCGTTCGTCGTAGATGTCCATGCTATTCAAGCATGTTTTCTATAGGTAACTTAGATGATGTTTCTTATATGCAAGATTTGCCAAAGCAGCCTTTCGTCGTAGATGTCCATGCTATCCAAGCATCTTTCTATAGGTAACTTAGATGATGTTTCTTATATGCAAGATTTGCCAAAGCAGCCTTTCGTCGTAGATGTCCATGCTATTCAAGCATATTTTCTATGTGGAGCTCAGATGTTTCTTATAATTTGCCAAAGCAGCCATATCCGTTTGGCTACCTATACAGTCCAGAAGCAAGAGATGAATTTATATCTATGGAAAGGGGTTTTTGGCAGAGGTTACTTATGGAACCATCCAATATACTAAACCTGGCAAAAACGCCATATCTGTGAAATAATTTTAAGTATGGAGTTTAGCAACAACCAATCTGTCATATGCAGACTGCATAATGGTGGGGAGAAAGGCGGGGGGGGGGGGGGGGGGGGGAGTAGGGAGTCAGGCCTCACGTCAAATGTGTGGGGGTCGTGTCTAAAAAAATAGGTGCGACAATAATTCCTCTGATCTGTTGGCGGCATGGCCTGATACCAAGAGAAAGTCAATGTGTCGTTCAAATAACCAGGCAAGTGAAGTAATAAAGAGTACAAAAGCAAACATTCTAGCCATTTGTTTTATTAAACAAGAGTCTTTGATCTAAAGGTACGAAGATGCAAATATATAATTTTGAGAGATTGATTAAATTTGGGCTTAGCATATACCACAGCTGTGTTCTTTTTTCCGAAGGATAGTTTGGGTGGATAAAATTAGAACTATCTCATTTTTGATTACTGGAGATATTGGTGAGACAAATGATGGTGGCTCATCCCTTCATCCCCAAAGTCCCCCTCTCCCCACCACCCCAAACATGCAAACCAGCAGGGCCTCATCTAGGGCACCCATAGTACAACTGGATAATACCATCCCCAGGCCCATAAAGGATGCATGGAGAGAACTCCAACTTTAAACCACCACTTCTGTGTAATATGTCCATAACATTTATGTTTTAAATACTTTGCAGAGATATATAAAGCAACAATCACAAGAAAAATTTTCGTCATACCCTGGTTTGGGGGCCCAAACTGCAGAAGCCCAGTTTCAGTTTTAATGGGTTTTAAGAAAAAATTTATTGTAAAATACGAAAAACAAAACAAGAATATATGATACTTTTGCAGCATAGCCAGTTTTATTGTGGGAGAAAACCGGGCTTTATGCCAGGA
The DNA here is from genome assembly GCA_963971465.1 of Lepidochitona cinerea. NCBI lineage: Eukaryota > Metazoa > Mollusca > Polyplacophora > Chitonida > Tonicellidae > Lepidochitona > Lepidochitona cinerea. The sequence continues at coordinate 9,080,395 of OZ020551.1, forward strand.
GGAAACCCACGACCTTTCGGTGGTAACTGGCAATCATCCCACACAGGCCGTTCGGAGTGAAAACCCAGTCAGAAAATTTTCCATTTCCAGGGAGGCTGTTCGGTTTGAGCGTCCAACGCTCTACCAACTGAGACATGGAGGCCCCTCGAAAATTTTTGGAACATTATGGCAAAATACATAATAAACGACAAACAACTGTTAGCTTCATTTTTAATAAAGATTATAGTTTTGGGTATATCATTGACTGAGAGGGTTTGAACCCATTAATTATTATTTAATAGGTTACTCAGTTTGTCAATCCAAGTCTCTACACACAGAGCGATGTTGCTTAAGTGTGTTTATACACTTGGACTGAACCGGACTACCAAGTTTGGTTAATCTGAGCTATGATCTAATATATAAGCCGTATGGCTCCTTTATATAACAGGGGTTTTGAGTTAAGTAAACACAAAAACCTAATGTAATTTCTTGCAAAGAAATCCCATCTACTTTTCCAGGAAGGATAAAACATGAGAGGACCTTCATATACATACAACTAAATTACAATTTTTAATAAATGTTGATGACGCATCTGTTTTTTGCCATTCTTGATCAACTACAGTGTGTATAGCTACCTGTATAGTATACTATTTAAGTTCTGACAATAAAGGTAAATAATCAGGCACATATATTTCTTCAAGGGTATGGGAAGTTAATTGCATGGAGAAGCCATAGAATCTCTGGAGTAAACAGTAACTACAATTATATAACCCCTAAGGATATGAAACCATGAACAATATCAGCACATCACTAATGGGTCCTTGGATATACATGTACACTGGATACAAAAAATGGAGTTTGATCTAAAGTGCATTGCATGTAGATTTGGTTATGATGGTTGAGGTTTAAGACAGATTCAAATGAATCACCTCTTAGTTACTGTTGGTACAATCACAGAGTTAAAGCACTCTTTTAAAAAAGTCTAGAATAAAGGAAGTCTATTGGAGGTCAATAATGGGGTAAACGGATCACACCAACACATTATACGAATGGAGTTTTCTAAATTTGAGTTGGACAGCACTGTCTTTGATAATAACAAACGTTGTTTTAATTATCAAAGTAAGACTGGCAGTCATATTAGTCTTCAACATCCTCTCTGAATATTGGATGAACAGACTCCTTCAGTTGCCTTCCTAAGTAATCATGGCTTGTACATCTGAAGAAAAATAAAGATAGCATTAGTTTAAAAAAAACAGAGTTGTAAAGAAGTATTTTGAAATCTTGATTAAAGTGTACATTACTTTCCTTGTAACAAGTATATATTATGCAATATATAAGAATAATATCAGTTACCAGTGTCCAACTTATTTATAAGAAAACTAGGACAATGAATTTCTTAAAATGTACATAAAGTGATCAAATACATGTATGATTAATATTTGTCATGAACTTAATTTGATTGCATACATTTCTCTACCTTTCTATCTTGATATTAAAAGAAGATAAACACAGCAACTTCTAAATCTTTAAAGAAATCCAGACAGAGAGGTCTTCAGATACCACTCAAATCATTACAAAGAAGATTTGTTCTCTGCTGTTTTCCAGGTACTGTTGGTATGACAGGGGAGTTTCTCTTATAGACCCCTTCGTACACAGATGATGTTAGAACCCTGAAATAAAGAAATGCATTAGTCAACATATGGTAACCATTTCATATATGGCGGTCAAGTTACAATTCACATTTTTTCGCTTGATTCGCTACTCACAAACAGAACAAATGTGAAACTATGTTGCTTATTGATGAGGACAGAATATAACATATACATACGTCAACAAAAAACTACCAAATGAAAAGCTAGGGACCCCTTTAACACCAAGCACATACAATGTTTGCACTTTATACTGTCCTTATATGCTGCTACTGCCCAGTGACTCCTGTGCTAAGCTGACTTGTGTTATTCTGCATAACAATGGAACAATGATAAAAACAATGGAACAGTGAAATAATCCCAACTATGTAGAATGAATCAATCTAAAGGTAAAGTTCAATGTTAATTATACAGCATTCCAGATATCTCTTTTAAATTAAACTAAACAGTACAATGCAAATTGGGTTGTATGTTTTTTTTTCCATAATTTTATACCAATTTCTCTTCTATTCGCATGAAACACTGTTTCTTAACATTGTAAGTGACCCAAACCTAATATAACTTACCTCTTCTGTGTTTTGTTTTATTTGTCTAATGGGAGCATATATCTTCTTCTCTAGTACTGTACAGGTAGCTGAAATAGTAAGAGTTCAATTTATATAGGCAAATATTCAATTATTGAATCAGATAGACAACAGCAGCTTTGTAAGATAGTTGTAAGTAACCAAAAGGAAGAGAGTTTTTTTCCTTCCTTTGTCATAAATTTTCTTCCTGGTTGAAAACATTCAAAATAAAGATGCAGTGGAATTTAAGCCTCTATATATCGAAGTGATTGTTTATTTCTTTTACAAAATGTTAAGTTTACAGATTTTAATTAGGTTAAGGATTTGAGAATAGGTTTGATAAAGGGTTAATCTTTTTTTATAAACTTAATAAAGGAAATTAAGAATAATTTACCCTGATGTTATAATTATCGTGTTGCTCACAGGAATATTTTTTTATAATGTCAGTTTAGAATTACATGTAGGTATATAATTGCAGAGAATCTCACTAATTTGCAATTCATTTTTATAATAACTGAACAATTTTATTGACAAAATAGCGCTAGTTATTTTATATCAGGAAACCAAGGTTTAAAAAGTTTACCAGAATCTGTAGTTCTCTAAGCTGACATGTGGATTTCAATTCAAACAAATTTGGCTGTTCCGTCTGATCTGAAGAATTCTATGAAAGAAGGAAAAAAACAGTTTGAACAAAAACATTCATCCAAAATATATCTCACTATAGCCACATCATACCATGAAAATGTTAGGGTTAGCGGACCAGTTTACAGTAGGGTGACCAGTATCGCTTGTCATTCTAGTTAATGGATGGAAATGAGAGGAAAACCATCTGGGAGTATATGTTGAACCTGGTACTAATATAAAAGAGACAGGAAACACCTTTGTATTACAGTCAGTGGGATCCTAGTTGTTTGGCTCGCTATTGTTTATTTCCTATATTACCCTGTGACTGTAAAGGCATTTCCACCGCCTCGAGAATAGCCAAAACCTGAGCTGTGTATTCCTAACCTTACCGATAGCTAAAAGATATGTCAGACCAGTCAATAAGGCAGTTGTTTTCTGTTATTAACTTACGAGTAGGCATGCACAGTCCATATATATTTATGAACACTAAAACACACGGGCACAGGGAAAATCTTCTTGTCTAAAATAAGTTTCTAATTGTGTTAAAAAGAGGTATATCATTTAGACCTTTATACCCCATCATAAATTGTTGTAATAAAGTAAATCTATGATATTTCATTAGGTTGACGACTGACAGGAGCTTGGCCTTAGTCAGTAGAATTTTCTGGAACACTTTGTATTACATTGACAATGCTTACGCATCTTAAGCTATAGTAAGAATATCGTCAGACTATATATTATGGGGTCATGGGAAAAGACAGTGAAAATTTGCGCCCCCTCATTGGAACCCTAATGACATCAACAATTGAAACTAATGAGCTACATTGTTGGAAAATTAGAGGGATCTGAGTCTGCCATTTTCTTGGTCCATGTTGTAAACAAACATGCTCATCAGTTCACAGATATCTTACATGGGTCAAACATACCAAAAACTGTTTTGTCTAGGTTACATGTAGCAATAGAAACAATCCATAAAAACAATCCTGTCTCATTATTCTTTTCAACTCACTTTTCTTATATAATTTCTTATATAGTTTTCTTGCACTTCTCAGCCGCATAAAACACAATACTATTGGCCATCTTGTAAACATTTTAACCCCCTTCTGATATCCCATCATAATTCACAGGGCTAACAGTTGATGACATCATTAGGCAATTGGTCTATTACCTATTTAAATTAACTCTAGTTCTGGTCATATTGATGTGGTTTCTGTCTTTTAAAGACTGTTTTTTGGATTTTTGTCATTCCTCAAAATATATCCCCTGAGAAAAGCAAAACAAATATACTTCTAAGATAAAGAAATTATTTATATAACACCCCCTGGCTGAGGCAAATTACATATCCAAAATATGTCCAGATTTTACTGTTGTATACATATTGGGAAGGGGTTTGGATGATCACTGGTAAAGTTCTTTCCCCTGATAGACCATTTAATGACGAGCTTAATATGATTTTTGAGTTTCTTTGCAGATGGTTTGTTTACTTCTAGTTTTAGCCAGACAGGCTTTTCTAACACAGGCTCCAGAGCGGGCCATTAAATGCTTACAGCCTGGCTGACTATTTTGTCGTCATCTATGCTTGTAAGTTTTACATTTTCCCTGAAAAAAGACCTACCACCTTTCAACCAAAGTCAAATCACTCCAAGTTTTCAAATTAGTTGAAATAAAAAGTAAACAATAATACACAATCAGTCCCTTTAAGATCAGATTGCACTACATGCAACACAATGACCTTACTACCTTAACACCATGGAAAACATTGGTATTGGCATAATACGCGCTTACCTTCTATGATTTTACAGTTCTAAGATGAAACCCTACAGGTACTGTCAAAGATATTTTCGTCCACAGAAAATTGTCCTTCATGTTTTGTGGATTGCTGACTTTTCTAGAAGTTTTCTTTCTGACAAGTCTGCACCAAACAAGAAAATTGTGGTCTTGGACTAAGAGAAATAAAACTTTTTTTCACCTAAAGGATTAAAAACAAGATACAAGTATGGGAGAACAATTATTGATTATTTATACCACTGATCTTTCATTACTCACACACAGGGTGGCAAGATTATAATTAAATTGAAGAAAGAAACTGCAAACAGCTTCAAGACAATAACATATATAACTTTAAAATTGGCAAACCACCAAACTCTAAAGCCACTTCCATGTACTTATATACTAATCTATGTTACCTCATTAAAAACATCAAAGGCATGGAATCTTGTCTGAGGTCATCAAGGCTATGATCTGGATTGTGATGGCATGGAATCTCAATGGTCCCTGGGGTGTTTGACACTAAATGCCAACACATTGCAGGTCTGTTTGCCTTTATGAAACGGTACAAAGAATTATTATCAGTAATATCATGAAATGTCAAAATGATAACTCAAAACTCTTCAAATTCATATATTACCAAAATATGATTTATTGATGTTCTACGCTGCAAACCAAAATATGAGACATGGACAAAAGAAAGATATTGACGAAAGTCTCAAACACTAATTGTAAATTTTTATGATTTTTTTAAGTGGCAGGAGCTGCCAAAATGATATTTTTGAGCGAAAAATAATCTTTATTTTTTGGGGAGCCATTTCTTTCAAAAAGTTTTTTAGCGCTTCAAGTCTTGAAAATGTACGTTATTATAGCGTTTTGAACAGACTTTGGCCTAGAATGAATGAACATTTGTTCAGGTTATTTATATTTTGTTTACTTTTGGACACTGTTTTCCTTATTCCAAACTATGAATTTTGGCAGCTCATGTCACTTTAAATAAGTCAAGTGTTTTGTTTTTAAAGCTCTGTAAGCAACCTTAAGAATGACATAAAACTCATATTGACCGGATAAATTGATTTTTTTCTTCAAACCATCTCAAGGAGTTGAAATTAATCTCATTCTTTGCCCACCCCGTCCCCCAATGAGTTCTATTTCCATTAGTAGAACTCTTCAAAGTGGAGGTGCATTTGGTGGTATGAGTGGGGAAGCTTCGTTCTCATTGTAATTCACAGGAATACAAACAAGGAAAGAAGGGAAAAGATCAATTTACAGATAATTTCGGTAGGTTTTTTATTATTTATTTAATTAAACCGTTGTATTTATTAGGGATGTGTGGTCTACCTCACCTTGTCACCATAGTGTGCACCTAAATGTAAGCCCTTCGAACATGCCTTTGTCTAGTCTTTATCTGATTGGCTGAGAGGTTATCACTGGTTTAGCATTGTTTTATTGGTCCTAAGAGCTCTCAACAATGAAGGCAGGTTATCTTTTGGCATACCGGTACAGCTACTGAAATGGCAACATTTGAAGGCTGATTTTTCACAATCTCAATGTCTGATGCAGGTTTGAAACTTGTATGCGAACAACTGAGGCTATATCTATTGCCTACACTTCAAAGAGCCTTCAATCTTGAAAATTTGACACTTCATCCCTAGTATATTGGTATTTTTACTAGCTGAGGTGAAAGCCAAACAAAATTTTGTTTTTATGGCCTGACTACACTTTTTTTTTTATTGTAAAGATTGTTTGATGTTCGATGTACTTTTCTTTTGTCTGTATATTTGTTATTTTAATTTTTCAAAAGACGTCACCATGTCCAAAAGAATTATACCAAAAAACATTTTTTATGGGATAGAACAAGCTCCATGGAGTTTTATTTACGCCTGTAAGTAATTTTTGTCATCCAAATTTCTGTTGATATTTTAACTTTAAGGTGAATAAAGAGGGGGAGCACACACTGTTTTCTAACTCAATCTTGACCATACTCAGTTACCGCTTTAGTCGCACTTGTGTGTCTGGGGTAATTCAACAATATGAAAAAGGTACTTTACGTAGCTTGTGGGCATTTGCATAATTGTTTTGATGTGAGCGGCGAACTACAAAGTAAAAGATCTATCACTATCAGCCAGGATGCACAGTCAATTTCAACCAGTGTAGTTGCTTGAATTAGAAGATCAGGTCCTGTGAGCAAAGACTCCGATTTTCTTTCCCAATAAACCTGAAAACGCATGATATATAGTGTGAGTTAAACAATCTGGAGTGCAATGTATTAAAAACATAAAACAATAAATCTACAAGTGCAACAACAACAACACCATGAACAATTGAAAACTAATCTTATGATCTAATGTAGCGATATGTCATATAGACAAACTACTGAAACAGGAAACGACCGCAAGGGCTGTACTAGTGGCCTGCACAAAGGCCGGCAGTTATATGTGAGGAGAAATACCTTTGTTTTTTCATGCACTTTAAGCAGGATCACCATCTTAACTGTCGCCGCTTCTGGGTACTGTACCCATGATGCAACAGGAGAGCTGACTGGGGACCAGCCAATCGTTGACTACCGAGGAAAGTTAAAGCTTGAAGCTGGATTTGTTATACTTTGGCAGGCCGCACGGCCTACGGCCTGTCCGTTTTACCTGCTTGTAACGGGGTAACAGCGATAACAGAACTGAGCTAATAGCTGCTAACAACGAGAGGATCGGGTGCGCTGCGGTTACCCGAGAAGTATCCCACCGGACAGTTGTCCGCTGCATGGATGGGTTGTTAAAATGACAGTTGTCCGCTGCATGGATGTGTTGATCAAATGACAGTTGTCCGCTACATGGATGTGTTGATCAAATGACAGTTGTCCGCTACATGGATGTGTTGATCAAATGACAGTTGTCCGCTACATGGATGTGTTGATCAAATGACAGTTGTCCGCTACATGGATGTGTTGATCAAATGACAGTTGTCCGCTACATGGATGTGTTGATCAAATGACAGTTGTCCGCTACATGGATGTGTTGATCAAATGACAGTTGTCCGCTACATGGATGTGTTGATCAAATGACAGTTGTCCGCTACATGGATGTGTTGATCAAATGACAGTTGTCCGCTACATGGATGTGTTGATCAAATGACAGTTGTCCGCTACATGGATGTGTTGATCAAATTACAGTTGTCCGCTACATAAATATGTTGATCAAATGACAGTTGTCCGCTACATGGATGTGTTGATCAAATGACAGTTGTCCGCTACATGGATGTGTTGATCAAATGACAGTTGTCCGCTACATGGATGTGTTGATCAAATGACAGTTGTCCGCTACATGGATGTGTTGATCAAATGACAGTTGTCCGCTGCATGGATGTGTTGATCAAATGACAGTTGTCCGCTACATGGATGTGTTGATCAAATGACAGTTGTCCGCTACATGGATGTGTTGATCAAATGACAGTTGTCCGCTACATGGATGTGTTGATCAAATAGCAGTTGTCCGCTGCATGGAAGTGCTGTTAAAATGACAGTTGTCCGCTACATGGATGTGTTGATCAAATGACAGCTGTCCGCTGCATAAATGTGTTGATCAAATGACAGTTGTCCGCTACATGGATGTGTTGATCAAATGACAGTTGTCCGCTACATGGATGTGTTGATCAAATGACAGCTGTCCGCTGCATAAATGTGTTGATCGAAGGACAGTTGTCCGCTGCATAAATGTGTTGATCAAATGACAGTTGTCCGCTACATGGATGTGTTGATCAAATGACAGTCGTCCGCTGCATATTTATGTAGAAAAGTGCTACAAATAAAATAAAATACAAACAAAATAGGTAAAAATGCGAAAAGCATGAAATACCGAACAACTACTTTTAATTCAAACCAAGGCAGATAACTTCTCTTACAGGTTTTTAAGTTGTTTTGATGATAATAGCTGTTATGGTTGATTGTGTCCATAAAGCCTCAAACGGATGGTAAAATTCTGTCAAACTCTGGTTCTTGACAGAGTAGATCTAGCCACTATGGTGGCCGCTTTGTGCCATTTCTTGCTTGGTCAAATCAAAAGTAGATTGTAAATAAATTTGTGTTTCTTATTATTTTCGCTTCGGGCCTTAGCGAAAACAAGAAAACACGAAGGCAAAAACAAGAAATTGCAAGAATAAGAAAACAAAAAAGGATTGAAAGCGAAAGTAACGCGAGAATAAGAAATGAAACAAATCAGCCGCCACATCTGACGTTTTGCATTAGACAACGTCAGAAATGCGAACCGTTAAAAAGAAAAACACACAGCCGTAAAAACCATCCGGTTACGAAAATTGTACTTCTACTTTTCTCTCCGATAAAGCTCATATGGCTTGTTCTATAGCGTTCGGTAAAATTTAAAATCCAAAGAGGAACCTGGGGCCAACTGATATAAAAAAAATAACAAGGTCTAGTTATGTACTGAACATGAACAGGCGCCTCACCAAATAGTCCGAAAAACAAGAAGAATATATAGAACATTGTAAAAGACATGTATTATTTAAGCTGTAAACAAATTTGTCAAATATGCTCTTATCTTTTTGATGGCTTATTTCATTTTGGATTACGCAGGGGCTGATAAGAAAGAATGAAGCATAAAAAGCTATTCAGAGGGTGTATAATGATGAGCTTAACCTCTTTCGTCTCAAAGAACTAAACCATACCACAAAATTGCTATGTGAGATGGTAGAAAACGTCTAATCTAACGGCCCTGATATGTGATTGTTGCTTATACATTTTGGTCTGAAAACTGATGCCAAACTCCCAATTATCATCCCTAAAATCCGTCAATGCATGAAATTAACTCATTCTGAATTCACAATAAAAATCGCATTTTGATGAACAACTGTACTTCATCTGATGGGCGAGCGATTGTCCGAGGGGCGACTGTCCGGGGTGCAGTCATGTGCAATGTGATATATAACAGCGCTTTATGAATGAAAATATACAGCAAAACATTTCCAAAAGCGAGAATGAAAACCTGTAAATAGTTCGACAGTGTCAGATACACCTGGGATCTGATATAGAATCCAATCTTATATACTAGGGTGTACTAACTTTACGGTGTAAACCAGAGGTTTTGATTTAAAAATGGCGCAATATAGTGAGGAAGAAGTGGAACCGATATAAACCGTTATGTTAGCTGATATTGACAAGCTACCAGAACCGATATAAACCTTTATGTTAGCTGCTAGTGACAAGCTACCAGAACCGATATAAACCGTTATGTTAGCTGCTAGTGACAAGCTACCAGAACCGATATAAACCGTTATGTTAGCTGCTAGTGACAAGCTACCAGAACCAATATAAACCTTTATGTTAGCTGCTAGTGACAAGCTACCAAGGGTAATAATGTATGATTGCATATGTAAATAACTCACGAACTAATAAACGGTTACATGGCTGTTTGGCAGATTACATGGTCATCGGGTATAGTTCTGTTCCGTATATTTTTTCAGGTAAACTGAAATAAGGACACTTACCTGTACTGAATTGTCGTCAAATATCAACCAGCTTAGCCTTACATAACAGCTTTAACTTATATCGTTGACAGGTATTTACACAGGCGATAGCATAGTCTTATGTGGGACAAGTAGCCACACACAAAAAAACATGTAAAGTGACTGGCTGGAGACTGACTGGATAGTAAGCCGACAGATAAATTCGAAAATGTGCAGTCTATGTATATTTATATGCAATATATTCAACTGTTTCCAAAGAAAGCCGTCAAGCGTGAAAGTTTACCGACTCATAGCCCTCGGGGAAGGACCTCAACACAAAACAAGTGCTTCATCAGACGTTTGAAATCAGCATACCACAGGCAGATAAACAAGCTTGAGGCTTATATAACAAACATCTTTTTTAAATTATCCTACGAAAATGTCGTTTGGTATGCATGTTGGGCCGAAACAAATTGTTTGAATGTAAAATAAAATCATAACAGGGGGCTACTGCATGCTACAATTAGACGTTGCTAAAATGTATTTTTTTAAAATACTGGGAATCTTTTCACAAGAAATAATAAAACCACATAATGGTAAAGTCTATAAAGACCCATGGGAAACATTTCACAATCATAAAATGTGGATTAATAATAAGACCACATAATGGTAAAGTGTATAAATACCCATGGGAAGCATTCAAATAAAGAATTCAAACACCAACGAACATCCAAAATACACTAATAGGCATGTATGACGCAACTGATGCTATTTATGTTCCAAGCAATAGGTCATAAACACTGGCAAAAATACGAATTTGCATATGCGGACCCGACAAGATTTATACACACCTTTAGAAGACCATTGTATTTCAGTTCGGCAAACCATGCAAGTTCCTACCGAAAGAAACGTGCTTGGTTTTCGAGATATTTGTGATGAAAAACGCCACCATTTTGCCCAACGGATATATTCTGTATGTCAAACTGTTACTAGTGTCGCTGGACTTTCTGTTAAAGGCACACTTGCCGCGAAAATCAGGAATATTTTTTACATTAAAAAGAAAGACCGTTTTCTGTATTTTTCCCAGACAATATAAGTAAGGAACTTTCTATTTTTACCAAAAAAAAGTGTTTGAACAAACCAATCTGCTCGCATAGGCGATGTTATGTTTCAGTCGAGTGAGTGAACTAACGGCACAGTGTAATTTTACGTAGGCTTATTTATCTGAGAAATACAGACTGACGATCGGTTAACAGCGACTGGAAAAGCCTGCTGATAATTGTTTGAGTGTAAACCAAAGATAAAAAGGCCTGAAATGAGGGTAATCCAACACGAAAGTTGACCGACACTGATCGTTGTTGTTGTAATCAGGCTTCGATTCTTCGGTTGTTTTTCATCCCATTTCTACATTCTAAAGTTAACTAGACATGTTTTATGTGTCCTATGTTTAAGTTTAGTGGTATTAGTCGTAGTAAGCTCATGTAAATTGGTTTTCTTAGCAAATTTAAACAGGCTACGGCGGCAAGTGGGCCTTTAAGAAATGTATAAATGTATAAAGATAGTTCGAATTTATTTCAACATAAAATATGTTTTGTGTTTATTTAACTGGGAGTATTTCTAAATTGACAGGGGGTCTCAGTCGGTTAGACTGATTGTCCCTCAGTCCGACACAGGCCTTCCATCGGTGAGGCACGGGTTCGAATCCGACCAAATAAAAATTGAAAATTTCTGCTTGGATTTTTCACTAGATCGTCGTATTTGGAAGACTTGCCGGTGCTCGCGAAAAGTCGTGTGTTTTCTCCGAACAGTGAGCCCGGTTTCCCCGCACACTAAACCTGGCAACGTCGCTATATAAGTGAAATAAAGTTGACAGGCCAGCTTAAATGCACACCGGCATAATCGCTTTAAGAGAACACAAAAGCTAGTTCAGACATACTGTATATATATTTTTTATGAACTATATGTAATAAGGTTCTCATGAATAAACACACAATCGGTAGTTCGCTTCAACTCTGGGCGTCTGAAAGGCCAGGCGAAAATAAGAAAACAATAAAAAAAGGGGTTTATAAGGAAGAAGCTGCACGTTTTCTTAACTTTTTGTGTTTTTTTATTCTCGTAATATTTTGCATTTGTCTTTCTGTTTTCTTGTTTACGCTTGGGCCGAAGCGAAAATAAGAAAACACGAAATGTTAGCCTTCGTTTGACCTAGCGGAAAAGCGAGAAATAAGAAATGGTACAAATAAGCCACCACAAATAACTGTATACAAACGCAATATTCTTGAGGGCGGCGTAAAACATCAACCATTCTATCAGTATGATTATTAAACTGTAAAACCCAATTTTTACATATAAAAGATAAATATTTACCATTGAAGACGACTAAGAATAGATTCAGTCAAAACATACAATGTAAATAAAAATAAACTGAATTTATTATCAAAATATGTAAGTCAAGAATCACTTCATTTGAATTATACAAAAAGAAATTAAGATCAAATAAAAATACTACATATTCATATATAAGTTTTACAAAAGATTTTCACGAAGGCCTATACATGTAATTATTGTCCCGATTTGAATTTTGACTTCCTTTGATCAAAAGTAGCGATTCACCTTCCCTAGAGGTACAAGTCAATTCTTATTAATTGTCAAGTTGCCTGAATAATTAAGCAAACCTTTTTGCTGTATTGGCCAATACGAAGTTTGTCAGCTTTTGGCATGCCACTTTGGTAGAGTTTTATGGAAACCATTAGAATGTCATCAATATAATATATTATGCTTAGATACATGTATCAATAAACATTTCAAAAATATATTTAATCGCTAAAGAGTATTTACATATAGACTTGCGTAGGAAACCCAATTTTCACAATTTATATATACAAAGAAACTGTAAAAATTGCCTCGGACAAGTTTTGGCTAAAAATGGTTTGGTTAACAGTATAATGTATGATTAACAATATCCATATTGTGTAAGACTTGTTCATGAATTGCCCCCCTTATGGATGTTTAGGGGGTAACTTTCTCTGATTATATCATTTGTATATAAATCAAATACTCAACAAATATATATTAATTGTAAATTAAACCTTTTTTAAATTCATAAAAATAGTTCAGGATAATTGTTATATTTGCAGCTAAAACAGAAAATTTACAGAAAGTAATTATATTTGTAGCACAAACGGCAGCTGAGTTTCTCAATAGTTGAAATAACCCCGAGTGATAAGGTACTTACTCAGACATTTCTCGGAAAAATGCAGTTTCCTCATAAATTTGCATAATAAAGATACACATGTATTATGCGACCGAAGAAATATTGCATCCTGTCTTAAAGTGGCATGAGCTGCCAAAATGTTGATATTTTGACGTTACAACATACTGTTTTAATTATTGGCTATTTTTCTCAAGATGTGTAATTCAGAAGCTTTTCAGTGCTTCTAGTCTCCAGAATGTACGATAAAGTATTGCTTTGAACTAACTTTGGCTTAGAATGAATCAATGGTCGTCCCGGTTATTTAAATTTTGTTAACTTTTCGAACACGTTTTCGGTTCGTACAGATCACATACTGTATGGATTTTCTTCATTCTAACGCCAATCATTTAGTTTTCCAATGGCCTTCAAAGTCTCTTACTGTCATGACGATCAGAAAAAAGTGTGAATTTTGGCAGCTCATGCCACTTTAAGTAAATCAATTGGAAAGTAAAAATTAACTGGAATAGCGACTGTTTTTGCTAGGATTCGGTGTTATTCTGTGAGGCGAATAAAGATGAGTAAGATGGAGGACTATCTGTGTACTTCGGCGGTTCAATCTGCTGGAAAATTAAAAAGGGATAAAAATGAAAAAGTGTTAACGAGTGTAATATCTATACTCTGTGGGTAAACAGATATGCTTATTTTCGTATGACATTTAATGATCGGTACCCTAGTTGTACGTCCTACTGGTATTGAGTTTAATCCAGGCATTACCAAGACTGCAGCACTAAACTTAAAACACGGTGTTCCAAATAACCAATAAATAAGTCGCCATATAAATGTAAACGGACGCTTTTCAATAAAACCAAAACTCTAGCTGTGTTGTGAAATATCTTAGGACGAGAAGAAGGAACGTGTATCGGTGCGCTCAATTTTATATTTACATTTCGCAAACATATTCCCTTTGCACAAGCTCTAGACTCAATAAATATATTTTATTTCGACTTGAATCATTTTGTCTTTTCATGAACTCCGAAAGGCTGGAATTATTGTGACAATTTAACGTGACTTACCACAGTTGGTGCATCTGGTGTGTTGATCATGTGCACAGCAGGGGTATCCGACCTGAGATCACCTGTAATGCAGTTTTAATACTTATAGTTAATTATATTACATCTGTATATCATTAGTAAGTAGGCCCTATATCATTTGAAGTAAATTATATTACATCTGTATGTCATTAGTAAGTACACTGTATATCATTTGAAGTAAATTATATTACATCCGTATGTCATTACTAAGTACATCATTTGAAGTAAATTATATTACATCTGTATGTCATTAGTAAGTATATCATTTGAAGTAAATTATATTACATCTATATGTATTCAACAATTAGATTATTTGAAGTAAATTATATTACATCCGTATGTCATTAGTAAGTATATCATTTGAAGTAAATTATATTACATCCGTATGTCATTAGTAAGTATATCATTTGAAGTAAATTATATTACATCTGTATGTCATTAGTAAGTATATCATTTGAAGTAAATTATATTACATCTGTATGTCATTAGTAAGTATATCATTTGAAGTAAATTATATTACATCTGTATGTCATTAGTAAGTATATCATTTGAAGTAAATTATATTACATATGTATGTCATTAGTAAGTATATCATTTGAAGTAAATTATATTACATCTGTATGTCATTAGTAAGTATATCATTTGAAGTAAATTATATTACATCTGTATGTATTCAACAATTAGATTATTTGAAGTAAATTATATTACATCCGTATGTCATTAGTAAGTATATCATTTGAAGTAAATTATATTACATCTATATGTATTCAACAATTAGATTATTTGAAGTAAATTATATTACATCCGTATGTCATTAGTAAGTATATCATTTGAAGTAAATTATATTACATCCGTATGTCATTAGTAAGTATATCATTTGAAGTAAATTATATTACATCTGTATGTCATTAGTAAGTATATCATTTGAAGTAAATTATATTACATCTGTATGTCATTAGTAAGTATATCATTTGAAGTAAATTATATTACATCTGTATGTCATTAGTAAGTATATCATTTGAAGTAAATTATATTACATATGTATGTCATTAGTAAGTATATCATTTGAAGTAAATTATATTACATCTGTATGTCATTAGTAAGTATATCATTTGAAGTAAATTATATTACATCTGTATGTCATTAGTAAGTATATCATTTGAAGTAAATTATATTACATCCGTATGTCATTAGTAAGTATATCATTTGAAGTAAATTATATTACATCTGTATGTCATTAGTAAGTATATCATTTGAAGTAAATTATATTACATCTGTATGTCATTAGTAAGTATATCATTTGAAGTAAATTATATTACATCTGTATGTCATTAGTAAGTATATCATTTGAAGTAAATTATATTACATATGTATGTCATTAGTAAGTATATCATTTGAAGTAAATTATATTACATCTGTATGTCATTAGTAAGTATATCATTTGAAGTAAATTATATTACATCTGTATGTCATTAGTAAGTATATCATTTGAAGTAAATTATATTACATCCCATTGATTGAGTTATTTTACTGCACTCAAATTGTTTGGAATAAATTATTTTTTATCAGCATTTGTAGTTTTTTCTTTCAGATAATGCATGGACTGATACTTATTTGACTTGTTTGATCCATCTATCGGAATTATTGGCAGGGAAAAGAAGAATTCTTCCAGTCGAGTGAGACATTCACACAAAGGCACATTCACTCAAACAAACGGTAAGTGTTTTTATGGGGAATGATTGATAGTTTGGTTGACCCAGGTTTTACACCACGTGTAGTAATAGTTCATTTGACAATATCATTCACTTCTGGCAATATTTATTGTAAATTGGGTAAAACGTAAAGTAACATGAGGTGCCAAAATGTTGATATTTCCCGTTCACAAGCAAATTTTCTGCTGTTTTTCTCGAGAAGTGCAAATATGAAGCTTTTTTTTTTGGTAGACTAGGCTCGGCTATCTTAGCCCTAAAAGGTATAAATTTCGTCCTGGTTGTTGAAATTCTGTTTACATTTCGAACACTACTTCCGCTCGGACTGAGGCCACAGACAGTATGGATTTTCCTTATTACAACATCAATCATTTAGTTTTTCGATTAACAACCCTTTGATTGTTTAGATAATCAGAATTTATGAAAAAAGTGCAAATTCTGGCAGTTTATGATACTTGAAAAATCGCCACATCAATTTACAGATATTAAGGTTATTTGGATACTGAAACAGTGAGTGACAAGACAATTGGGAAAAGCGTTTAAAACTCACAATTCCCCTTCTCTTAAGTTTAGAAAAAGTGCATTAATGGTTCCTTTCAAACAATAGTAAATACATGTGTTCTTCTAATTGCTCTGAAACACGCTACAATGAAATTTAAGACAAATAAAACCGCCAAAGCTTTACAAATAAAGCCTAGATTAATTTCACTAAATCTCAGGTCTTCTTAACTCGGTCCTTAGGTTTCACAGAAGTCACTTTTTTCAAGAAAAGAACGCAATTTTATAAAGGTGCGATGGAAAATAAACTGGGTAAAAACGAAAAAATGTTAAAATATATATTTGATAATGTGGGAGAGTTATAGTGGCATAAACGGCCATTTTTTAAAGATTTTTCCTTTAAAACAGAATCTCAAACTAAATGGTTATTTTTCCCAAACAGTACAGATAAGGAGTTTTTTTTTTCGGTAATATTAACCTTGGAATTACACATAAAGTAATTGTTTAGAAATTTCAAACACACAAAAATAAATTCATGTATCCCGCTGACAATCTGAATTCATCTCTGAAATGCAGCTCATGCCCATTTAAATCTAACCCGCTTCTATTGAACTTCATAGGGTTTTATTCCTCTCCTTCAAAAACCATCATAGGTTATCTCCCCAATTCCAGGGACTGTTTCTCAAATCACTTACCCCGTCGTCGTAACATTGCGCCTGGTCGTTACCTAATGTTGAAGGTACGTGTTGCCATGACATGTCTTGCACTGTACTTACTAGGGGGGTAAATGTTTTGAGAAACAGCCCCCAGGGTAACTTACTCTGCTGTCGCCTCCGAGAGATAATTTTTCGTCCTATTACTATTAAGAGAATAAGCACTAGAATGGATCCAGCAACTATCACAACATAAACCCAGCTGTCTAGTGCAAAACATTCTGAAACAGTCACATAAATGGTTTATATAATTCCATTGTAGAAATGGTACATTAAAAAATCAGAAGGTTTTATATATCCATCAGCAACCCTTGAAACAAAAAAAAATCAACTTTCAATCGGAAGTACTTATGTTGCCAAAACTTGTGAATAACAACCGAACAGTTGACTATATATATATTTACTGCTGATAAATTCAATTTAAAGTCAACGAAAGTTAAATTTATAATGTATGGGCAGCTACCAAAGACAAAATCCATTAATAACGTCACCCAAAGGGAACGAAATCACATTTAGTCTATGACTTAATATTTTGAAATTCTTTAGGAATTGGTAGAAAAGTCACTAACCTGAGTCATCGATGGGCTCGTTTGTGCATATAACACGAGCAGGTAAACACAGTCCTCTGTCATACGCATCTGCCTTCTGGCAGTCGTCAATTCTACCCTCGGTTCCCTCACAGGAGTATCGATGCATCCAGAATGGGTCAGAGTTACCTTCAAAACATTCTGTCCCAACAGCCGCAGCACTACAGAAACATACAAACAAATGTCAACAAATATCAATGTCTTAGTCGATTTTTAGATTATTATACAATATACGATATATGTTTATTCGCCATTTCCCAGACAGCACGAACACATTGGGCCAACACTGCCATTTGGTCGGCCATTTGGTCGCCGTCAACTGTCAAGCCTCGATTCAGAATTCAACTATAGTTATCATACTAGTAGTTGGTCATATAATAGTTAATGGTTCGTTGTAGGCAGACTGGCCAAGCGCTGGTCCTATATCATGTTGTTGAGTCGAAGATGGCTAAAGGTTGCGTCAAGATCAGATATGTTACATAGGGCCTGGCCCTATCGACCTTTAACGTGGATTGGTTACCTGGTTTGTTTAATCTTAGTCCCAGGTTAAATAAACCATGGTTGACCTTGGTGTTATAAGCGATTGGTTGTCGGTACAGCTATGGTCAAACAGTTGATAAAGGCCATCATCATCCTTCTGACTTTAAGCGGTTTTGTGTAGGGTTTCCGTTGACATTGATGTGTCAAATATGCGATGCCCTTTTCGTCTTTTCTGAGTTATCACCTTGCAATCAACTTTTGATAACAAAGTTCCTTAACTTTCACTTGAATACAAATTGACTATACACAGGGAATCGGAAAAGATTCCTGTCTGTCACAAAACTATTTACCTGGGAAATCCAAGCTGTCTGCATGTAACCTTGGCAAAGGAAGAACTACTAATACTATACGGTGTGCATATCTGATGCCAAATATTATGTTCATAAATTTCAACTCTCCCAGATTGTTCATCTTTCCCGCCAGACAGTCGTAAAGACGATTTTTCCAATGAATTTCCTAAAATCAAGAAAACTATTTTAACGTTGAAAATCACACTAAATAAAGTCTTTTTTTCTTCTAGACAAGGCAAATTAACGAGTTGCAAGGTTGTCGCTATTATAAAGCCAAGCTTAGGCTACAGTAACAGTCAAAATTCACACATTTGAAATCTATTTTCAAACATTTATATCGATTAGACATTGATTAAGTCTGTAAAATGGTTTCTCATATCCCGATAAGTATATGTATTAGTTAAGCCAAAACGCTGTTCTTCACTAGACAAGTCTCGTCATTTATTGTTCCAGAGGCATGGGCTGCCAAAATGTTGACATTTTTCTTTGTAGTCTCAAGAATGTAGGTTAAATTGGTGCTTTGAACTAAAAGCAGAGAGACTGTATGGATTGTCCTCATTCCAATGGGTTACCTGTAGTTTAAAGAGGATGTTCGAAGCCTCTTTCTGTCCTGACAATCAGAATTTATGAAAAAAGTTCGAATATTGAAAACTTTAAACGTTATTGACAAAAAACCGTCGTTTGATATTTTAGAAATAGATAAAATGTTTTTTACCACAGAAGAGTGTCATATCATCCCAATGGTAACAGGTTCCTTCCAGTAAAGGAATATTAAAGTAGCACTCCTTAAGACTTCTCTCTGTCCCATTACAGGTAAGCCCTTCCAGTATAATGTCGCCTTTTCCATCCCCTATGTAAGCCGTGGGGATCATATGGGCTGCTTCACTAAAACAAACATTGAAGGAAAAAGCTCTTAGAGATTCATTCAGACAAATGATATCGTTTATGTATTAACATGATTACTTCTTTTTATTACATCTATTTGGAATTTGAGCAGATAAGATTGGATATTAGCCAGTGGTCAGTACCGGACAAATGACGAGGTATATCTATGCTTTTGCATCTTATAATGCACTATGTATAATAAGATCCATAAGATTGGATATTAGCCAGTGGTCAGTACTTAAAACTTTAACAGGATTACCGGCTCATCTCATCATTTCTGAAATGGTGTCGGTGTTGTTATTTCTAGATAATAAATCATTAAGGTCCGTATAATATAGCCAGCTTACGGATGGCTATGCTCTATTTTCACATTGCATTAAATCTTAAAGTGGCATGAGCTGCCGAAATTCACATTTTTTTCATAATTTCTGATCGTCACGACAGTAAGATGCTTTGAAGGCCATCGAAAAACTAAATGATTAGCGTTGGATTGAGAAAAATCCATACAGTATGTGGCCTGTATGAACCGAAAATGTGTTCGAAATGTAAACAAAATTTAAATAACCGGGACGACCATTCATTCATTCTAAGCCAAAGTTAGTTCAAAACATTACTTTATCGTACATTCTCGAGAAGCACTAAAAAGCTTCTGAATTATACGTCTTTGGAAAAATAGCCGATAATTTCAACATTCTGTTTCAACGTCAAAATATCAACATTTTGGCAGCTCATGCCCCTTTAAACCATCTTAAAGGACACAACTGGCCTGGATTACCATATGAATATTCTATTTAAGACGATATTTACCTGGGTAAGTTTAGCGTCCGACAAGCTACGGCTGCTGTGTCATTAGTAACGCCTTGGTCACAAACTGTCCCCCAGCGGTCTTTGTAGAATACTTGCAATTGGCCTACGTGTGAATGGGGGCTTCCGTTTAAACGGAATTTTAATCCTTTAGTATCTAAAAAGGCGAATAAAGAAGAATAGCAGTGTAAGACATATGACACATCTATAAATACATTCATGGGATAAACACTCCGAGAAGGGAACAAAATAAACAAAGTGTCTAATGGCTGTTATTTTGATATATAGTTTTACAATGATGAAATGTTTCGTAACAACACAAGAATCTTGTTGCAATCTGTTGAAAGCCTCACGTTGTTAAAAAACACGTTGCACAAGTCGTGCTCAAACAAGCGTTGATTAACAATGGAAATATGACAAAGTGTTGTGATTCTAAAACTTTAAGGTCCGCTATAGCCTTTCTGGCATTTAGTGAAGTAAACCAATTTATACGAGCTTACTGCGAGTAAAATCATTCTAACATAAAAAAAATCTTAAGTTATTTTTACAAGGTGTAAATGGTGGCGTGAAGTTCGAACGTCAATCAGATACCCTGTTAGGCCTTTCTGTGTCCCTCAAATCAACACGATCGTCTGTATTTCTCAGGTCAGTTCAGAACATTTGGTCAATTGGCCGCTGGTTTAAAATTGAAGATTCAAGCCATAATTCAAGGCATTCAAGATGCAATGCAGGGCTCGTCTTTATTAATTGGCTTTAAGTTGACTAAAAAAATGCATACAAGGAAATAATCAATAACAACACAGGCGATTGTATTGTAAGCAGATCTTTGGAACATAATCGGTATCTTAACAAACTGAAAATGTGGATTATAGACCATCAAGGTGGTCTGTAGCAGTAGTTTGACCTATTCACATTCAATCGTGCTAAAAGAAATACAAGTGACCAATGAGTAATTAATTGAAGAGCAACGAACATTTAAAGCAATCTTGTCCCATCCTGTGCATCCCCTTTACGTCCCTTCCCTTTTTGGCAAATCGTGGTATCCGAAATATGAAGGAACATTTTTGCATATTTGTGTTGCGTTTAGGTTTTTAATGTTTATTAAAAAATGGCATTCTTCTTACCAATCCTTTTACATTCTAAAAGAGTTCTCCGGTATTTTTGTTTAACCCACTTAGATGATGAGCATCGATATAGAGTGTTCTCAGTTCCAACACATGATCCCACCGACAGGACCGTAGTAGGCCCCAATAAATCCCCTACTCTCTGTGCATTTGCATTGGATCTATAAGAATGAAAAAGCAAAAACTGAATATATAGTTCGCTAGGACTTTAAAGCCATTTTAAAGGCTGCTTCATTTGCAGAGAAAATTAACTGGATTAAATTGATCGCCCACAACACGATCTTGTCGGACATTTTGCATTTAGGTCTATAGGCTATAGGCTAATGATTATAGACTACTGATGTTCCATTCGAGAGATTCTACCAGAGTACCGATGCTTGGTTTGTGGTGTCCAGTTTTTGACAACATGGCTGTTGCCGATCTCTATCATCACTCTATTCCGACTCTTTCTGTGTGCACAAACTCATTGCCGGGCGATCAGAGATGTTTGTAGCACAAACATCTCAAAAACATGTTATAACATTAAATATGATACGAAAAATTGTCAAAATGTTCAAAACAAACGAAAGCTAACTACAAAGAGTAATAAAGCCGAAACTGGGTAAGTGAATGTTTGTCTCAAATTACACTGAGCAATTCTGTAATTAATCTAGTCTTGCATGCACATGTAGTAAAATTAGCCTCTCCCGCGTCTTAAGTCACGTGAGACTACCTAACCTCAGACTGTAAATAGATGAGCATTCAGACTAATGCAATAAAATGGCCTTTAAAAATACGTTTAGATCAGTCAGTGACTTACCCTTCTTCTTATAACTTAAACGAAAAGGTGTCTTTCGTCTTCGCCCTAACATAATCCACAAAACCATTAAGTTAGATACCAATCTATTCCGATGAAGGGTTTAACGTTCAGTGAGTTAAACGAGATCCATTTGTCAGTAAGACCTACCTTGGGAGACCCATAACTTTACAGGCTACAGAGGCGGCCCGGTTGAGGGAGTTTGATATGTGCACTGGCCACCATTCTCCGTCAAAGAACCCTTGTAATTCGTTTTTATAACGCAGATCCTCTACAGTGGATTAGAAAAATAGATGAGAGATAGATGGAGAGGGATAAGTGTTTAAAATGTTAATATATAGTTTCGTGTTGCATATAGCCACTCCCTCTTGAAGATTTTTTCTGCACACATATGTCAACGAATCACAACGGATTCGCCGGCATAAACTGCCCAAGTTTCACATTCTTTTTTTTTTTGTTCAAGGCAAAATAAAACTCTATAGAAGTGCGAAATAGAAGCCTCTTTGTGGTACCCATCGGTTACATCGCAGATCATCTCTTTCACCACATCAGTTCCACACCGTGCCTTTCAATGATCTGATATACCAGCATATACCAGTAGGACCATAATCTTCTTGGGCAAATCTATTCGGTTTACAATTTTAATTACATGGACCAAACTTTCAAATAATGTTATTTGTAATATTATGGTCGTCTAAAAACATACGATATATAAATAAACCCTACACACCAACACACTATGGCAAGCCGTTTCGGCCTATTTAACATATCTTGAATTCATTTCAACATATGTGCAATTCAATTCCCGATATGTACATATCAGGAATTGAATTCCACATATGTGCAATTCATTTGCACATATGTACAATTCAATTCCACATATCTGAAATAGCACTGAATTCTTGATATGTGGGTCGTGTATTTAACATATGTGGAATTTATTTCCACATATGTGAAATTCTATTTAACATATCTTGAAAGGCTCTTACATTCAACATATGTGCAATTCAATTCCACATATGTGAAATTGCGCCGCGTTGTAGAAATCACAATCACCGCTCCCTGGGCGGAAGTAGAGAAGGTAATTATACACATGCGCGGTGTCCCACAACGACGGGCAGCGCGATGTTGAAAGAGGACAAATAAAGTTGGCGCGAAGTGACACGTGTGGTGACACACTCGGGGAGTATGCATTTTCTTTACTAAAACAACCCGGCGAATGTAGGCCACATATCACAAAAAGAATTGCAGATATCTTAAATAGACGTGTATTCAAGATATGTTGAATTCATTTCCACATATCTGGAAATGAATTCTACATATCTGAAATGTCAATTATTGATATGTGCACCACAGGGTTATTTCCAGATATCTTAAAATGATTTTCACATATGTGCAAATGAATTCCACATATGTTGAATTCAATTCCCAATATGTACATATCAGGAAATGAATTCAAGATATGTGGAATTGAATTGCACATATGTGCAAATGAATTGCACATATGTGGAATTCAATTTCTGATATGTACATATCGGGAATTGAATTGCACATATGTGGAAATGAATTCAAGATATGTTAAATAGGCCGAAACGGCTTGCCATAACACACAGATCAGAAACCGCGCCTAACTTTGATGTTGGATTACACTCATTTCCGGTCTTTTCGTTTTTAGCTTACAATCTTAAATTAACGGCAAGATTTTCATTTCCCTCAAAACAAATCTCTAATTTCAGATTTTAGCCCTCAAATAGATCTACGGTTTACTTCTAAAGTTAGACATTTTGTGGTTATAATATTTAAGAGCGCTTGTGAGCATGGCCAGGCTCCTCCTTTCTTAACATTGCCGGTAACTAACGAAGCAAATTTTCCATTTCAAATTATAAATAATGCCAAAAAGTTTAGATTTTGCCAAAATAGCAAGTCCCTAACTCTTGATGTCTGGGTAAAACTACAAACCCAATATAATTTCTCTTACATGGCGGCATTGCCAGGTTTAGTGAGGGGGGAACCGGCCTCATTGCCCAGACGAACCCTCGACCTTCGGCGAGTGCCTGACAACTCTTCCCAAACGGCGACCGAGTGAAAATCCACTCAGAAAGTTTTCACTTTTTATTTGGTCTGAGTGTGATTCGAACTGGCGCCGCTTCGATGGAAGGTCTGTGTGGGACTGAGGGACGACCACTCTAACCCACTGGACCACCAAGGTCTGTGTGGGACTGAGGGACGACCACGCAAACCCACTGGACCACCAAGGCCTGTGTGGGACTGAGGGACGTTCACTTTAACCCACTGGACCACCAAGGCCCCTACAGAGAAAATAAACTGGAACTAACCGCAGGAAATTGCGATGTCTTCATAATGTTGATAGGTCATGTAGGTGTAAAGGCTATATTGACATTGAAGCCAACTGGTTTCATTGCCTCGACAATGAATATCCCGTATCCAAACTAGTCCAGTCCCAACAGGCGATGTAATTCGACGAGCAGTTTTACTAAATGAAACAAAAATGGAAATAAATGTAAGCCTTACAATATAGAAAGGAAAAACGATCAGATGCTTTTTGAGTAGTAAAACATTACTTACGAAGGTAATCCAAGAGATGTACATATTCCCCTCCAAGTGTCATCCATGTAATTTGTGGAGTGAACAGTGCCCCAAATACCCTGTCTAAACAACTCAACTCGACCAAGAGTCATTGAATACTTCCCCATTAGCCGCATATCGTTTTCTTTGGCTATAAAAAAGACAAGGCAAATAAAAATTCCAATGTAATAAGGACAGAATAAGTACTTTCTGGTTATTGCATAACTAAACAAAATACCTCCGCTTTCGACGTGCTTATAAGAGAGTATCATACACAGTATAAACATAACAAAGGTCTGACACATTCACGGAACTACATGAGTTACTTATAATTGTTCGTCAATTCGGTCAAAAAGTACAAAACAAACGCTTCCAGTTGATACCAATTTCCCGTTATACGTTTTGGTAGTTTTAAAAGCAGGAAAACACCCCAAAAAACTCCAATATTCTGGCTATTTGAATTTTATCCTTCTCTTGACAATCGGGAATTTAAATCGAATCGAATAGTGCCAGCTCATGCCACTTTAAATATGGGAAAAAGACATAAGAGCGACTCAAATCATCAACATATGAGTCTCGATAAAGAATCTGACAATGCTAAAATTCAAACATTGTTACAAATCCCCACTCGGAACATCCTTCGGCTATCTTCGCTCGCTACCGATCGGCTTTGACAGTCTGCGCTTTTCTTACGGTAAATCACCGTATTTTTGGGCTGAATAAAAATGGCGTCGAAAGTAAATTTCAAATTTTTTGACTACAGACGAATATAGAAAATAAAAATAATTATAAATGTATTAAATGCTAATATCGCTTAGAAAGATATTTGTTTATATATTTTATTTAGTCCGGTAAACCACATGTTGTAGACAGACGCAGTTTCGGTACATGTCAGGAATCCTCCAATGCTTCAATTATATAACTGATCGAGGCTGAAAGTTAACAAACCGAGTGTTTCGGTCCCTTACATTATCACGGGACACTTGTGTGGGGCCCTCAAGGGGATTTGGGAATTGTACGCTTCACGGCTACCTATTTGGTCGCCATATTCAAAATGACCTGCAGTCTATCAGAGGGTATTTCACGCACGTAAATCCCCGAAGTTTCAGAGTGACAAATCCCAAGACCAGGGTTTGAGGTTCATCGACAAACTGGGTTGACGTTGTATTAAGCACAAACAAAGACCTCTGCGAATCGAAACCGGACGCACGTTCATTCATTCTATGCGTAAATTAGTTCAAAACAATACTTTAGGACACTTACCCAATACATTAAACAGCTTCTCCTATTGACTTAAATCTTGAGAAAAATAGCCGATAATTTCAAAATTTTGTTTGACCAGATAAATTTTGGCAGTTCAAGAAACTTTTAAGTAAAATGAAATTTTGAATCAAGCATTGTATTGCTTTTGAATGAACGCGCTGTGGAGGTTGGATATTTGTGGCAACAGTGTCATTTTTCACTCCCACGCGATATACGTATTTTATGCTCACAAAATTAATATACATAGTTTACGCCAACGATATACATATTCATTGCTGGATTGGACAAACGGGTAACTAAAAGCGTCGAGAAATCATACACCAGTTATCAATTAAAATGACACGGGCTGGCAAATATATAGGGATAATTTCGATGAAAAGAATAAGCTAATTGTTGGTCATTTTTTTGTCAAAAGAGCTTTCGTTTGATAAGCAATATTGCAAATGTACGTTAAGGTATAGTTTGATAAGCAGCCGAAATGAGCTCATTGACATTCATCCGGGCTAATAACTAGCATATCATCAATTCTACCCGTTACAAACTTAACCAA
The DNA here is from genome assembly GCA_963971465.1 of Lepidochitona cinerea. NCBI lineage: Eukaryota > Metazoa > Mollusca > Polyplacophora > Chitonida > Tonicellidae > Lepidochitona > Lepidochitona cinerea. The sequence continues at coordinate 9,107,057 of OZ020551.1, forward strand.
TATTTGTTATTTCAACGTCAACCCTTTAGTTTTTCAAGGTAGTCCTACGTCAAAAGCTGAAGTTGTCTTGACAATCAAAATTCAATCAAAAAGTTTGACAGCCCATGTCACTTTAAAACGAGAAAGCAATTAAACACTATTCAAAGCAGACCTGTTGAATTGTGTATACTGACCTTCTTGGCAATAAATTTTTACAACTTTACTGCCCGGACATTCTACAATTTCGATGGTTGTGTTTGGACACAAGTGCAGGGATTCCTCACCACCTATACATTCTAAACGATTCAGGACAACAGGACTAAAGGTGTCCCTGTACGGTGTAGTCAGGGGTCGTGCGTCAGTACTGGAAAAACGAATAGAAAGTTCCCGATTTGAAAAACAGAGAGGAATATTATGGTGGGGTGATTGATTCATGGATTGATTTGTTTTGTCCCAAACATTGATGGTATAGGTGAAGAGCATTCACACACATACAACTGAGAATACTCAGACAATAAAACATACGGTGTTGCGCCAATTACTCAAAGAGCGGTATAGGGGCCTAAGTTTAATTCGCAATGCCTCTCAGATACATGTAAACGGGGTTCGATCAAACACTCAACCCGGCGGGCATAAGGTAAACTTGCAATGTCACACAAACACATGTAAACAGCGTTCTATCAAATAAGGTAAACTCGCAATGTCACACAAACACATGTAAACAGGGTACTAGCCAACACTCATCGCGGCGGGTATAAGGTAAACTCGCAATGTCACACAAACACATGTAAACAGGGTACTAGACAACACTCAACCCGGTGGGCATAAGGTAATAAGGTAATCTTGCAATGCCTCTCAAACACATGCAAACAGCCTTCTATCAAACACTCTACCGGGTATAAGCTTAACTTGCAATGCCTCTCAAACACATGTAAACAGCGTTCTATCAAATAAGGTAAACTCGCAATGTCACACAAACACATGTAAACAGGGTACTAGCCAACACTCAACCCGGCGGGTATAAGGTAAACTCGCAATGTCACACAAACACATGTAAACAGGGTAGGCCTACTAGCCAACACTCAACCCGGCGGGCATAAGGTAAACTCGCAATGTCACACAAACACATGTAAACAGGGTAGGCCTACTAGCCAACACTCAACCCGGCGGGCATAAGGTAAACTCGCAATGTCACACAAACACATGTAAACAGGGTACTAGCAAACACTCCACCCGGCGGGCATAAGGTAAACTCGCAATGTCACACAAACACATGTAAACAGCGTTCTATCAAATAAGGTAAACTCGCAATGTCACACAAACACATGTAAACAGGGTACTAGCCAACACTCATCGCGGCGGGTATAAGGTAAACTCGCAATGTCACACAAACACATGTAAACAGCCTTCTATCAAACACTCAACCGGGTATAAGCTTAACTTGCAATGCCTCTCAAACACATACCAAGAGCGTTCTTTCAAACACTCATCCCGGCGGGTTTAAGGTAAACTTGCAATGCCTCTCAAACACATGTAAACAGGGTTCTAGCAAACACTCAACCCGACGGTTGTAAGGTAAACTTGCAATGTCACACACACACATGTAAACAGGGTACTAGCAAACACTCAACCGGGTATAAGGTAAACTCGCAATGTCACACAAACACATGTAAACAGGGTACTACATGTAGCAAACACTCAACCGGGTATAAGGTAAACCCGCAATGTCACACAAACACATGTAAACAGGGTACTAGCTAACACTCAACCGGGTATAAGGTAAACTCGCAATGTCACACAAACACGTGTAAACAGGGTACTAGCAAACACTCAACCGGGTATAAGGTAAACTCGCAATGTCACACAAACACATGTAAACAGGGTACTACATGTAGCAAACACTCAATCGGGTATAAGCTAAATTCGCAGTGCCACCAAGATAAATCCAGTATTATTTCAAACACTCCAGCGAATTTACAATACCATCACACAAACACGCCCGTACGAGGATGTGTCCAACATTTAATATGGTACAAGCTAATCCACACTGCCGCTCAAGACACATATTATTAGACAAGAAGATTTTCCTTGTACCCGTGTGTTTTAGTGTTAAAAAATATTATTAGTTACAGGGGGGGCGGGGTAGGAATCATATGGTGTAATTAAACGAATATTGGGCAAGGCGTTAGCGTATTGCGGTTTGTTCGAGGGCGGATGCGGAAATACATGCATTAAACGGAATACTAGTATCGTCCATGTGACGACTTTATCCCACTGAATACCTAACTTGTACAATTCAAGTCCTCTTTCTGTAAACTGAATCTTTATCAAGAGTTTGTGCTTATCTGAACATGCCTACAAACATTTGAAATTTAATTAGTTGAAATTTATAAATATAAATTGATAGCGTGAAACGTTTCAAAATGGTAGGTAAATTTGAACAAGCTTAGTTTGTACATGATATAACAAAGAAGATTTTCCCTGCGCCCGTGTGTTTTAGTGATCATAAATATATAACAAACATTAGGCTCCACAGACCATAGAACATCAGCAAGGCTAATGTACTTGGCATAGTTAATCTTCCTCAATGCTAGGTCGACGCAAATGGCTATAGCAAAAACCATACTGCCCCCTGCTCTAGGGTCACAAATCTAAAACCATACTGCCCCCTGCTCTAGGGTCACAAATCTAAAACCATACTGCCCCCTGCTCTAGGGTCACAAATCTAAAACCATACTGCCCCCTGCTCTAGGGTCACAAATCTAAAACCATACTGCCCCCTGCTCTAGGGTCACAAATCTAAAACCATACTGCCCCCTGCTCTAGGGTCACAAATCTAAAACCATACTGCCCCCTGCTCTAGGGTCACAAATCTTGAATAAATTCGTGCTGAAGTATTATATTCTATTTGTATCATTCATTTTTAAGTACTTAGAATAAAAGACTAATAAACATATATGTGACCTTCTGCTGCATACCGAATGATACACTTTCCACATGGGTGCAGATTAATTTCTACATGGGTAAAAACTCATTTGCGCATGGATGCATATGTATTTACACATGGGTGGAAGATAATTTACACATGGGTGGAAAACAATTTCCGCATGTGTGCAAATTGATTTTTGCATGGGCAGAAATAGTCACTTTCAAAAATGATTCCTTGATTCATATAAAAAAAAAAGACAGTACTACGATCGTTATGTACCCTATGCGCCACCACAATGCAGCTATTTAAAGGTAAAATCTTTCAAATTAAAGTTACGCTTACAAAGGTTGTCCCACTGATCGACACATGACTTTGGCGTCCACTTCATCAAAATTGACGGCACATACTGTACCCCATGTTGTTACGTTCTCAGTGCGGATCTGTAAAACACCATCATCCGTCAGTCGATATTTAACCACGCCTATGGAGTAGAAAGAGACATGAATATAATGAGAAATAATTTAGACACCTACACCAAATAAGTTTGGTATAGTTGTGATTAACCTCAAATTTTCAAAATTGAACACGTCTTTTTTATTTCCAAGAAGTCTTGAATTAGAAATCCTCAAAAGAGAGGTAAGTAAGATTATGAAACTTATGTTTTTGTCTGTGCTTTATAAAAAGTGAACATATGGGTTAATTAGTGGAATTCGAAGCCACGTCCCACAGTAAGGTGTTCTCTGACCATATAGATATTACTCGATGGAAAACGGTTTCACGCATGTTATAAAGTATATACGTCGCAATATTTCAACTTATACCTATCACCTTGTTGGATAACTCCCTCAGTCCAGCACAGACCTTCCATCGATACGGCGCGGACTCGAATCACACTCAGACAAAATAAAAATTTCTGAGTCGACTTTACACTCGGTCGACGTATGTGGAAGAGTTGCCAGGTACTCGCTTGGGCAATGAGCCCAGATTCCTCCCCACTAAACCTGGCAACACCGCCATATAAGAGAAATAATCTTAATGAGTGTGGCGTAAAACATCAATCAATCAATCTTCAAGCCTGATCATGCATCTTAAGCCAATAGGGCATGCAATGATCCTATTACTTCATACTTTGTCTCCAGAACATGAGTTTGGACAAGATATATAATCGAGAAAAAAAACATCTCTCCATTCGGTAGGCTAAATATAAGTTTTCATTTTCTAAGATGAACTTCCAAATAGATTTTCCGATGACCACTCACCAGCGGTCAAGACGATTTATTTAGTCGTATACTAGTTGCGAGAATGTACCTTAAAGTAACACGTACAAGTTAATTGAATGAATGAATGAATGTTCTTGAGTTTAATTGGTTGGTGTCTTTTAGAAAGTGAGTCTAACAGTATTCTCGTTATATTTTGGATTACACTTTCTTGAAAAATGGCAGAAACTCTTATTGCCGATTTTGGGTGACGCCAGAAACGGGAATTGAACCCGGTTGCAAGAGTGTAGCACCTATAACCAGCACTAAATGCCGGCTGTATGAATGGATAAGACAGCCGGCATTTTATAGTTCTGGCGAGGATTTTGAAATTTGGCCACTTTATTGTGTAACCAATATCCAGGAATGGATTTAACAGTCAGGTGAAATATTCCTCACACACAAAGGGTCTACTCCTGATGTTCATAAACCAGACGTCTGGGTTTTAGCGTCATATTCAAAGATTGTATGGTAAATAAATTATACACGATTTTGTATGAAAACAAATTGAACTTCTTACCTGATACAAGCTGCAATGGCGACAGCAAAGAACACAAAATAGCTGCAACAGAGAATCACTTGACGTTTGTTAAATACGTTTTCGTTATCAGCATTTCTCTTTCTTTTTTGGAGGATAACCGATTGTGTACTTGTTTTTATGGATCCCAATTGTCAACGTCACAAATCACTTGGTTGATTGATTGGTGGATCGATTGATGCTTTACGCCGCACCCAAGATTATTACACTTATATGGCTGCGTTGCCAGGTTAAGTGGGAGAGGAAACCGGGTTCTTTGCCGAGATGAAACCCCCGACCTTTGGGTGAAGAACCTAGCAACTGTTCCACATACTGCCATCGAGTGAAACATCCACCCAGATTTTTTTGAATTTTTATTTGGTCTCGGACCCGCGCCTCATCGATGGAAGGCTTATGTAGGATTTTGTGTAGGATTGAGGAACTATCACTCTAACAGACTGAGCTACCGAGCCCCCCCCCCCCCCCCCCCCCCCCCACAACTCATTTGGAACAGCTGTACCAGAAAGTAAGCAACAACGACTGCTTTATATGCATTTCGAAAACACAATTACATAATTACTCAGTAAATGAGACGAGCGACATATGATAAGATATAGTTTCGGGGATTTTTTTAGCAAGAGATGTTTCTCTTAATCAGAAGTTGACTTTCGAACTGAGAGCAATGAGCCAAGTTGGATCTCGTATTGGCCCAATGTAAAATAGATGTCAGGTATTGGCCCAGTCTGTATTGGACTAATGTTTGTTCGTACTGGCACAGGTAAGCTCCGTGTGAGTAAGGCCGTTTCTACGTATTTTGCCAATAACATCGAAAGCAAATAAATATTATTATTTAAGACAAGAATATTTAATATGCTCATAAATGGCCTAAATGTATGCTATATGTTTGTAGTATTAACTTATACTCAAACCACACCATTCTGGTATATTATATATTTATGATCACTAAAACACACGGGCACAGATCTGTATTAAGGTCTCCGCGCATGACCGTTTGGATAGATGTATATTTCGCATTAGGTTAGCGTGCCATGCGATACAATAAGCTGATGTAAGTAGACAGAAGTTATTGGTAATAATTAGGACGGGACTTCGTGCTTTGCTTCAGTGAGCTTACAGGAACTTGCCGGTCAGAATTCGACCCCCCCCCTCTCAAATACAATAATAGTACAATTATATATTAGCTACTTTCGAGCGAAGTTACGCAGTCAACGTAAAGATTTAATTGTTAGTATAGGCCTACTTACCGACATTTACATACACTTTTTGGCTTAAAGTTAAACATTTCGCCATTCGACGAATAAAACACCTATACAGATACATTTCCCACAATGGATAGGTTACATGTTCGTCATTCACTCTAAGATAAGGACTGAATTAAAAGGATGTCACAATCTTGAATTGCCCTTTTACTAGTCTTACAAAATAAATAGGGCTACCTGTGGCGGGCTACAGTATACGTTATTAAACTAAAGTAAACAATATGGCCATCATATAGGCCTAGTTTTCGTGGCTCAGATCTGTTCCTGGTTTCGTGAAGTAAGGAGGTCGGAATTCACTTTTTGTTAGTCACCTTTTGTACGTCCGGTTTCAAAGGTTTTATTGTAGAGCTATTCTACTTCTAGTTCTAGGCCGTAACCCGGCAGTGGATCGTAACTACCAATCGAGTTTATGACCAAATCAATTAAAGGGGGATAAGCATGGTTGAAACGATTTCAGCAGTAAACAAACCCACGTTGCTGAAAGTTGATGTTGTTCTTATCCGCGAGTGTTAAGTAAGCTTTGTTTCAAAACAAAACACACCAAGTCCTGTGACATATATTTTACCTTTGATTCGGTGGTAGATAAGGAAGCTGTACGCTACCTGTGGGTGTCCGATCGGTGAATGATGTTTAGCTGTTTATTAATATTATACAACAACAACGCATTATTAGCCCATTTACTTACGGTTAAAAATAAAATGTTTAGTTCCGTTGATTTAAAAAAAAAAATAACAAACGGGGTTCCATTATTCAAGTTTTTATCTGGTCACTTTCCTGTGAAGAAATACTTTTTGAGCAGTATCCAGTCACCTTGATGACATATTCGTAAAGTGTTTAGTTGATGATACAATTAAACATATTTTACTTTACTCTTTAGTTTAGTTCATAAATTATATTAATGCCGGTATGTCAAAAGAACCGCAACGAAAGAATAAAAAGAATTGACGCATTTATGGGATATTCTAACTCAAACTAGGGCAATAGACCAACGAGACCTGTACATTGTATTCACCCTTACATAACGATAAATCATATGGGAAGGCAACACAAAGGGTGTACCGCATATTGAAAAAAAAAATGATATCCTGCCCCGGCACATATTTCTCAAATAAGCAAAGAATCGATTATTTACATTAAAAATTACAACTACAGTTTGATAGTATAGGTAAAAAAAAGGGTTGACCATAGGATGTTTTGTGTTCAGTTTTACGTTTTCCACAATTAACCAGGACTGTCTATCACTTGACGTTGGCCTTATACAAGTCTCCAGAAGTCCTCGATGTTTGATTTTTTTTTTGATTTTTTCTAAGCGACTATAAATCCTCCGGTTGCATGATGACACATTATTTACACATCTTCTGATCTTTTAAAGCCTGAATTCTACTAACAATGCTTATTTAAATTGTTTGAGGACAGATATCTACCGTCGTAACCTAAAGCATCAGAAGAAATCGTAAATTCAAGTATACGTGGTCTTTGCTTGAGAAAATATTATTTGTAAAACTATCTGCTGTTAAGGGGCCTCCGTGGCTCAGTAGGTAGAGCGTTAGACGCTCATTCGAACAGCCTTCCACCAATGATTCGTGGGTTCGAATCCCACTCAGTCCAAACAAAATTGGAAAATTTTCTGACTGGGTTTTCACTCGAACGACCTATGTGGGATGGTTGCAAGTTACCAATGGAAGGTCGTGGGTTTCCTCCGGGCACAGAGCCCGGTTTCCTTCCACACTAAAACTGGAAACGCCGCCATGTAAGTGAAATAATCTTGAGCGCGGCGTGCAGCGTAAAACACCAATCAATCAATCTGCTGTTAAATATGCTGTGGTTTACAACTCACGCATTGTTCTCCTCTTACTCCTCTCTATTGTAAATATTTTAGTAATTTATCTTGTTTGTTTCAGGTACTATGGGCAAAAGGAGCAGAGAGGGGAAGAATGGTACAGACGTAAGACAGTGTGAAATAAAAGATGCTTTACTATTGGATGAAAATGTAAAATCTGACATCGCTGATGATTGTAGCCAGCATTCAAAACATAAAAAGAAGAAAAAGTCTGTATCGGGTCATTCTAGTTCAGATAAAAGGGAAATATGTAAATCGAATGGGAAGGAAGCGAACAAGCAGAGTGCGTCTAGTAACTCCTCAGATAAGGACAAAGATCATATAGAATACTCTGAAATCCCAAATGACTCCAACAAAAGGAAGAAAATAAGAAAAGAAAAAAATAAATTGGCAGTGACTGTGAATGATTCAAAAGGTGTTGATAACTTTGATACTACAAGTGAGATTCACAAAGATGATGATGAAGCAAAGTCAGTGAAAAAGAGAAAGAAAATTAAAGAAAACAACAACTTTGAAAGCACAAATGAAACTAAAGAAAACTCTTCAACTGACAATCAGGATGATAATACAGAGACCAGGAATAATGACGCCAGTGACAATGTCACAAATGAAATTATTAAAAACAAAAAGGCAAAAAAGAAAGGAAAAAAGAAAGATTGCAATGAGAAAGAAGTTGGGGTAGATGTTAAACAAGGGCCTGGAGCTGATCAATTAGCTATAGATTATTTGAGGCAATGGGAAAAGAATAAAGAGCAATGGAAATTTCAGAAAGTGCGTCAAGTATGGCTTCTACAAAATGCCTACAACAAAGATAAGGTATGTCTTATAATATTGGTTGTGTTTTAGTATTGTTACATGTATTCAGCTAGGAATTGACTCCCCACAAAAACTGGAAAAAAAGTAAGTTTTCTGATTTTGACAATCATCATAAGGTCTTCTCAGATGTAAGACTTAAGAACCACCAGACTTTTGTTATATTTTGTCTGTTAAGTAAGGATCTCAATCTGTAACATGATATTTTTATTTTTGACCTGAAATTTCAGATTGAAGATAGCGACTTTAAAACATTACTTCTTTACTTGGATGGATTGAAAGGCAAATCAAGGGAGATAACTGCCAAAGAAGCTGAGTCAATAATTGTTGCAAATGAAGACGAAACAAAAGGTATCTAAACTTCAATTCTAACATTATGGTATAGGAGGTCTAAAGGCCCGTTCTTACAATGCGATTTGTTGTAGCGACCTTTCGGTGGTAACTGGCAACCATCCCACATAGCCTGATAGGTTGTTCGAATGAAAACCCAGTCAGAAAATTTTCCAAATTTTTTTTTTGGGGGGCGTTTTTTTTCTGGGAAAATCTACGATATTAAAAAAGAAGAGACAATATCATAAGTTAATGTCTTAACATTGAGAGGGCTTAATTACATGCCGCAGTTAAGTGTTCCGTTTGTTTCTTGAATTATTTAGCGTACAAAACTAAATGCAGTAATATACAATGATGAATGTAGTCTAAAATTGGTCATGAATAGTAGAATTTTTTAAACACTTCAATGATTGAATATGACCGAAACTTACACTTTTATTGGCCGGCTCCGTCAGCAGGCAGTTTGCCGAAATTAACTTGGATGATGTACTTTCATTATCGCTTACATTGTTAATGTTACATTTAACAATCTCTAAAAAAAATATCAAAAGAATAAACTGCACACGCTTCTGTCGAAACTTCTGGGTGGGTTTTTCTCTCGATCTTCGCATGTGGAAGAGTTGTCAGGGACTCATTGGGGTTTCCACCGGGCAAAGAGCCCCGTTACTTCCCCTACTAAACCTGGCAACGCCACCATATAAGTGAAGTATAAAACATAATCTATCAAAACCTATTAGGTGGCTCTATTTAGTGAGTTTATGCACTTGCCTGGATTTCCTTCCCTTTTAACACACTGCTCTGGTACCTCTGCATATATATTCAAATTTCAGGCCTTAGAGTAATAATAGCAAGTGGATGTAAAAAAATGCATTTTCTTGTTAGGATTGAGGCAAAAAGGTTGCCAGTGATCACCCTTATATAAATGAGATTTTTTTTTGACTTGTAAAGAGGCTTCAAATTGGTTGTTGTGAAATCGTTTCCCTTAGCTCCTCATTTGAAAGTCAGTTGAAAAGTTACATTGTGGATGTTAATGGGGTCTTATGTCTTTGGGTTATTACATAATAACTTTTCATTTTTTCTATTCCAGAGGTATCAGAAGAGCGACTACTTAGAGCAAAACAGATAACTCAAGTTCTGATTTAATGATTACATGAATCTTGACAAAAATAAAACATCTTTCCACACATAATTAATTTTGCTGTTTTGTCTGATCTGTGATCTGTTAACTTCTTTTGTGATCACAAATTCAAAACGACCAGTGTAAGCATTGTCTAAAAATATGACATGTAGGTTACTCTTTGAGCTTATAGACCGGTTTGTCTTATTAAGGATTGACACTTGCACAGTAGCCTTGTTGTATGACAAAATAATGCTGCATTGAGTTTTTGGATCAATCTGTGACTATGACGCAATGTGATAGAGGTATGAATCTGTGACTATCACGCAATGTGATAGAGGTATGAATCTGTGACTATGACGCAATGTAATAGAGGTATGAATCTGTGACTATGACGCAATGTGATAGAGGTATGAATCTGTGACTGACGCAATGTGATAGAGGTATCAATCTGTGAATATGACGCAATGTAATAGAGGTATGAATCTGTGACTGACGCAATGTGATAGAGGTATCAATCTGTGACTATGACGCAATGTAATAGAGGTATCAATCTGTGAATATGACGCAATGTGATAGAGGTATGAATCTGTGACTATGACGCAATGTGATACAGGTATCAATCTGTGACTATGACGCAATGTAATAGAGGTATCAATCTGTGACTATGACGCAATGTGATAGAGGTATGAATCTGTGACTGACGCAATGCGATAGAGGTATGAATCTGAGACTATGACGCAATGTGATAGAGGTATGAATCTGAGACTATGACGCAATGTGATAGAGGTATGAATCTGTGACTATGACACAATGTGATAGAGGTATGAATCTGTGACTATGACGCAATGTGATAGAGGTATCAATCTGTGACTATGACGCAATGTGATAGAGGTATCAATCTGTGACTATGACGCAATGTGATACAGGTATCAATCTGTGACTATGGCGCAATGTGATAGAGGTATGAATCTGTGACTATGGCGCAATGTGATAGAGGTATCAATCTGTGACTATGACGCAATGTGATACAGGTATCAATCTGTGACTATGACGCAATGTGATACAGGTATCAATCTGTGACTATGACGCAATGTGATACAGGTATCAATCTGTGACTATGGCGCAATGTGATAGAGGTATCAATCTGAGACTATGACGCAATGTGATACAGGTATCAATCTCTGACTATGACGCAATGTGATAGAGGTATAAATCTGTGACTATGACGCAATGTGATAGAGGTATGAATCTGTGACTATGACGCAATGTGATAGAGGTATGAATCTGTGACTATGACGCAATGTGATAGAGGTATGAATCTGTGACTATGACGCAATGTAATAGAGGTATGAATCTGTGACTATGACGCAATGTGATAGAGGTGTGAATATGACGCAATGTGATAGAGGTATGAATCTGTGACTATGACGCAATGTGATACAGGTATCAATCTGTGACTATGACGCAATGTGATAGAGGTATGAATCTGTGACTATGACGCAATGTGATAGAGGTATGAATCTGTGACTATGACACAATGTGATAGAGGTATGAATCTATGACTATGACGCAATGTGATAGAGGTATGAATCTGTGACTGACGCAATGTGATAGAGGTATGAATCTGTGACTGACGCAATGTGATAGAGGTATGAATCTGTGACTATGACGCAATGTGATAGAGGTGTGAATCTGTGACTATGATGCAATGTGATAGAGGTATGAATCTGTGACTATGACGCAATGTGATAGAGGTATGAATCTGTGACTATGGCGCATTGTGATAGGGGTGTGAATCTGTGACTATGACGCAATGTGATAGAGGTGTGAATATGACGCAATGTGATAGAGGTATGAATCTGTGACTATGACGCAATGTGATAGAGGTATGAATCTATGACTATGACGCAATGTGATAGAGGTATGAATCTGTGACTGACGCAATGTGATAGAGGTATAAATCTGTGACTGACGCAATGTGATAGAGGTATGAATCTGTGACTATGACGCAATGTGATAGAGGTGTGAATCTGTGACTATGACGCAATGTGATAGAGGTATGAATCTGTGACTATGACGCAATGTGATAGAGGTATGAATCTGTGACTATGACGCATTGTGATAGGGGTGTGAATCTGTGACTATGACGCAATGTGATAGAGGTGTGAATCTGTGACTATGACGCAATGTGATAGAGGTATGAATCTGTGACTATGACACAATGTGATAGGGGTATGAATCTGTGACTATCACGCAATGTGATAGGGGTGTGAATCTGTGACTATGACGCAATGTGATAGAGATATGAATCTGCGACAATAACGCAATGTGATAGAGGTATGAATCTGTGACTATGACGCAATGTGATAGAGGTACATGTATGAATCTGTGACTATGACGCAATGTGATAGAGATATGAATCTGTGACTGACGCAATGTGATAGAGGTATGAATCTGTGACTATGACGCAATGTGATAGAGGTATGAATCTGTGACTATGACGCAATGTAATAGAGGTATAAATCTGTGACTGACGCAATGTGATAGAGGTATGAATCTGTGACTATGACGCAATGTGATAGAGGTGTGAATCTGTGACTATGATGCAATGTGATAGGGGTTTGAATCTATGACTATGACGCAATGTGATACAGGTATCAATCTGTGACTATGACGCAATGTGATACAGGTATCAATCTGTGACTATGACGCAATGTGATACAGGTATCAATCTGTGACTATGACGCAATGTGATAGAGGTATTAATCTGTGACTATGACGCAATGTGATACAGGTATCAATCTGTGACTATGACGCAATGGGATACATGTATCAATCTGTGACTATCACGCAATGTGATACAGGTATCAATCTGTGACTATGACGCAATGTGATACAGGTATCAATCTGTGACTATGACGCAATGGGATACAGGTATCAATCTGTGACTATGACGCAATGTGATACAGGTATCAATCTGTGACTATGACGCAATGGGATACATGTATCAATCTGTGACTATCACGCAATGTGATAGAGGTATCAATCTGTGACTATCACGTAATGTGATAGAGGTATGAATCTGTGACTATCACGCAATGTGATAGAGGTATGAATCTGTGACTATGACGCAATGTAATAGAGGTATCAATCTGAGACTATGACACAATGTGATAGAGGTATGAATCTGTGACTATGACACAATGTGATAGAGGTATCAATCTGTGACTATGACACAATGTGATAGAGGTATCAATCTGTGACTATCGTGCAATGTAATAGAGGTATGAATCTGTGACTATGACGCAATGTAATAGAGGTATCAATCTGAGACTATGACGCAATGTGATAGAGGTATCAATCTGTGACTATGACACAATGTGATAGAGGTATCAATCTGTGACTATCGTGCAATGTAATAGAGGTATGAATCTGTGACTATCGTGCAATGTAATAGAGGTATGAATCTGTGACTATGACGCAATGTAATAGAGGTATCAATCTGAGACTATCGTGCAATGTAATAGAGGTATGAATCTGTGACTATGACGCAATGTAATAGAGGTATCAATCTGAGACTATGACGCAATGTGATAGAGGTATGAATCTGTGACTATGACACAATGTGATAGAGGTATCAATCTGTGACTATGACACAATGTGATAGAGGTATCAATCTGTGACTATCGTGCAATGTAATAGAGGTATCAATCTGAGACTATGACGCAATGTGATAGAGGTATGAATCTGTGACTATGACACAATGTGATAGAGGTATCAATCTGTGACTATGACACAATGTGATAGAGGTATCAATCTGTGACTATCGTGCAATGTAATAGAGGTATGAACCTGTGACTATGACACAATGTGATAGAGGTATCAATCTGTGACTATCGTGCAATGTAATAGAGGTATGAACCTGTGACTATGACACAATGTGATAGAGGTATGAATCTGGGACTATGACACAATGTGATAGAGGTATGAATCTGTGACAATGACACAATGTAATAGAGGTATGAACCTGTGACTATGACGCAATGTGATAGAGGTATGAATCTGTGACTATGACGCAATGTGATAGAGGTATCAATCTGTGACTATGACGCAATGTAATAGAGGTATGAACCTGAGACTATGACACAATGTGATAGAGGTATTAATCTGTGACTATGACACAATGTGATAGAGGTATTAATCTGTGACTATGACGCAATGTGATAGAGGTATCAATCTGTGACTATGACGCAATGTGATAGAGGTATCAATCTGTGACTATGACGCAATGTGATAGAGGTATCAATCTGTGACTATGACGCAATGTGATAGAGGTATCAATCTGTGACTATGACACAATGTGATAGAAGTATGAACCTGAGACTATGACGCAATGTGATAGAGGTATGAATCTGTGACTATGACACAATGTGATAGAGGTATCAATCTGTGACTATCGTGCAATGTAATAGAGGTATGAACCTGTGACTATGACACAATGTGATAGAGGTATCAATCTGTGACTATGACACAATGTGATAGAGGTATGAATCTGTGACAATGACACAATGTAATAGAGGTATGAACCTGTGACTATGACGCAATGTGATAGAGGTATGAATCTGTGACTATGACGCAATGTGATAGAGGTATCAATCTGTGACTATGACCCAATGTAATAGAGGTATGAACCTGAGACTATGACACAATGTGATAGAGGTATTAATCTGTGACTATGACACAATGTGATAGAGGTATTAATCTGTGACTATGACGCAATGTGATAGAGGTATCAATCTGTGACTATGACGCAATGTGATAGAGGTATCAATCTGTGACTATGACGCAATGTGATAGAGGTATCAATCTGTGACTATGACGCAATGTGATAGAGGTATCAATCTGTGACTATGACACAATGTGATAGAGGTATGAACCTGAGACTATGACGCAATGTGATAGAGGTATGAATCTGTGACTATGACACAATGTAATAGAGGTATCAACCTGTGACTATGACACAATGTGATAGAGGTATCAATCTGTGACTATGACGCAATGTGATAGAGGTATGAATCTGTGACTATGACACAATGTGATAGAGGTATGAACCTGAGACTATGACACAATGTAATAGAGGTATCAACCTGTGACTATGACACAATGTGATAGAGGTATCAACCTGAGACTATGACACAATGTGATAGAGGTATCAACCTGAGACTATGACACAATGTGATAGAGGTATCAACCTGTGACTATGACACAATGTGATAGAGGTATCAACCTGAGACTATGACACAATGTAATAGAGGTATCAACCTGTGACTATGACACAATGTGATAGAGGTATCAACCTGTGACTATGACACAATGTGATAGAGGTATCAATCTGTGACTATGACACAATGTGATAGAGGTATCAACCTGAGACTATGACACAATGTGATTCATGTATCAATCTGTGACTATGACGCAATGTGATAGAGGTATGAATCTGTGACTATGACACAATGTGATAGAGGTATCAATCTGTGACTATGACGCAATGTGATAGAGGTATGAATCTGTGACTATAACACAATGTAATAGAGGTATCAACCTGTGACTATGACACAATGTGATAGAGGTATCAACCTGAGACTATGGCACAATGTGATTCATGTATCAATCTGTGACTATGACGCAATGTGATAGAGGTATGAATCTGTGACTATGACACAATGTAATAGAGGTATCAACCTGTGACTATGACACAATGTGATAGAGGTATCAACCTGAGACTATGACACAATGTGATTCATGTATCAATCTGTGACTATGACGCAATGTGATAGAGGTATGAACCTGAGACTATGACACAATGTGATAGAGGTATGAACCTGAGACTATGACGCAATGTGATAGAGGTATGAATCTGTGACTATGACACAATGTAATAGAGGTATCAACCTGTGACTATGACACAATGTGATAGAGGTATCAATCTGTGACTATGACGCAATGTGATAGAGGTATGAATCTGTGACTATGACACAATGTGATAGAGGTATTAATCTGTGACTATGACACAATGTGATAGAGGTATCAACCTGAGACTATGGCACAATGTGATTCATGTATCAATCTGTGACTATGACGCAATGTGATAGAGGTATGAATCTGTGACTATGACACAATGTGATTCATGTATCAATCTGTGACTATGACGCAATGTGATAGAGGTATGAACCTGAGACTATGACACAATGTGATAGAGGTATCAACCTGAGACTATGACACAATGTGATTCATGTATCAATCTGTGACTATGACGCAATGTGATAGAGGTATGAATCTGTGACTATGACACAATGTGATTCATGTATCAATCTGTGACTATGACGCAATGTGATAGAGGTATGAACCTGAGACTATGACACAATGTGATTCATGTATCAATCTGTGACTATGACGCAATGTGATAGAGGTATGAATCTGTGACTATGACACAATGTGATTCATGTATCAATCTGTGACTATGACGCAATGTGATAGAGGTATGAATCTGTGACTATGACACAATGTGATTCATGTATCAATCTGTGACTATGACGCAATGTGATAGAGGTATGAACCTGAGACTATGACACAATGTGATAGAGGTATGAACCTGAGACTATGAGGCAATGTGATAGAGGTATGAATCTGTGACTATGACACAATGTAATAGAGGTATCAACCTGTGACTATGACACAATGTGATAGAGGTATCAATCTGTGACTATGACGCAATGTGATAGAGGTATGAATCTGTGACTATGACACAATGTGATAGAGGTATGAACCTGAGACTATGACACAATGTAATAGAGGTATCAATCTGTGACTATGACACAATGTAATAGAGGTATGAATCTGTGACTATCACGCAATGTAATAGAGGTATGAACCTGAGACTATGACGCAATGTGATAGAGGTATGAATCTGTGACTATGACACAATGTGATAGAGGTATTAATCTGTGACTATGACACAATGTGATAGAGGTATTAATCTGTGACTATGACACAATGTGATAGAGGTATCAATCTGTGACTATGACACAATGTGATAGAGGTATCAATCTGTGACTATCACGCAATGTGATACAGGTAACAATCTATGACTATGACGCAATGTGATAGAGGTATCAATCTGTGACTATGACGCAATGTGATACATGTATCAATCTGTGACTATGACGCAATGTGATACAGGTATCAATCTGTGACTATGACGCAATGTGATACATGTATCAATCTGTGACTATGACGCAATGTGATACAAGTATCAATATGTGACTATGACGCAATGTGATACATGTATCAATCTGTGACTATGACGCAATGTGATAGAGGTATCAATCTGTGACTATGACGCAATGTGATACAGGTATCAATCTGTGACTATGACACAATGTGATACATGTATCAATCTGTGACTATGACGCAATGTGATACATGTATCAATCTGTGACTATGACGCAATGTGATACATGTATAAATCTGTGATTATGACGCAATGTGATACAGGTATCAATCTGTGACTATGACGCAATGTGATACATGTATCAATCTGTGATTATGACGCAATGTGATACATGTATCAATCTGTGACTATGACGCAATGTGATACATGTATGAATCTGTGACTATGACGCAATGTGATACATGTATCAATCTGTGACTATGACGCAATGTGATACATGTATAAATCTGTGATTATGACGCAATGTGATACAGGTATCAATCTGTGACTGACGCAATGTGATACATGTATCAATCTGTGACTATGACGCAATGTGATACATGTATCAATCTGTGACTATGACGCAATGTGATACAGGTATGAATCTGTGACTATGAAGCAATGTGATACATGTATCAATCTGTGACTATGACGCAATGTGATACAGGTATCAATCTGTGACTATGACGCAATGTGATACATGTATCAATCTGTGACTATCACGCAATGTGATACATGTATCAATCAGTGACTATGACGCAATGTAATAGAGGTATGAACCTGTGACTATGACACAATGTGATAGAGGTATGAATCTGTGACTATGACGCAATGTGATACATGTATCAATCTGTGACTATGACGCAATGTGATACAGGTATCAATCTGTGACTATGACGCAATGTGATACAGGTATCAATCTGTGACTATGACGCAATGTGATACAGGTATCAATCTGTGACTATGAAGCAATGTGATACATGTATCAATCTGTGACTATGACGCAATGTGATACAGGTATCAATTTGTGACTATGATGCAATGTGATACATGTATCAATCTGTGACTATGACACAATGTGATACATGTATCAATCTGTGACTATGACGCAATGTGATACATGTATCAATCTGTGACTATGACGCAATGTGATACATGTATAAATCTGAGACTATGACGCAATGTGATAGAGGTATGAATCTGTGACTATGACACAATGTGATAGAGGTATCAATCTGTGACTATGACACAATGTAATAGAGGTATCAATCTGAGACTATGACGCAATGTGATAGAGGTATGAATCTGTGACTATGACACAATGTGATAGAGGTATGAATCTGTGACTATGACACAATGTGATAGAGGTATCAATCTGTGACTATGACACAATGTGATAGAGGTATCAATCTGTGACTATCGTGCAATGTAATAGAGGTATGAACCTGTGACTATGACACAATGTGATAGAGGTATCAATCTGTGACTATCGTGCAATGTAATAGAGGTATGAACCTGTGACTATGACACAATGTGATAGAGGTATGAATCTGGGACTATGACACAATGTGATAGAGGTATGAATCTGTGACAATGACACAATGTAATAGGGGTATGAACCTGTGACTATGACGCAATGTGATAGAGGTATGAATCTGTGACTATGACGCAATGTGATAGAGGTATCAATCTGTGACTATGACGCAATGTAATAGAGGTATGAACCTGAGACTATGACACAATGTGATAGAGGTATTAATCTGTGACTATGACACAATGTGATAGAGGTATTAATCTGTGACTATGACGCAATGTGATAGAGGTATCAATCTGTGACTATGACGCAATGTGATAGAGGTATCAATCTGTGACTATGACGCAATGTGATAGAGGTATCAATCTGTGACTATGACGCAATGTGATAGAGGTATCAATCTGTGACTATGACACAATGTGATAGAAGTATGAACCTGAGACTATGACGCAATGTGATAGAGGTATGAATCTGTGACTATGACACAATGTGATAGAGGTATCAATCTGTGACTATCGTGCAATGTAATAGAGGTATGAACCTGTGACTATGACACAATGTGATAGAGGTATCAATCTGTGACTATGACACAATGTGATAGAGGTATGAATCTGTGACAATGACACAATGTAATAGAGGTATGAACCTGTGACTATGACGCAATGTGATAGAGGTATGAATCTGTGACTATGACGCAATGTGATAGAGGTATCAATCTGTGACTATGACCCAATGTAATAGAGGTATGAACCTGAGACTATGACACAATGTGATAGAGGTATTAATCTGTGACTATGACACAATGTGATAGAGGTATTAATCTGTGACTATGACGCAATGTGATAGAGGTATCAATCTGTGACTATGACGCAATGTGATAGAGGTATCAATCTGTGACTATGACGCAATGTGATAGAGGTATCAATCTGTGACTATGACGCAATGTGATAGAGGTATCAATCTGTGACTATGACACAATGTGATAGAGGTATGAACCTGAGACTATGACGCAATGTGATAGAGGTATGAATCTGTGACTATGACACAATGTAATAGAGGTATCAACCTGTGACTATGACACAATGTGATAGAGGTATCAATCTGTGACTATGACGCAATGTGATAGAGGTATGAATCTGTGACTATGACACAATGTGATAGAGGTATGAACCTGAGACTATGACACAATGTAATAGAGGTATCAACCTGTGACTATGACACAATGTGATAGAGGTATCAACCTGAGACTATGACACAATGTGATTCATGTATCAATCTGTGACTATGACGCAATGTGATAGAGGTATGAATCTGTGACTATGACACAATGTGATAGAGGTATCAATCTGTGACTATGACGCAATGTGATAGAGGTATGAATCTGTGACTATGACACAATGTAATAGAGGTATCAACCTGTGACTATGACACAATGTGATAGAGGTATCAACCTGAGACTATGACACAATGTGATTCATGTATCAATCTGTGACTATGACGCAATGTGATAGAGGTATGAACCTGAGACTATGACACAATGTGATAGAGGTATGAACCTGAGACTATGACGCAATGTGATAGAGGTATGAATCTGTGACTATGACACAATGTAATAGAGGTATCAACCTGTGACTATGACACAATGTGATAGAGGTATGAATCTGTGACTATGACACAATGTGATAGAGGTATCAATCTGTGACTATGACGCAATGTGATAGAGGTATGAATCTGTGACTATGACACAATGTGATAGAGGTATTAATCTGTGACTATGACACAATGTGATAGAGGTATGAACCTGAGACTATGACACAATGTAATAGAGGTATCAACCTGTGACTATGACACAATGTGATAGAGGTATCAACCTGAGACTATGGCACAATGTGATTCATGTATCAATCTGTGACTATGACGCAATGTGATAGAGGTATGAATCTGTGACTATGACACAATGTGATAGAGGTATCAATCTGTGACTATGACGCAATGTGATAGAGGTATGAATCTGTGACTATGACACAATGTGATAGAGGTATCAATCTGTGACTATGACGCAATGTGATAGAGGTATGAACCTGAGACTATGACACAATGTGATAGAGGTATGAACCTGAGACTATGACGCAATGTGATAGAGGTATGAATCTGTGACTATGACACAATGTAATAGAGGTATCAACCTGTGACTATGACACAATGTGATAGAGGTATCAATCTGTGACTATGACGCAATGTGATAGAGGTATGAATCTGTGACTATGACACAATGTGATAGAGGTATGAACCTGAGACTATGACACAATGTAATAGAGGTATCAATCTGTGACTATGACACAATGTAATAGAGGTATGAATCTGTGACTATCACGCAATGTAATAGAGGTATGAACCTGAGACTATGACGCAATGTGATAGAGGTATGAATCTGTGACTATGACACAATGTGATAGAGGTATTAATCTGTGACTATGACACAATGTGATAGAGGTATTAATCTGTGACTATGACACAATGTGATAGAGGTATCAATCTGTGACTATGACACAATGTGATAGAGGTATCAATCTGTGACTATCACGCAATGTGATACAGGTAACAATCTATGACTATGACGCAATGTGATAGAGGTATCAATCTGTGACTATGACGCAATGTGATACATGTATCAATCTGTGACTATGACGCAATGTGATACAGGTATCAATCTGTGACTATGACGCAATTTGATACATGTATCAATCTGTGACTATGACGCAATGTGATACAAGTATCAATATGTGACTATGACGCAATGTGATACATGTATCAATCTGTGACTATGACGCAATGTGATAGAGGTATCAATCTGTGACTATGACGCAATGTGATACAGGTATCAATCTGTGACTATGACACAATGTGATACATGTATCAATCTGTGACTATGACGCAATGTGATACATGTATCAATCTGTGACTATGACGCAATGTGATACATGTATAAATCTGTGATTATGACGCAATGTGATACAGGTATCAATCTGTGACTATGACGCAATGTGATACATGTATCAATCTGTGATTATGACGCAATGTGATACATGTATCATTCTGTGACTATGACGCAATGTGATACATGTATGAATCTGTGACTATGACGCAATGTGATACATGTATCAATCTGTGACTATGACGCAATGTGATACATGTATAAATCTGTGATTATGACGCAATGTGATACAGGTATCAATCTGTGACTGACGCAATGTGATACATGTATCAATCTGTGACTATGACGCAATGTGATACATGTATCAATCTGTGACTATGACGCAATGTGATACAGGTATGAATCTGTGACTATGAAGCAATGTGATACATGTATCAATCTGTGACTATGACGCAATGTGATACAGGTATCAATCTGTGACTATGACGCAATGTGATACATGTATCAATCTGTGACTATCACGCAATGTGATACATGTATCAATCAGTGACTATGACGCAATGTAATAGAGGTATGAACCTGTGACTATGACACAATGTGATAGAGGTATGAATCTGTGACTATGACGCAATGTGATACATGTATCAATCTGTGACTATGACGCAATGTGATACAGGTATCAATCTGTGACTATGACGCAATGTGATACAGGTATCAATCTGTGACTATGACGCAATGTGATACAGGTATCAATCTGTGACTATGAAGCAATGTGATACATGTATCAATCTGTGACTATGACGCAATGTGATACAGGTATCAATTTGTGACTATGACGCAATGTGATACATGTATCAATCTGTGACTATGACACAATGTGATACATGTATCAATCTGTGACTATGACGCAATGTGATACATGTATCAATCTGTGACTATGACGCAATGTGATACATGTATAAATCTGTGATTATGACGCAATGTGATACAGGTATCAATCTGTGACTGACGCAATGTGATACATGTATCAATCTGTGACTATGACGCAATGTGATACATGTATCAATCTGTGACTATGACGCAATGTGATACAGGTATGAATCTGTGACTATGAAGCAATGTGATACATGTATCAATCTGTGACTATGACGCAATGTGATACAGGTATCAATCTGTGACTATGACGCAATGTGATACATGTATCAATTTGTGACTATCACGCAATGTGATACATGTATCAATCAGTGACTATGACGCAATGTAATAGAGGTATGAACCTGTGACTATGACACAATGTGATAGAGGTATGAATCTGTGACTATGACGCAATGTGATAGAGGTATGAATCTGTGACTATGACGCAATGTGATACATGTATCAATCAGTGACTATGACGCAATGTAATAGAGGTATCAACCTGTGACTATGACACAATGTGATAGAGGTATGAATCTGTGACTATGACACAATGTGATAGAGGTATGAACCTGAGACTATGACACAATGTAATAGAGGTATCAACCTGTGACTATGACACAATGTGATAGAGGTATGAATCTGTGACTATCACGCAATGTAATAGAGGTATGAACCTGAGACTATGACGCAATGTGATAGAGGTATGAATCTGTGACTATGACACAATGTGATAGAGGTATTAATCTGTGACTATGACACAATGTGATAGAGGTATTAATCTGTGACTATGACACAATGTGATAGAGGTATCAATCTGTGACTATGACACACTGTGATAGAGGTATCAATCTGTGACTATCACGCAATGTGATACAGGTATCAATCTATGACTATCACGCAATGTGATACAGGTATCAATCTGTGACTATGACGCAATGTGATACATGTATCAATCTGTGACTATGACGCAATGTGATACAGGTATCAATCTGTGACTATGACGCAATGTGATACAGGTATCAATCTGTGACTATGACGCAATGTGATACAGGTATCAATCTGTGACTATGACGCAATGTGATACATGTATCAATCTGTGACTATGACGCAATGTGATAGAGGTATCAATCTGTGACTATGACGCAATGTGATACAGGTATCAATCAGTGACTATGACGCAATGTAATAGAGGTATGAACCTGTGACTATGACACAATGTGATAGAGGTATGAATCTGTGACTATGACGCAATGTGATAGAGGTATGAATCTGTGACTATGACGCAATGTGATACATGTATCAATCAGTGACTATGACGCAATGTAATAGAGGTATCAACCTGTGACTATGACACAATGTGATAGAGGTATCAATCTGTGACTATGACGCAATGGGATAGAGGTATGAATCTGTGACTATGACACAATGTGATAGAGGTATGAACCTGAGACTATGACACAATGTAATAGAGGTATCAACCTGTGACTATGACACAATGTGATAGAGGTATGAATCTGTGACTATCACGCAATGTAATAGAGGTATGAACCTGAGACTATGACGCAATGTGATAGAGGTATGAATCTGTGACTATGACACAATGTGATAGAGGTATTAATCTGTGACTATGACACAATGTGATAGAGGTATTAATCTGTGACTATGACACAATGTGATAGAGGTATCAATCTGTGACTATGACACACTGTGATAGAGGTATCAATCTGTGACTATCACGCAATGTGATACAGGTATCAATCTATGACTATGACGCAATGTGATAGAGGTATCAATCTGTGACTATGACGCAATGTGATACATGTATCAATCTGTGACTATGACGCAATGTGATAGAGGTATCAATCTGTGACTATGACGCAATGTGATAGAGGTATCAATCTGTGACTATGACGCAATGTGATACAGGTATCAATCTGTGACTATGACGCAATGTGATACATGTATCAATCTGTGACTATGACGCAATGTGATAGAGGTATCAATCTGTGACTATGACGCAATGTGATACAGGTATCAATCTGTGATTATGACACAATGTGATACATGTATCAATCTGTGACTATGTCGCAATGTGATACATGTATCAATCTGTGACTATGACGCAATGTGATACATGTATAAATCTGTGATTATGACGCAATGTGATACAGGTATCAATCTGTGACTATGACGCAATGTGATACATGTATAAATCTGTGATTATGACGCAATGTGATACATGTATCAATCTGTGACTATGACGCAATGTGATACATGTATCAATCTGTGACTATGACGCAATGTGATACATGTATCAATCTGTGACTATGACGCAATGTGATACATGTATAAATCTGTGATTATGATGCAATGTGATACAGGTATCAATCTGTGACTGACGCAATGTGATACATGTATCAATCTGTGACTATGACGCAATGTGATACATGTATCAATCTGTGACTATGACGCAATGTGATACAGGTATGAATCTGTGACTATGAAGCAATGTGATACATGTATCAATCTGTGACTATGACGCAATGTGATACAGGTATCAATCTGTGACTATGACACAATGTGATACATGTATCAATCTGTGACTATGACGCAATGTGATACATGTATCAATCTGTGACTATGACGCAATGTGATACATGTATAAATCTGTGATTATGACGCAATGTGATACAGGTATCAATCTGTGACTATGACGCAATGTGATACATGTATAAATCTGTGATTATGACGCAATGTTATACATGTATCAATCTGTGACTATGACGCAATGTGATACATGTATCAATCTGTGACTATGACGCAATGTGATACATGTATCAATCTGTGACTATGACGCAATGTGATACATGTATAAATCTGTGATTATGACGCGATGTGATACAGGTATCAATCTGTGACTGACGCAATGTGATACATGTATCAATCTGTGACTATGACGCAATGTGATACATGTATCAATCTGTGACTATGACGCAATGTGATACATGTATCAATCTGTGACTATGACGCAATGTGATACATGTATAAATCTGTGATTATGACGCAATGTTATACATGTATCAATCAGTGACTATGACGCAATGTAATAGAGGTATGAACCTGTGACTATGACACAATGTGATAGAGGTATGAATCTGTGACTATGACGCAATGTGATACATGTATCAATCTGTGACTATGACGCAATGTGATACAGGTATCAATCTGTGACTATGACGCAATGTGATACAGGTATCAATCTGTGACTATGACGCAATGTGATACAGGTATCAATCTGTGACTATGAAGCAATGTGATACATGTATCAATCTGTGACTATGACGCAATGTGATACAGGTATCAATCTGTGACTATGACGCAATGTGATACATGTATCAATCTGTGACTATGACACAATGTGATACATGTATCAATCTGTGACTATGACGCAATGTGATACATGTATCAATCTGTGACTATGACGCAATGTGATACATGTATAAATCTGTGATTATGACGCAATGTGATACAGGTATAAATCTGTGACTGACGCAATGTGATACATGTATCAATCTGTGACTATGACGCAATGTGATACATGTATCAATCTGTGACTATGACGCAATGTGATACAGGTATGAATCTGTGACTATGAAGCAATGTGATACATGTATCAATCTGTGACTATGACGCAATGTGATACAGGTATCAATCTGTGACTATGACGCAATGTGATACATGTATCAATCTGTGACTATCACGCAATGTGATACATGTATCAATCAGTGACTATGACGCAATGTAATAGAGGTATGAACCTGTGACTATGACACAATGTGATAGAGGTATGAATCTGTGACTATGACGCAATGTGATAGAGGTATGAATCTGTGACTATGACGCAATGTGATACATGTATCAATCAGTGACTATGACGCAATGTAATAGAGGTATCAATCTGTGACTATGACGCAATGTGATAGAGGTATCAATCTGTGACTATGACGCAATGTGATAGAGGTATGAACCTGTGACTATGACACAATGTGATAGGGGTGTGAATCTGTGACTATGACGCAATGTGATAGAGGTATGAATCTGTGACTATGACACAATGTGATAGAGGTATCAATCAGTGACTATGACACAATGTAATAGAGGTATGAACCTGTGACTATGACACAATGTGATAGAGGTATGAATCTGTGACTATCACGCAATGTAATAGAGGTATGAATCTGTGACTATGACGCAATGTGATAGAGGTATGAACCTGTGACTATGACACAATGTGATACATGTATCAATCAGTGACTATGACACAATGTAATAGAGGTATGAACCTGTGACTATGACACAATGTGATAGAGGTATGAATCTGTGACTATGACACAATGTGATAGAGGTATGAATCTGTGACTATGACGCAATGTGATAGAGGTATCAATCTGTGACTATGACGCAATGTGATACATGTATCAATCTGTGACTATCACGCAATGTGATACATGTATCAATCAGTGACTATGACGCAATGTAATAGAGGTATGAACCTGTGACTATGACACAATGTGATAGAGGTATGAATCTGTGACTATGACGCAATGTGATACATGTATCAATCTGTGACTATGACGCAATGTGATACAGGTATCAATCTGTGACTATGACGCAATGTGATACAGGTATCAATCTGTGACTATGACGCAATGTGATACAGGTATCAATCTGTGACTATGAAGCAATGTGATACATGTATCAATCTGTGACTATGACGCAATGTGATACAGGTATCAATCTGTGACTATGACGCAATGTGATACATGTATCAATCTGTGACTATGACACAATGTGATACATGTATCAATCTGTGACTATGACGCAATGTGATACATGTATCAATCTGTGACTATGACGCAATGTGATACATGTATAAATCTGTGATTATGACGCAATGTGATACAGGTATCAATCTGTGACTGACGCAATGTGATACATGTATCAATCTGTGACTATGACGCAATGTGATACATGTATCAATCTGTGACTATGACGCAATGTGATACAGGTATGAATCTGTGACTATGAAGCAATGTGATACATGTATCAATCTGTGACTATGACGCAATGTGATACAGGTATCAATCTGTGACTATGACGCAATTTTATACATGTATCAATCTGTGACTATCACGCAATGTGATACATGTATCAATCAGTTACTATGACGCAATGTAATAGAGGTATGAACCTGTGACTATGACACAATGTGATAGAGGTATGAATCTGTGACTATGACGCAATGTGATAGAGGTATGAATCTGTGACTATGACGCAATGTGATTCATGTATCAATCAGTGACTATGACGCAATGTAATAGAGGTATCAACCTGTGACTATGACACAATGTGATAGAGGCATCAATCTGTGACTATGACGCAATGTGATAGAGGTATGAATCTGTGACTATGACACAATGTGATAGAGGTATGAACCTGAGACTATGACTCAATGTGATAGAGGTATGAATCTGTGACTATGACACAATGTGATAGAGGTATTAATCTGTGACTATGACACAATGTGATAGAGGTATTAATCTGTGACTATGACACAATGTGATAGAAGTATCAATCTGTGACTATGACACAATGTGATAGAGGTATCAATCTGTGACTATCACGCAATGTGATACAGGTATCAATCTATGACTATGACGCAATGTGATAGAGGTATCAATCTGTGACTATGACGCAATGTGATACATGTATCAATCTGTGACTATGACACAATGTGATACAGGTATCAATCTGTGACTATGACGCAATGTGATACATGTATCAATCTGTGACTATGACGCAATGTGATACAGGTATCAATCTGTGACTATGACGCAATGTGATACATGTATCAATCTGTGACTATGACGCAATGTGATAGAGGTATCAATCTGTGACTATGACGCAATGTGATACAGGTATCAATCTGTGACTATGACACAATGTGATACATGTATCAATCTGTGACTATGACGCAATGTGATACATGTATCAATCTGTGACTATGACGCAATGTGATACATGTATAAATCTGTGATTATGACGCAATGTGATACAGGTATCAATCTGTGACTATGACGCAATGTGATACATGTATAAATCTGTGATTATGACGCAATGTGATACATGTATCAATCTGTGACTATGACGCAATGTGATACATGTATCAATCTGTGACTATGACGCAATGTGATACATGTATAAATCTGTGATTATGACGCGATGTGATACAGGTATCAATCTGTGACTGACGCAATGTGATACATGTATCAATCTGTGACTATGACGCAATGTGATACATGTATCAATCTGTGACTATGACGCAATGTGATACATGTATCAATCTGTGACTATCACGCAATGTGATACATGTATCAATCAGTGACTATGACGCAATGTAATAGAGGTATGAACCTGTGACTATGACACAATGTGATAGAGGTATGAATCTGTGACTATGACGCAATGTGATACATGTATCAATCTGTGACTATGACGCAATGTGATACAGGTATCAATCTGTGACTATGACGCAATGTGATACAGGTATCAATCTGTGACTATGAAGCAATGTGATACATGTATCAATCTGTGACTATGACGCAATGTGATACATGTATCAATCTGTGACTATGACACAATGTGATACATGTATCAATCTGTGACTATGACGCAATGTGATACATGTATCAATCTGTGACTATGACGCAATGTGATACATGTATAAATCTGTGATTATGACGCAATGTGATACAGGTATCAATCTGTGACTGACGCAATGTGATACATGTATCAATCTGTGACTATGGCGCAATGTGATACATGTATCAATCTGTGACTATGACGCAATGTGATACAGGTATGAATCTGTGACTATGAAGCAATGTGATACATGTATCAATCTGTGACTATGACGCAATGTGATACAGGTATCAATCTGTGACTATGACGCAATGTGATACATGTATCAATCTGTGACTATCACGCAATGTGATACATGTATCAATCAGTGACTATGACGCAATGTAATAGAGGTATGAACCTGTGACTATGACACAATGTGATAGAGGTATGAATCTGTGACTATGACGCAATGTGATAGAGGTATGAATCTGTGACTATGACGCAATGTGATACATGTATCAATCAGTGACTATGACGCAATGTAATAGAGGTATCAATCTGTGACTATGACGCAATGTGATAGAGGTATCAATCTGTGACTATGACGCAATGTGATACAGGTATGAATCTGTGACTATGAAGCAATGTGATACATGTATCAATCTGTGACTATGACGCAATGTGATACAGGTATCAATCTGTGACTATGACGCAATGTGATACATGTATCAATCTGTGACTATCACGCAATGTGATACATGTATCAATCAGTTACTATGACGCAATGTAATAGAGGTATGAACCTGTGACTATGACACAATGTGATAGAGGTATGAATCTGTGACTATGACGCAATGTGATAGAGGTATGAATCTGTGACTATGACGCAATGTGATTCATGTATCAATCAGTTACTATGACGCAATGTGATAGAGGTATGAACCTGTGACTATGACACAATGTAATAGAGGTATGAATCTGTGACTATGACGCAATGTGATAGAGGTATCAATCTGTGACTATGACGCAATGTGATACATGTATCAATCTGTGACTATCACGCAATGTGATACATGTATCAATCAGTGACTATGACGCAATGTAATAGAGGTATGAACCTGTGACTATGACACAATGTGATAGAGGTATGAATCTGTGACTATGACGCAATGTGATACATGTATCAATCTGTGACTATGACGCAATGTGATAGAGGTATGAACCTGTGACTATGACACAATGTAATAGAGGTATGAATCTGTGACTATGACGCAATGTGATAGAGGTATCAATCTGTGACTATGACGCAATGTGATACATGTATCAATCTGTGACTATCACGCAATGTGATACATGTATCAATCAGTGACTATGACGCAATGTAATAGAGGTATGAACCTGTGACTATGACACAATGTAATAGAGGTATGAATCTGTGACTATGACGCAATGTGATAGAGGTATCAATCTGTGACTATGACGCAATGTGATACATGTATCAATCTGTGACTATCACGCAATGTGATACATGTATCAATCAGTGACTATGACGCAATGTAATAGAGGTATGAACCTGTGACTATGACACAATGTGATAGAGGTATGAATCTGTGACTATGACGCAATGTGATACATGTATCAATCTGTGACTATGACGCAATGTGATACAGGTATCAATCTGTGACTATGACGCAATGTGATACAGGTATCAATCTGTGACTATGACGCAATGTGATACACATTGCGTGATAGTCACAGATTGATACATGTATCACATTGCGTCATAGTCACAGATTGATACCTCTATCACATTGCGTCATAGTCACAGATTCATACCTCTATTACATTGTGTCATAGTCACAGGTTCATACCTCTATCACATTGCGTCATAGTAACTGATGTGATTCATGTATCAATCAGTTACTATGACGCAATGTGATAGAGGTATGAACCTGTGACTATGACACAATGTAATAGAGGTATGAATCTGTGACTATGACGCAATGTGATAGAGGTATCAATCTGTGACTATGACGCAATGTGATACATGTATCAATCTGTGACTATCACGCAATGTGATACATGTATCAATCAGTGACTATGACGCAATGTAATAGAGGTATGAACCTGTGACTATGACACAATGTGATAGAGGTATGAATCTGTGACTATGACGCAATGTGATACATGTATCAATCTGTGACTATGACGCAATGTGATACAGGTATCAATCTGTGACTATGACGCAATGTGATACAGGTATCAATCTGTGACTATGACGCAATGTGATACAGGTATCAATCTGTGACTATGAAGCAATGTGATACATGTATCAATCTGTGACTATGACGCAATGTGATACAGGTATCAATCTGTGACTATGACGCAATGTGATACATGTATCAATCTGTGACTATGACACAATGTGATACATGTATCAATCTGTGACTATGACGCAATGTGATACATGTATCAATCTGTGACTATGACGCAATGTGATACATGTATAAATCTGTGATTATGACGCAATGTGATACAGGTATCAATCTGTGACTGACGCAATGTGATACATGTATCAATCTGTGACTATGACGCAATGTGATACATGTATCAATCTGTGACTATGACGCAATGTGATACAGGTATGAATCTGTGACTATGAAGCAATGTGATACATGTATCAATCTGTGACTATGACGCAATGTGATACAGGTATCAATCTGTGACTATGACGCAATGTGATACATGTATCAATCTGTGACTATCACGCAATGTGATACATGTATCAATCAGTTACTATGACGCAATGTAATAGAGGTATGAACCTGTGACTATGACACAATGTGATAGAGGTATGAATCTGTGACTATGACGCAATGTGATAGAGGTATGAATCTGTGACTATGACGCAATGTGATTCATGTATCAATCTGTGACTATGACACAATGTGATAGAGGTATCAACCTGTGACTATGACACAATGTGATAGAGGTATCAATCTGTGACTATGACGCAATGTGATAGAGGTATGAATCTGTGACTATGACACAATGTGATAGAGGTATGAACCTGTGACTATGACACAATGTGATAGAGGTATTAACCTGTGACTATGACACAATGTGATAGAGGTATCAATCTGTGACTATGACGCAATGTGATTCATGTATCAATCTGTGACTATGACGCAATGTGATTCATGTATCAATCTGTGACTATGACGCAATGTGATAGAGGTATGAATCTGTGACTATCACGCAATGTAATAGAGGTATGAACCTGAGACTATGACGCAATGTGATAGAGGTATGAATCTGTGACTATGACACAATGTGATAGAGGTATTAATCTGTGACTATGACACAATGTGATAGAGGTATCAATCTGTGACTATGACACAATGTGATAGAGGTATCAACCTGTGACTATGACACAATGTGATAGAGGTATCAATCTGTGACTATGACGCAATGTGATAGAGGTATGAACCTGTGACTATGACACAATGTGATAGAGGTATCAATCTGTGACTATGACGCAATGTGATAGAGGTATGAATCTGTGACTATGACACAATGTAATAGAGGTATGAACCTGAGACTATGACACAATGTGATAGAGGTATGAATCTGTGACTATGACGCAATGTGATTCATGTATCAATCTGTGACTATGACGCAATGTGATAGAGGTATGAATCTGTGACTATCACGCAATGTAATAGAGGTATGAACCTGTGACTATGACGCAATGTGATAGAGGTATGAATCTGTGACTATGACACAATGTGATTCATGTATCAATCTGTGACTATGACGCAATGTAATAGAGGTATCAACCTGTGACTATGACACAATGTGATAGAGGTATGAATCTGTGACTATCACGCAATGTAATAGAGGTATGAACCTGAGACTATGACGCAATGTGATAGAGGTATTAATCTGAGACTATGACGCAATGTAATAGAGGTATGAACCTGAGACTATGACGCAATGTGATAGAGGTATCAATCTGTGACTATGACACAATGTGATAGAGGTATCAATCTGTGACTATGACACAATGTGATAGAGGTATGAACCTGAGACTATGACGCAATGTGATAGAGGTATGAATCTGTGACTATGACACAATGTGATAGAGGTATTAATCTGTGACTATGACACAATGTGATAGAGGTATGAATCTGTGACAATGACACAATGTAATAGGGGTATGAACCTGTGACTATGACGCAATGTGATAGAGGTATGAATCTGTGACTATGACGCAATGTGATAGAGGTATCAATCTGTGACTATGACGCAATGTAATAGAGGTATGAACCTGAGACTATGACACAATGTGATAGAGGTATTAATCTGTGACTATGACACAATGTGATAGAGGTATTAATCTGTGACTATGACGCAATGTGATAGAGGTATCAATCTGTGACTATGACGCAATGTGATAGAGGTATCAATCTGTGACTATGACGCAATGTGATAGAGGTATCAATCTGTGACTATGACGCAATGTGATAGAGGTATCAATCTGTGACTATGACACAATGTGATAGAAGTATGAACCTGAGACTATGACGCAATGTGATAGAGGTATGAATCTGTGACTATGACACAATGTGATAGAGGTATCAATCTGTGACTATCGTGCAATGTAATAGAGGTATGAACCTGTGACTATGACACAATGTGATAGAGGTATCAATCTGTGACTATGACACAATGTGATAGAGGTATGAATCTGTGACAATGACACAATGTAATAGAGGTATGAACCTGTGACTATGACGCAATGTGATAGAGGTATGAATCTGTGACTATGACGCAATGTGATAGAGGTATCAATCTGTGACTATGACCCAATGTAATAGAGGTATGAACCTGAGACTATGACACAATGTGATAGAGGTATTAATCTGTGACTATGACACAATGTGATAGAGGTATTAATCTGTGACTATGACGCAATGTGATAGAGGTATCAATCTGTGA
This sequence comes from Lepidochitona cinerea, assembly GCA_963971465.1. Taxonomy (NCBI): domain Eukaryota; kingdom Metazoa; phylum Mollusca; class Polyplacophora; order Chitonida; family Tonicellidae; genus Lepidochitona; species Lepidochitona cinerea. The sequence goes on from OZ020551.1 coordinate 9,141,463, forward strand.
CTATGACGCAATGTGATAGAGGTATCAATCTGTGACTATGACGCAATGTGATAGAGGTATCAATCTGTGACTATGACGCAATGTGATAGAGGTATCAATCTGTGACTATGACACAATGTGATAGAGGTATGAACCTGAGACTATGACGCAATGTGATAGAGGTATGAATCTGTGACTATGACACAATGTAATAGAGGTATCAACCTGTGACTATGACACAATGTGATAGAGGTATCAATCTGTGACTATGACGCAATGTGATAGAGGTATGAATCTGTGACTATGACACAATGTGATAGAGGTATGAACCTGAGACTATGACACAATGTAATAGAGGTATCAACCTGTGACTATGACACAATGTGATAGAGGTATCAACCTGAGACTATGACACAATGTGATTCATGTATCAATCTGTGACTATGACGCAATGTGATAGAGGTATGAATCTGTGACTATGACACAATGTGATAGAGGTATCAATCTGTGACTATGACGCAATGTGATAGAGGTATGAATCTGTGACTATGACACAATGTAATAGAGGTATCAACCTGTGACTATGACACAATGTGATAGAGGTATCAACCTGAGACTATGACACAATGTGATTCATGTATCAATCTGTGACTATGACGCAATGTGATAGAGGTATGAACCTGAGACTATGACACAATGTGATAGAGGTATGAACCTGAGACTATGACGCAATGTGATAGAGGTATGAATCTGTGACTATGACACAATGTAATAGAGGTATCAACCTGTGACTATGACACAATGTGATAGAGGTATGAATCTGTGACTATGACACAATGTGATAGAGGTATCAATCTGTGACTATGACGCAATGTGATAGAGGTATGAATCTGTGACTATGACACAATGTGATAGAGGTATTAATCTGTGACTATGACACAATGTGATAGAGGTATGAACCTGAGACTATGACACAATGTAATAGAGGTATCAACCTGTGACTATGACACAATGTGATAGAGGTATCAACCTGAGACTATGGCACAATGTGATTCATGTATCAATCTGTGACTATGACGCAATGTGATAGAGGTATGAATCTGTGACTATGACACAATGTGATAGAGGTATCAATCTGTGACTATGACGCAATGTGATAGAGGTATGAATCTGTGACTATGACACAATGTGATAGAGGTATCAATCTGTGACTATGACGCAATGTGATAGAGGTATGAACCTGAGACTATGACACAATGTGATAGAGGTATGAACCTGAGACTATGACGCAATGTGATAGAGGTATGAATCTGTGACTATGACACAATGTAATAGAGGTATCAACCTGTGACTATGACACAATGTGATAGAGGTATCAATCTGTGACTATGACGCAATGTGATAGAGGTATGAATCTGTGACTATGACACAATGTGATAGAGGTATGAACCTGAGACTATGACACAATGTAATAGAGGTATCAATCTGTGACTATGACACAATGTAATAGAGGTATGAATCTGTGACTATCACGCAATGTAATAGAGGTATGAACCTGAGACTATGACGCAATGTGATAGAGGTATGAATCTGTGACTATGACACAATGTGATAGAGGTATTAATCTGTGACTATGACACAATGTGATAGAGGTATTAATCTGTGACTATGACACAATGTGATAGAGGTATCAATCTGTGACTATGACACAATGTGATAGAGGTATCAATCTGTGACTATCACGCAATGTGATACAGGTAACAATCTATGACTATGACGCAATGTGATAGAGGTATCAATCTGTGACTATGACGCAATGTGATACATGTATCAATCTGTGACTATGACGCAATGTGATACAGGTATCAATCTGTGACTATGACGCAATTTGATACATGTATCAATCTGTGACTATGACGCAATGTGATACAAGTATCAATATGTGACTATGACGCAATGTGATACATGTATCAATCTGTGACTATGACGCAATGTGATAGAGGTATCAATCTGTGACTATGACGCAATGTGATACAGGTATCAATCTGTGACTATGACACAATGTGATACATGTATCAATCTGTGACTATGACGCAATGTGATACATGTATCAATCTGTGACTATGACGCAATGTGATACATGTATAAATCTGTGATTATGACGCAATGTGATACAGGTATCAATCTGTGACTATGACGCAATGTGATACATGTATCAATCTGTGATTATGACGCAATGTGATACATGTATCATTCTGTGACTATGACGCAATGTGATACATGTATGAATCTGTGACTATGACGCAATGTGATACATGTATCAATCTGTGACTATGACGCAATGTGATACATGTATAAATCTGTGATTATGACGCAATGTGATACAGGTATCAATCTGTGACTGACGCAATGTGATACATGTATCAATCTGTGACTATGACGCAATGTGATACATGTATCAATCTGTGACTATGACGCAATGTGATACAGGTATGAATCTGTGACTATGAAGCAATGTGATACATGTATCAATCTGTGACTATGACGCAATGTGATACAGGTATCAATCTGTGACTATGACGCAATGTGATACATGTATCAATCTGTGACTATCACGCAATGTGATACATGTATCAATCAGTGACTATGACGCAATGTAATAGAGGTATGAACCTGTGACTATGACACAATGTGATAGAGGTATGAATCTGTGACTATGACGCAATGTGATACATGTATCAATCTGTGACTATGACGCAATGTGATACAGGTATCAATCTGTGACTATGACGCAATGTGATACAGGTATCAATCTGTGACTATGACGCAATGTGATACAGGTATCAATCTGTGACTATGAAGCAATGTGATACATGTATCAATCTGTGACTATGACGCAATGTGATACAGGTATCAATTTGTGACTATGACGCAATGTGATACATGTATCAATCTGTGACTATGACACAATGTGATACATGTATCAATCTGTGACTATGACGCAATGTGATACATGTATCAATCTGTGACTATGACGCAATGTGATACATGTATAAATCTGTGATTATGACGCAATGTGATACAGGTATCAATCTGTGACTGACGCAATGTGATACATGTATCAATCTGTGACTATGACGCAATGTGATACATGTATCAATCTGTGACTATGACGCAATGTGATACAGGTATGAATCTGTGACTATGAAGCAATGTGATACATGTATCAATCTGTGACTATGACGCAATGTGATACAGGTATCAATCTGTGACTATGACGCAATGTGATACATGTATCAATTTGTGACTATCACGCAATGTGATACATGTATCAATCAGTGACTATGACGCAATGTAATAGAGGTATGAACCTGTGACTATGACACAATGTGATAGAGGTATGAATCTGTGACTATGACGCAATGTGATAGAGGTATGAATCTGTGACTATGACGCAATGTGATACATGTATCAATCAGTGACTATGACGCAATGTAATAGAGGTATCAACCTGTGACTATGACACAATGTGATAGAGGTATGAATCTGTGACTATGACACAATGTGATAGAGGTATGAACCTGAGACTATGACACAATGTAATAGAGGTATCAACCTGTGACTATGACACAATGTGATAGAGGTATGAATCTGTGACTATCACGCAATGTAATAGAGGTATGAACCTGAGACTATGACGCAATGTGATAGAGGTATGAATCTGTGACTATGACACAATGTGATAGAGGTATTAATCTGTGACTATGACACAATGTGATAGAGGTATTAATCTGTGACTATGACACAATGTGATAGAGGTATCAATCTGTGACTATGACACACTGTGATAGAGGTATCAATCTGTGACTATCACGCAATGTGATACAGGTATCAATCTATGACTATCACGCAATGTGATACAGGTATCAATCTGTGACTATGACGCAATGTGATACATGTATCAATCTGTGACTATGACGCAATGTGATACAGGTATCAATCTGTGACTATGACGCAATGTGATACAGGTATCAATCTGTGACTATGACGCAATGTGATACAGGTATCAATCTGTGACTATGACGCAATGTGATACATGTATCAATCTGTGACTATGACGCAATGTGATAGAGGTATCAATCTGTGACTATGACGCAATGTGATACAGGTATCAATCAGTGACTATGACGCAATGTAATAGAGGTATGAACCTGTGACTATGACACAATGTGATAGAGGTATGAATCTGTGACTATGACGCAATGTGATAGAGGTATGAATCTGTGACTATGACGCAATGTGATACATGTATCAATCAGTGACTATGACGCAATGTAATAGAGGTATCAACCTGTGACTATGACACAATGTGATAGAGGTATCAATCTGTGACTATGACGCAATGGGATAGAGGTATGAATCTGTGACTATGACACAATGTGATAGAGGTATGAACCTGAGACTATGACACAATGTAATAGAGGTATCAACCTGTGACTATGACACAATGTGATAGAGGTATGAATCTGTGACTATCACGCAATGTAATAGAGGTATGAACCTGAGACTATGACGCAATGTGATAGAGGTATGAATCTGTGACTATGACACAATGTGATAGAGGTATTAATCTGTGACTATGACACAATGTGATAGAGGTATTAATCTGTGACTATGACACAATGTGATAGAGGTATCAATCTGTGACTATGACACACTGTGATAGAGGTATCAATCTGTGACTATCACGCAATGTGATACAGGTATCAATCTATGACTATGACGCAATGTGATAGAGGTATCAATCTGTGACTATGACGCAATGTGATACATGTATCAATCTGTGACTATGACGCAATGTGATAGAGGTATCAATCTGTGACTATGACGCAATGTGATAGAGGTATCAATCTGTGACTATGACGCAATGTGATACAGGTATCAATCTGTGACTATGACGCAATGTGATACATGTATCAATCTGTGACTATGACGCAATGTGATAGAGGTATCAATCTGTGACTATGACGCAATGTGATACAGGTATCAATCTGTGATTATGACACAATGTGATACATGTATCAATCTGTGACTATGTCGCAATGTGATACATGTATCAATCTGTGACTATGACGCAATGTGATACATGTATAAATCTGTGATTATGACGCAATGTGATACAGGTATCAATCTGTGACTATGACGCAATGTGATACATGTATAAATCTGTGATTATGACGCAATGTGATACATGTATCAATCTGTGACTATGACGCAATGTGATACATGTATCAATCTGTGACTATGACGCAATGTGATACATGTATCAATCTGTGACTATGACGCAATGTGATACATGTATAAATCTGTGATTATGATGCAATGTGATACAGGTATCAATCTGTGACTGACGCAATGTGATACATGTATCAATCTGTGACTATGACGCAATGTGATACATGTATCAATCTGTGACTATGACGCAATGTGATACAGGTATGAATCTGTGACTATGAAGCAATGTGATACATGTATCAATCTGTGACTATGACGCAATGTGATACAGGTATCAATCTGTGACTATGACACAATGTGATACATGTATCAATCTGTGACTATGACGCAATGTGATACATGTATCAATCTGTGACTATGACGCAATGTGATACATGTATAAATCTGTGATTATGACGCAATGTGATACAGGTATCAATCTGTGACTATGACGCAATGTGATACATGTATAAATCTGTGATTATGACGCAATGTTATACATGTATCAATCTGTGACTATGACGCAATGTGATACATGTATCAATCTGTGACTATGACGCAATGTGATACATGTATCAATCTGTGACTATGACGCAATGTGATACATGTATAAATCTGTGATTATGACGCGATGTGATACAGGTATCAATCTGTGACTGACGCAATGTGATACATGTATCAATCTGTGACTATGACGCAATGTGATACATGTATCAATCTGTGACTATGACGCAATGTGATACATGTATCAATCTGTGACTATGACGCAATGTGATACATGTATAAATCTGTGATTATGACGCAATGTTATACATGTATCAATCAGTGACTATGACGCAATGTAATAGAGGTATGAACCTGTGACTATGACACAATGTGATAGAGGTATGAATCTGTGACTATGACGCAATGTGATACATGTATCAATCTGTGACTATGACGCAATGTGATACAGGTATCAATCTGTGACTATGACGCAATGTGATACAGGTATCAATCTGTGACTATGACGCAATGTGATACAGGTATCAATCTGTGACTATGAAGCAATGTGATACATGTATCAATCTGTGACTATGACGCAATGTGATACAGGTATCAATCTGTGACTATGACGCAATGTGATACATGTATCAATCTGTGACTATGACACAATGTGATACATGTATCAATCTGTGACTATGACGCAATGTGATACATGTATCAATCTGTGACTATGACGCAATGTGATACATGTATAAATCTGTGATTATGACGCAATGTGATACAGGTATAAATCTGTGACTGACGCAATGTGATACATGTATCAATCTGTGACTATGACGCAATGTGATACATGTATCAATCTGTGACTATGACGCAATGTGATACAGGTATGAATCTGTGACTATGAAGCAATGTGATACATGTATCAATCTGTGACTATGACGCAATGTGATACAGGTATCAATCTGTGACTATGACGCAATGTGATACATGTATCAATCTGTGACTATCACGCAATGTGATACATGTATCAATCAGTGACTATGACGCAATGTAATAGAGGTATGAACCTGTGACTATGACACAATGTGATAGAGGTATGAATCTGTGACTATGACGCAATGTGATAGAGGTATGAATCTGTGACTATGACGCAATGTGATACATGTATCAATCAGTGACTATGACGCAATGTAATAGAGGTATCAATCTGTGACTATGACGCAATGTGATAGAGGTATCAATCTGTGACTATGACGCAATGTGATAGAGGTATGAACCTGTGACTATGACACAATGTGATAGGGGTGTGAATCTGTGACTATGACGCAATGTGATAGAGGTATGAATCTGTGACTATGACACAATGTGATAGAGGTATCAATCAGTGACTATGACACAATGTAATAGAGGTATGAACCTGTGACTATGACACAATGTGATAGAGGTATGAATCTGTGACTATCACGCAATGTAATAGAGGTATGAATCTGTGACTATGACGCAATGTGATAGAGGTATGAACCTGTGACTATGACACAATGTGATACATGTATCAATCAGTGACTATGACACAATGTAATAGAGGTATGAACCTGTGACTATGACACAATGTGATAGAGGTATGAATCTGTGACTATGACACAATGTGATAGAGGTATGAATCTGTGACTATGACGCAATGTGATAGAGGTATCAATCTGTGACTATGACGCAATGTGATACATGTATCAATCTGTGACTATCACGCAATGTGATACATGTATCAATCAGTGACTATGACGCAATGTAATAGAGGTATGAACCTGTGACTATGACACAATGTGATAGAGGTATGAATCTGTGACTATGACGCAATGTGATACATGTATCAATCTGTGACTATGACGCAATGTGATACAGGTATCAATCTGTGACTATGACGCAATGTGATACAGGTATCAATCTGTGACTATGACGCAATGTGATACAGGTATCAATCTGTGACTATGAAGCAATGTGATACATGTATCAATCTGTGACTATGACGCAATGTGATACAGGTATCAATCTGTGACTATGACGCAATGTGATACATGTATCAATCTGTGACTATGACACAATGTGATACATGTATCAATCTGTGACTATGACGCAATGTGATACATGTATCAATCTGTGACTATGACGCAATGTGATACATGTATAAATCTGTGATTATGACGCAATGTGATACAGGTATCAATCTGTGACTGACGCAATGTGATACATGTATCAATCTGTGACTATGACGCAATGTGATACATGTATCAATCTGTGACTATGACGCAATGTGATACAGGTATGAATCTGTGACTATGAAGCAATGTGATACATGTATCAATCTGTGACTATGACGCAATGTGATACAGGTATCAATCTGTGACTATGACGCAATTTTATACATGTATCAATCTGTGACTATCACGCAATGTGATACATGTATCAATCAGTTACTATGACGCAATGTAATAGAGGTATGAACCTGTGACTATGACACAATGTGATAGAGGTATGAATCTGTGACTATGACGCAATGTGATAGAGGTATGAATCTGTGACTATGACGCAATGTGATTCATGTATCAATCAGTGACTATGACGCAATGTAATAGAGGTATCAACCTGTGACTATGACACAATGTGATAGAGGCATCAATCTGTGACTATGACGCAATGTGATAGAGGTATGAATCTGTGACTATGACACAATGTGATAGAGGTATGAACCTGAGACTATGACTCAATGTGATAGAGGTATGAATCTGTGACTATGACACAATGTGATAGAGGTATTAATCTGTGACTATGACACAATGTGATAGAGGTATTAATCTGTGACTATGACACAATGTGATAGAAGTATCAATCTGTGACTATGACACAATGTGATAGAGGTATCAATCTGTGACTATCACGCAATGTGATACAGGTATCAATCTATGACTATGACGCAATGTGATAGAGGTATCAATCTGTGACTATGACGCAATGTGATACATGTATCAATCTGTGACTATGACACAATGTGATACAGGTATCAATCTGTGACTATGACGCAATGTGATACATGTATCAATCTGTGACTATGACGCAATGTGATACAGGTATCAATCTGTGACTATGACGCAATGTGATACATGTATCAATCTGTGACTATGACGCAATGTGATAGAGGTATCAATCTGTGACTATGACGCAATGTGATACAGGTATCAATCTGTGACTATGACACAATGTGATACATGTATCAATCTGTGACTATGACGCAATGTGATACATGTATCAATCTGTGACTATGACGCAATGTGATACATGTATAAATCTGTGATTATGACGCAATGTGATACAGGTATCAATCTGTGACTATGACGCAATGTGATACATGTATAAATCTGTGATTATGACGCAATGTGATACATGTATCAATCTGTGACTATGACGCAATGTGATACATGTATCAATCTGTGACTATGACGCAATGTGATACATGTATAAATCTGTGATTATGACGCGATGTGATACAGGTATCAATCTGTGACTGACGCAATGTGATACATGTATCAATCTGTGACTATGACGCAATGTGATACATGTATCAATCTGTGACTATGACGCAATGTGATACATGTATCAATCTGTGACTATCACGCAATGTGATACATGTATCAATCAGTGACTATGACGCAATGTAATAGAGGTATGAACCTGTGACTATGACACAATGTGATAGAGGTATGAATCTGTGACTATGACGCAATGTGATACATGTATCAATCTGTGACTATGACGCAATGTGATACAGGTATCAATCTGTGACTATGACGCAATGTGATACAGGTATCAATCTGTGACTATGAAGCAATGTGATACATGTATCAATCTGTGACTATGACGCAATGTGATACATGTATCAATCTGTGACTATGACACAATGTGATACATGTATCAATCTGTGACTATGACGCAATGTGATACATGTATCAATCTGTGACTATGACGCAATGTGATACATGTATAAATCTGTGATTATGACGCAATGTGATACAGGTATCAATCTGTGACTGACGCAATGTGATACATGTATCAATCTGTGACTATGGCGCAATGTGATACATGTATCAATCTGTGACTATGACGCAATGTGATACAGGTATGAATCTGTGACTATGAAGCAATGTGATACATGTATCAATCTGTGACTATGACGCAATGTGATACAGGTATCAATCTGTGACTATGACGCAATGTGATACATGTATCAATCTGTGACTATCACGCAATGTGATACATGTATCAATCAGTGACTATGACGCAATGTAATAGAGGTATGAACCTGTGACTATGACACAATGTGATAGAGGTATGAATCTGTGACTATGACGCAATGTGATAGAGGTATGAATCTGTGACTATGACGCAATGTGATACATGTATCAATCAGTGACTATGACGCAATGTAATAGAGGTATCAATCTGTGACTATGACGCAATGTGATAGAGGTATCAATCTGTGACTATGACGCAATGTGATACAGGTATGAATCTGTGACTATGAAGCAATGTGATACATGTATCAATCTGTGACTATGACGCAATGTGATACAGGTATCAATCTGTGACTATGACGCAATGTGATACATGTATCAATCTGTGACTATCACGCAATGTGATACATGTATCAATCAGTTACTATGACGCAATGTAATAGAGGTATGAACCTGTGACTATGACACAATGTGATAGAGGTATGAATCTGTGACTATGACGCAATGTGATAGAGGTATGAATCTGTGACTATGACGCAATGTGATTCATGTATCAATCAGTTACTATGACGCAATGTGATAGAGGTATGAACCTGTGACTATGACACAATGTAATAGAGGTATGAATCTGTGACTATGACGCAATGTGATAGAGGTATCAATCTGTGACTATGACGCAATGTGATACATGTATCAATCTGTGACTATCACGCAATGTGATACATGTATCAATCAGTGACTATGACGCAATGTAATAGAGGTATGAACCTGTGACTATGACACAATGTGATAGAGGTATGAATCTGTGACTATGACGCAATGTGATACATGTATCAATCTGTGACTATGACGCAATGTGATAGAGGTATGAACCTGTGACTATGACACAATGTAATAGAGGTATGAATCTGTGACTATGACGCAATGTGATAGAGGTATCAATCTGTGACTATGACGCAATGTGATACATGTATCAATCTGTGACTATCACGCAATGTGATACATGTATCAATCAGTGACTATGACGCAATGTAATAGAGGTATGAACCTGTGACTATGACACAATGTAATAGAGGTATGAATCTGTGACTATGACGCAATGTGATAGAGGTATCAATCTGTGACTATGACGCAATGTGATACATGTATCAATCTGTGACTATCACGCAATGTGATACATGTATCAATCAGTGACTATGACGCAATGTAATAGAGGTATGAACCTGTGACTATGACACAATGTGATAGAGGTATGAATCTGTGACTATGACGCAATGTGATACATGTATCAATCTGTGACTATGACGCAATGTGATACAGGTATCAATCTGTGACTATGACGCAATGTGATACAGGTATCAATCTGTGACTATGACGCAATGTGATACACATTGCGTGATAGTCACAGATTGATACATGTATCACATTGCGTCATAGTCACAGATTGATACCTCTATCACATTGCGTCATAGTCACAGATTCATACCTCTATTACATTGTGTCATAGTCACAGGTTCATACCTCTATCACATTGCGTCATAGTAACTGATGTGATTCATGTATCAATCAGTTACTATGACGCAATGTGATAGAGGTATGAACCTGTGACTATGACACAATGTAATAGAGGTATGAATCTGTGACTATGACGCAATGTGATAGAGGTATCAATCTGTGACTATGACGCAATGTGATACATGTATCAATCTGTGACTATCACGCAATGTGATACATGTATCAATCAGTGACTATGACGCAATGTAATAGAGGTATGAACCTGTGACTATGACACAATGTGATAGAGGTATGAATCTGTGACTATGACGCAATGTGATACATGTATCAATCTGTGACTATGACGCAATGTGATACAGGTATCAATCTGTGACTATGACGCAATGTGATACAGGTATCAATCTGTGACTATGACGCAATGTGATACAGGTATCAATCTGTGACTATGAAGCAATGTGATACATGTATCAATCTGTGACTATGACGCAATGTGATACAGGTATCAATCTGTGACTATGACGCAATGTGATACATGTATCAATCTGTGACTATGACACAATGTGATACATGTATCAATCTGTGACTATGACGCAATGTGATACATGTATCAATCTGTGACTATGACGCAATGTGATACATGTATAAATCTGTGATTATGACGCAATGTGATACAGGTATCAATCTGTGACTGACGCAATGTGATACATGTATCAATCTGTGACTATGACGCAATGTGATACATGTATCAATCTGTGACTATGACGCAATGTGATACAGGTATGAATCTGTGACTATGAAGCAATGTGATACATGTATCAATCTGTGACTATGACGCAATGTGATACAGGTATCAATCTGTGACTATGACGCAATGTGATACATGTATCAATCTGTGACTATCACGCAATGTGATACATGTATCAATCAGTTACTATGACGCAATGTAATAGAGGTATGAACCTGTGACTATGACACAATGTGATAGAGGTATGAATCTGTGACTATGACGCAATGTGATAGAGGTATGAATCTGTGACTATGACGCAATGTGATTCATGTATCAATCTGTGACTATGACACAATGTGATAGAGGTATCAACCTGTGACTATGACACAATGTGATAGAGGTATCAATCTGTGACTATGACGCAATGTGATAGAGGTATGAATCTGTGACTATGACACAATGTGATAGAGGTATGAACCTGTGACTATGACACAATGTGATAGAGGTATTAACCTGTGACTATGACACAATGTGATAGAGGTATCAATCTGTGACTATGACGCAATGTGATTCATGTATCAATCTGTGACTATGACGCAATGTGATTCATGTATCAATCTGTGACTATGACGCAATGTGATAGAGGTATGAATCTGTGACTATCACGCAATGTAATAGAGGTATGAACCTGAGACTATGACGCAATGTGATAGAGGTATGAATCTGTGACTATGACACAATGTGATAGAGGTATTAATCTGTGACTATGACACAATGTGATAGAGGTATCAATCTGTGACTATGACACAATGTGATAGAGGTATCAACCTGTGACTATGACACAATGTGATAGAGGTATCAATCTGTGACTATGACGCAATGTGATAGAGGTATGAACCTGTGACTATGACACAATGTGATAGAGGTATCAATCTGTGACTATGACGCAATGTGATAGAGGTATGAATCTGTGACTATGACACAATGTAATAGAGGTATGAACCTGAGACTATGACACAATGTGATAGAGGTATGAATCTGTGACTATGACGCAATGTGATTCATGTATCAATCTGTGACTATGACGCAATGTGATAGAGGTATGAATCTGTGACTATCACGCAATGTAATAGAGGTATGAACCTGTGACTATGACGCAATGTGATAGAGGTATGAATCTGTGACTATGACACAATGTGATTCATGTATCAATCTGTGACTATGACGCAATGTAATAGAGGTATCAACCTGTGACTATGACACAATGTGATAGAGGTATGAATCTGTGACTATCACGCAATGTAATAGAGGTATGAACCTGAGACTATGACGCAATGTGATAGAGGTATTAATCTGAGACTATGACGCAATGTAATAGAGGTATGAACCTGAGACTATGACGCAATGTGATAGAGGTATCAATCTGTGACTATGACACAATGTGATAGAGGTATCAATCTGTGACTATGACACAATGTGATAGAGGTATGAACCTGAGACTATGACGCAATGTGATAGAGGTATGAATCTGTGACTATGACACAATGTGATAGAGGTATTAATCTGTGACTATGACACAATGTGATAGAGGTATTAATCTGTGACTATGACACAATGTGATAGAGGTATTAATCTGTGACTATGACACAATGTGATAGAGGTATCAATCTGTGACTATGACACAATGTGATAGAGGTATCAATCTGTGACTATCACGCAATGTGATACAGGTATCAATCTATGACTATGACGCAATGTGATAGAGGTATCAATCTGTGACTATGACGCAATGTGATACATGTATCAATCTGTGACTATGACACAATGTGATACAGGTATCAATCTGTGACTATGACGCAATGTGATACATGTATCAATCTGTGACTATGACGCAATGTGATACAGGTATCAATCTGTGACTATGACGCAATGTGATACATGTATCAATCTGTGACTATGACGCAATGTGATAGAGGTATCAATCTGTGACTATGACGCAATGTGATACAGGTATCAATCTGTGACTATGACACAATGTGATACATGTATCAATCTGTGACTATGACGCAATGTGATACATGTATCAATCTGTGACTATGACGCAATGTGATACATGTATAAATCTGTGATTATGACGCAATGTGATACAGGTATCAATCTGTGACTATGACGCAATGTGATACATGTATAAATCTGTGATTATGACGCAATGTGATACATGTATCAATCTGTGACTATGACGCAATGTGATACATGTATCAATCTGTGACTATGACGCAATGTGATACATGTATCAATCTGTGACTATGACGCAATGTGATACATGTATAAATCTGTGATTATGACGCGATGTGATACAGGTATCAATCTGTGACTGACGCAATGTGATACATGTATCAATCTGTGACTATGACGCAATGTGATACATGTATCAATCTGTGACTATGACGCAATGTGATACATGTATCAATCTGTGACTATCACGCAATGTGATACATGTATCAATCAGTGACTATGACGCAATGTAATAGAGGTATGAACCTGTGACTATGACACAATGTGATAGAGGTATGAATCTGTGACTATGACGCAATGTGATACATGTATCAATCTGTGACTATGACGCAATGTGATACAGGTATCAATCTGTGACTATGACTCAATGTGATACAGGTATCAATCTGTGACTATGACGCAATGTGATACAGGTATCAATCTGTGACTATGAAGCAATGTGATACATGTATCAATCTGTGACTATGACGCAATGTGATACAGGTATCAATCTGTGACTATGACGCAATGTGATACATGTATCAATCTGTGACTATGACACAATGTGATACATGTATCAATCTGTGACTATGACGCAATGTGATACATGTATCAATCTGTGACTATGACGCAATGTGATACATGTATAAATCTGTGATTATGACGCAATGTGATACAGGTATCAATCTGTGACTGACGCAATGTGATACATGTATCAATCTGTGACTATGACGCAATGTGATACATGTATCAATCTGTGACTATGACGCAATGTGATACAGGTATGAATCTGTGACTATGAAGCAATGTGATACATGTATCAATCTGTGACTATGACGCAATGTGATACATGTATCAATCTGTGACTATCACGCAATGTGATACATGTATCAATCAGTGACTATGACGCAATGTAATAGAGGTATGAACCTGTGACTATGACACAATGTGATAGAGGTATGAATCTGTGACTATGACGCAATGTGATAGAGGTATGAATCTGTGACTATGACGCAATGTGATACATGTATCAATCAGTGACTATGACGCAATGTAATAGAGGTATCAATCTGTGACTATGACGCAATGTGATAGAGGTATCAATCTGTGACTATGACGCAATGTGATAGAGGTATGAACCTGTGACTATGACACAATGTGATAGGGGTGTGAATCTGTGACTATGACGCAATGTGATAGAGGTATGAATCTGTGACTATGACACAATGTGATAGAGGTATCAATCAGTGACTATGACACAATGTAATAGAGGTATGAACCTGTGACTATGACACAATGTGATAGAGGTATGAATCTGTGACTATCACGCAATGTAATAGAGGTATGAATCTGTGACTATGACGCAATGTGATAGAGGTATGAACCTGTGACTATGACACAATGTGATACATGTATCAATCAGTGACTATGACACAATGTAATAGAGGTATGAACCTGTGACTATGACACAATGTGATAGAGGTATGAATCTGTGACTATGACACAATGTGATAGAGGTATGAATCTGTGACTATGACGCAATGTGATAGAGGTATCAATCTGTGACTATGACGCAATGTAATAGAGGTATGAACCTGAGACTATGACACAATGTGATAGAGGTATTAATCTGTGACTATGACGCAATGTGATAGAGGTATGAATCTGTGACTATGACGCAATGTAATAGAGGTATTAATCTGTGACTATGACGCAATGTAATAGAGGTATGAACCTGAGACTATGACACAATGTGATAGAGGTATGAATCTGTGACTATGACGCAATGTGATAGAGGTATGAATCTGTGACTATGACGCAATGTGATAGAGGTATGTCACAGCACCTGCAGCAGAGAAATTTAATCAATGCTATACAATTAGAACAGCATAATGATAATGGAAAACATATTCTAAACTGAAAGGGTTTATTTGCACAATTCTACAGTTATGATCTGATTGTAACAATCCTTTCACAGTGTATACCAGGCTCATCGGCATACATCATATCACAAACTATTTATTTGATATCTGATTGCCTGTTACATAATACAGGTACAGCAATATTTGAACTAGTCAGTGGTTGAATAGCTTCCAGAGATTATGAAAGATATTTTGAAATGATGGTCGAGTGCTTTAGCAGGAGACCACGCCTCTCAAAATGCCTTTCATAATCAGGGGAGCCAACGACGTGCTTGTATTATGATACAACAGACTGGTTTCTGAAAGGTACATGTACATTGTCTGTCTAGAAATCCTGTGCTTTCCATACCCAGCCTAAGTGTGATGGATCTACCACGCTTTAAAGCCCTCACCTGATGAGTTTTTTTTGTTTATCATATTTATAGAATGTCCCTCATAAAAAAAAAAAACGATATTCTAAATTAAAAGTCTGATATATGTCTACTGTATGGAAAACCCGCTTTGCAAAGATAGATACATTCGACTTTACAAACCCTAAACAATCAGCATATTTTTTCCATGTATCTTCCAGCCAGACGGTGATGTAATAATTCCAGTCTAAAGATAATGAGGCAAGGCAAAGGAAAAAAACATATGTAACGCCACTAGAATAAAATAAACAATTTTCTCATAATTTGCCACCCTTTTTTGGTTGCTAACGATAGAACACCTTCAACACCATTTACCTTCGATTACTGTATTTTCTGGAACCTTGTCTTTCTTACTCAACTTTTTGAACTGACAACCATCTTTAAACTATTAGTTAAACTGTTTTCTGCTTTTAGCCTATGGTGTGGAGCCTCAGAGGCCACATTTCTAATTGTTAAATTATAAATAAGGATCTATTAGGAGTTGATAATATAATAAATGTGAGACTTGTTCTCTCTTTTTAAACATGGGTTCCAATTTTTGTAAACAACACAAGACTGAACTTATTGATTTAATTTGTCAAAACATGGTAGCCTATCGCACACGAGGGAGCAGCTACAGATTTCAGCTTTTAGACAAGAAGATTGTCCCTGTGTGGCTTTGCCTTGTGTGCTTTAGTGTTCATAGATACCCTACACAATTCCAATGTTGAATGTTATTATATTTATGAACACTAAAACACACAAGGCAAAGCACAGGGAAAATCTTTTTGACTAAAATTACCATAGAGACCAAGTTTCTAAAAAGCAAAGGATGTCATTTAGACCTTTGTGCCAAAAAATGTTATATGTGTAGTTACTTTTGTAAACACCACTGATTGGCCACTTTGTATACTCATTCTTTTATTATACTTTTGTCTGAAAACCAGTTCATTCAGTCACACACACACTTATTGCAAAATTCATAAAATCAGAATCAAATTCTTCTAGCATGAGAATTCATTGTCTAATCAGTCTTAGAATTAAGGTTAATCATCCTATAACATTTTGAAATTTCTGAGAATCAAGCACTCCATGTTTATGGAACAAATAAAAGTAGCTGTCTTTGTTGTAGAACTGAAGTTTGATATACACATCATTAACATTTTGAGAAGAATCAGACAAGGGTACGATATCTTTAGTTTCAACAATAATATTACGTCTTTTACCCCAAAAGGTTAGGTGTGAAATTTCAACCTTTGATTCGGTTTGATTCACACTGATTATACCCACAACTCTCCTAAAGAATTCACCCATAATGCACAACATAACGGCTGCAAGGGAAACAATTCCGGAAAAAGAGCTAGCCAGTGAAGTACTCATAGCTCCCGTTTCATGTAAATAGTAGACATAAGGCACAGAGCAGCATACCAATCCAGTCTGATATATCTTCAGTCTGCATATCAGCCGGAAAAAAACTATGTGTGAGAATCGGTACACTGGCTTAAACAAAATGTCATCTCTTGTGATGTTTTCATCCGAGTAAAACCTAGTCAACATATTTCCATTTTGCAAGTGAAAGATCCTTTTCCTCTGCTGTGTTGCTAGATGAATTGTTTTCTCCTGGCAGCGGACAATTGGGTTAAATAGACAAAGATGGTCTGAGACCCTGGCACGTCCCATTTGAAATACCGGTCTCAAAGTTGCCCTAAATACAGGTATCATTGTATCACAGAATAATGTTCTTCCAAAAATCTGCAAAAAATGAAATGATATATATAAATGCATATACATTGTGTATAAATTATTAAACAGTTACAGATTATTATCATACCCCCATATCCCATTGACTGGTCTACCAGTGTTGAGGGTTTTGTTTGGACCGACATTGTTGTACAGCATGGTTTCCTCCCACAATAAAGTTTAAAACGCTTAACATTGTCATAATGACATAATCTTTACGGCTCCGGAAAAAAGCACACAAATCATGATATTTAACATGCAATTCTTTTTTTTTTCTATGCAGTTGGTACATGTACCAATGTCAATATCTAATAGGCCTACTAAGAGGATTTTAGAATTGTAAGCCCGTCACTTGAAAGGTGGTGATCACCCTTGGTTTTAGAATCCATCACCATAAAGTTTATTTATTCAGCTCTGAAATATTGGCTCGATCATCCATTCCTTAAAACATTTTATTATGATTCAAAATTGCGAAGTATACTTCACTCTGTCTCAAGTAAAGGTCTTCCTTCGTAATTTAATAATTTTGACATTTATTTGTCGTCGACTACCAGGTACTTAACATAAATAACGAGGTACCTATAGACATTATTTTAATACTATTTCAATATGAGTACTGATATATTAAACGTGTAATTCGTGTACCTCATTTATGTTTAGATATGTTTTGGTTGGTACCTGTTTCGCCGACCAATAAATGTCAGAAGTTATTAAAATACCGGAGTAAGACCTTTACTTAAAATGGCATGAGCTGCCAAAATGTTGATATCTTAAGAGAATGTTGAAATTATTGGCTATTTTTCTCAAGATGTATAATTCAGAAGCTTTTTAGTGCTTCTACGTTCTAGTCTCGAAAATGTACGATAAAGTATTGTTTTGAACTAGCTGTGCCTTGAATGAATGAATGGTCGTCTCGGTTATTTAAATTCTGTTCACTTTTCGAACACGTTTTCGGTTCGTACAGGCGACATAGGCCTACTGTATGTATGGATTTTCCTCATTCCAACGCCAATCATTAAGTTTTTCGATGGTCTTCAAAGCCTCTTACTGTCCTGACGACCAGAAATTATGACAAGGCATGAATTTTGGCAGCTCATGCCACTTTAAGTGAAGTATGGCAGTATTACTGTATTATGTATAGACAAGTACCGTATACCATTATTTAGTATGACTGCATTATCCGCACTCGTGTGTCTCTATAGTGGTTTACAGTTTACTTATCATAAGGCCTACAGGCTACATTACCAGCGTCTAAATCTGATGTGTACGGTACATATTGTTAGCCCGGATTATCGGTCTTACGGCGACTGGTATTATATGGCTGCTAATGTGTCTTGTAACCTTATGACAAACACGGAGAGAGAAAAATATCGGCAGAGCCCAGATTTCGCGGCTAGGTACATGTTGTTGTTGTTGTTGTCATTAATGATTAAGGTAACACTACCGATGGACAATGGTCATTCATTCAGCTTCAGTTCAGCCGAGATAACCTTATGGGCTCGCCTGACAACTTACCCTTTAAATAAGCACAGACGTTTTCGATTCTGAAGGAAAGACCAAGATTTTATTAACTATCTTTATTTAAGCAAAACTTTGTAAATTTTGTGTGCACCCAGCACTGATGTAGGGTCTACCACAGCATCACCTATGGAACATCACTCTGTGGGCGGTATTCACATCACTCATGGGGCTGACTCGTACATTTTCCATTACCTCCAAATGACGTGTTCGGTACACTCGAACTTTCAGAGTTGTGTTCGCTCGTACTTTGCAGGGTAAAGACGGAAAAACCAGGACCTGTTTTGAGTACGAAGGGGAACATTACTAATCTTTTTCCCTCTCTTTGATGAAATAAATAGATTTTGCAACTTTCTTTCTTTTTATGGCTCCGCAAAGCGAAAGCGGAGCCATTATGTTTTCGGGTCTTCCGTCCGTTCGTCCGTCCGTTCGTCCGTCCGTCCGTCCGTCCGTCCGTCTTTCCATCAGTGTCCGTACAATAACTCATGAATGATTCATCCCAATGAACTATGCGTGGAAGGGAGATCACGTGACGCTTTAGTTGTAGCGAACGCCGCCATTATTATGAGATGGCAATACTTATCTGACGTTACAGAGGAAGCGAAAGAACGACGTCACTAGTCCTGACCCAACGACTGCGCTATTTACGTCATAACACGACGACAAATCACTCTTGTGACGTTAATTTTGACCGTTGATTCGTGATGTCATAAATTTGTAGAAGAACGTTATTTGCGCTTCGAGAGAGACATTGGGTGACTTTAAAGTTGGGTGTTAACACCAACACTAACACTAACACCAACACTTAAAGTCTGGTTCACACCATCTATAAGCTCGAGCAATGGTGTTGGTGTTGACACTTGCTTTCGGTGTTACCCACGATTATAGTTGGTGTTTGTTTTGACACTGAAGCTAACACAACACCCAACACCTAAAATGACACCAATTATAAGTTGTTATCAGAGTGTTTGTGTTGACACCTGATGTTGGTGTAACCTAGATTTACAGTCGGAGTTTGGTGTTAGGTTAGCACCGGTTGGGGCATGAGGTGTTGAGTTGAACCGCAGTTGGTGTTCATTTCTGAATTCTTCCAATTGCTTTACTATTGGAGACAAAACTAACCCCTAAGGGTTAACACCAGACTGAGTTTAAAGTCAACGGTATTAGCAGCCATGTTGTTTGTTGCAGCTAACGAGGCGGTTGCTGGAGGGAAAAAAATCCCCAGGATTATCCCTGCTGCCCCCATGGATTGCCTTTGGACTGTCCGTCAAGTATGCACACACGAACGTAGACCGTTTACACCGTGTCAAAAAGTTTGGATGGGAAGTTAACAGACAACCTGCTACTGTATGCTAATTAGTGCAAGATGTCAGGTCGGATATTACTGTACAAATTGAAATGGTAGAGTGATTGTAGCCGTGTCAAAACTGGACGAACACCAGTGATAACCGCAGGTCGGTGTTTCGGCTTCAGGTCAACACTTTTCTTACAGACTACTTGCTAATTGAACACTAGTGTCAACACTGATGTCTGTACTGAGTGTTGACTCGATGCATGGTGTTTGGAGCTTCAGGTGGACACCAACACTAACACCAACACCCAAGACCAACCCAAACTCAAACTTTAAAGTCACCCATTATCTCTTAGTTATGACGGCGATTTTAGCTCGCCAGATCCAATCTTCCCAATGTGACGTGACCATTCCACGCATATAGTTCATTGATTCATCCCATCAACTTCAAACTTGGGGTGTGCCTTGACATCGGGCAGAGGACGGTTGGGACTGATTTTCAGCAATGTGCGCAATCCAATATGGCCATATCCGTCATATTGGATTATGAGCATGATTGTCTTGTCCGGGCAATAACTTGTGGATGATTCATCCGATGAACTTCAAACTTGGGGTGTGTCTTGACATCGGGCAGAGGACGGTTGGGATTGATTTTCAGCAATCTGCGCAATCCAATATGGCCGCTATCCGTCATACTGGATTCTGAGCATGATTTTATTGTCCGGATAATAACTTGTGGATGATTCATCCGATGAACTTCAAACTTGGGGTGTGCCTTGACATTGGTGAGAGGATGGATGGGATTGATTTTCAACAATGTGCACAGTCCAATATGGCCGTTCGTCTGTTCGTCCGTCCGTCCGTCTTTCCATCCTTGTCCGTACAACAACTCATGAATGATTCATCCGATCAACTTCAAACTTGGGGTGTGCCTTGACGTCGGGCAGAGGACGCTTGGGATTGATTTTCAGCAATGTGCGCAATCCAATATGGCCGCTATCTGTCATATTGGATTATGAGCATGATTTTCTTGTCCGGGCAATAACTTGTGGATGATTCATCTGATGAACTTCAAACTTGAGGTGTGCCTTGACATTGGTGAGAGGATGAATGGGATTGATTTTCAGCAATGTGCACAGTCCAATATGGCTGTTCGTCCGTCCGTCTTTCCAGCCTTGTCCGTACAATAACTCATGAATGATTCATCCGATCAACTTCAAATTTGGGGTGTGCCTTGACATCGGGCAGAGGACGCTTGGGGTTGATTTTCAGCAATGTGCGCAATCCAATATGGCCGCTATCCGTCATATTGGATTATGAGCATGATTTTCTTGTCCAGGCTATAACTTGTGGATGATTCATCCGATGAACTTCAAACTTGGGGTGTGCCTTGACACCGGACAGAGGACGGTTGGGATTGATTTTCCGCAATGTGCGCAATCCAATATGGCCGCTATCCGTCATATTGGATTATGAGCATGCTTTTCTTGTCCAGGCTATAACTTGTGGACGATTCATCCGATGAACTTCAAACTTGGGGTGTGCCTTGATATTGGTGAGAGGATGGATGGGATTGATTTTCAGCAATGTGCGCAGCTCAATATGGCCGTTCGTCTGTTCGTCCGTTCGACCATCTGTCTTTCCATCCTTGTCCGTACAATAACTCCTGAATTATTCATCCGATCAACTTCAAACTTGGGGTGTGCCTTGACATCGGACATGGGACGGTTGGGATTGATTTTCAGCAATGTGCGCAATACAATATGACCGCTATCCGTCATATTGGATTATGAGCATGATTTTCTTGTCCGGGCAATAACCTGTGGATGATTCATCCGACTATCGGCCGTATTAGATTATCAGCATAATTGTCTTGTCTGGGCAATAACTCATGAATGATTCATCCGATCAACTTCAAACTTTGGGTGTGCCTTGACATCGGTGAGAGGACGGTTGGGATTGATTTTCAGCAATCTGCGCTATCCAATATCAAACCTGGGGTGTGCCTTGACATTGAGGAAAGGGCGATTGGGATCAATTTTCAGCCATGTGCCCAATACAATATGGCTGCCATGAAGCATATTAGATTATGAGCAATATTTTATCGGGAATAAACTTGTGATAAGGCATTATTTGTTATAAGTTTTCAGCCATCTTGATTTTTAAAGATGGCAGCAATCTTTTAAAATAATAATTGCCAAGAATATCATACATCATCTGTATTGTTTCATTTCTCCTTTATGTCACCTCTCAAACCACACTGCCGGTTCTAATACCCTTGTCAATCAGTTCCCATCCTTCGTGGAGCCATCTCCAGTGATTGCGTGTATGGTAATGTCTGAGTTAATTCAAGTGCTGGAAAAAAGTAGAAGAGTGCAAATTCTCATCTTAATTCAAGAGAGAGCTTGTAAAACATTCAAGGATTAACTGCTGGTCAATCATCTCCCTGGACTGAGATGTGTTGAAAGTTTAAATCTCATTCAGAACCTTTTTTTTATTGAGGATTTAGCAACATGCATAGTCCTCTAATTAACTCAGGTATTACCGTAATCACTTAATCTCTTTTTTCTTCCTTGGATTTGATATCAAAGATTGGTTACGTCGGCTATTTTATTTTTATGAATGAGAGTTAATTAAGGCATTTTGTTTCCCATTAGAATGAGTTTCAAACAATTCTTATATCTGTTACCTTTGAAGAATGAGGGAAAACAAAATCCAGAAACTATTAGCAATTTCACTATAGTAGAGCGGCCTCAGACCGCTTCTCGGGCAATCAAGAAGCCCAGAGCTTCCGGGGCCTAGGCGGTCCCTGGCCTATTACCCTCGTTATAGGCCTCTTTTAAATTTGTTCTGTTTCTGTAATCGATGGGCAAAAGGTGGATCCGCCTCTGTGTATAATTATATGGTAATACCTGCATGCCCATGTTTTATTTGGCTCATTTTACATAGAACATATAATAATTTAAACACCTAAAAGTGTAATCAACTGAAAAAGCTCATTGGTATCCATCAACGGAGTCCAATATGCAACCTAGTGATTATCATCACTTGTGGGGCTGTTTATCACCTGTGGGGCTGTTTATCACTTGTGGGGCTGTTTATCACCTGTAGGGCTGTTTATCACTTGTGGGGCTGTTTATCACCTGTGGGGCTGTTTATCACTTGTGGGGCTGTTTATCACTTGTGGGGCTGTTTATCACCTGTGGGGCTGTTTATCACTTGTGGGGCTGTTTATCACCTGTGGGGCTGTTTATCACTTGTGGGGCTGTTTATCACGTGTGGGGCTGTTTATCACTTGTGGGGCTGTTTATCACCTGTGGGGCTGTTTATCACTTGTGGGGATGTTTATCACCTGTGGGGATGTTTATCACTTGTGGGGCTGTTTATCACCTGTGGGGATGTTTGTCACTTGTGGGGCTGTTTATCACCTGTGGGGCTGTTTATCACTTGTGGGGCTAAACTTAATTTTTGGCGATTTTTATCACTAAAAAAAGCTATCTATACATTTTAAACATGTAATTAACTGAAGAAAAAAAAAACGATCATTGGTATCCCTCAATTGACTGCCAAATGCACCCTGGGGCTCAGCATCACCTGTGGGGCTGTTCGTCACTTGTGGGGCTTTTCTTCATTTTTGAAGATTTTTGTCACTAAAAACAGCCATCATAACACTTTTGTAAACGTGATCAACTGAAATAGCTCACTGCTATCCAATTTCTGGCTTCCAAATGCACCCTTTTAGTTTCCGAAAATGAAGTTCAATGGACGCTGAACCCCACCTTGCCAACATATCACTGATACTGTCATTTGAGCTTCTGTGTCAATTGGTTATTTACATCCATGAAAAACTGAGTATATTTTTAGGAAACAGTGTTAATACATGTAAGCCCTTTTCGAATTTGGTTGAAATCACACGAGACAATACGTGTTTAGGTGTACATGTTACCAGGCATGCATTTGAACAGTCGTTCGCATGTCCGTGGATGATTTTCTTCCACAGAAAAAGCTGAAGAAATTGAGAGAAGTCATTCTCCATTCCTTCTTTCGTATTAAAAGTATCAATTGGTCTTCTGAACATGGATGGTATTCATCCAGCAAGACTTTACCTCTGCTTTCTTATAAAAACATTGCTTCAATGATCAATGGATACAAATTATAATATGCATGGTGTGTAACACGAGACAAATACAAAATCAGGTATTACCCTATAATTATATATGGTTCCCAATTTTACAGTCTAAATTTAAAGTAGTGCTTATAATCGATTAAATCTATTTCTATTATACACACAAGATTGTTTTACTCGTGCTACGTTTAAAGAGAGTTTCGTGTAAATGAATCAACAATTCTTGGCTTACAATCATAGGGCTACCACTAACAACTGAGTAGCTCCGGTATGTAGCGTTATTGACTATTGTGACCGCTCCCAGCTAGTTCGACCATTGTTTTCTACAATTGACCGATTGCTTAATGACGTCACTTGGAATTTACGCGCAAAGCATTTTGGGGGATTGAGGGACAATTTAAAAATAAAGCTGAAGAAATAATACTGTATCGAGAAGAAGACGTAAAAGGCGTAAAGTTACAAGAAAATGTGTGAATAAGAACAGGTTATGTCATCAATGTTTTCCAAAAAAGTGACATCTTACAAATTAACAAAATGGCGAACTGAGGTACATTTTACCCAGAAAGCTTTGCGTACATCTATGTGACGTCATCAGGCTCGGCGGTAATTACCAACTGAGATGCTAGAACGTAGGCCTATAGTATTTTCTGTTTCATATGTTTAGAAGTAAATATATATCTTCTTCTTTATTTCATGAAGCATAACACAGCATGAACAATTTGTTAGTTTACTAATATGCATCCGTAAATAAAACTCGGTAGCTCATGCCACTTTAATTTGATTTATACGGGACTACCGGTACTATCTCTATTTCAAGTTTTGTTTTCTTCTCATGTTTGTTTTCTTATCATAAATATATATTTGAAGAAAGAAGACGCTTTAAAATCTCATAAAGCAAACTTTGAGTCTTGAGTGTCCATTAAGAAATTTTCATAGTAGGTTAGTGAATATACTGATTTTCAAGATAAAAGACCACAAATTCAATGAAAAGTCGGAACTCTTTCATCAAAGTGAGGTCTATACGATATATCTATTAGAAAACAAACGAAGCATGGGTGCATTGTGTTGGCTTTTTGACCAGGAAAAAAGGGTTAGATCTAATGACTAATCCACAGCAATTTTCTAATTTAAAGGCACACAATTGTGAGATTTGGGAAGAAATCGAAATTAGCCGGAAATCAAATATACTGTTTACATAAAAACAGTGGACGGTTTTCTGTATTTTCCCCAGACAGAAGAAGTTAGGGACTTTCTTTTAGTATTATTTAATAATTTATTATTTTTAATTTGAAATTGAAAATTAGTTTTATCAAGTACCCGCAATGTAAACAAACCCCGAACCTGAACATGCGCACAAGAGCCCTAATGCTTTCAGTTGTGCGAGTGATCTAGCGGCACAGTATTTTACGTACTTTATCTGAGAAATACAGACTGACGATCGGGTAAGAGGGACTCGAAAAGCCTACCGATAATTTTTTGAGTGCAAACCACGGTTGAAAAGGACTGAAATGAGGGTAATCCAACACTTAAAGGCACACTTGCCGCCGTAGCCTGTTTAAATTTGCTAAGAAAACCAATTTACATGAGCTTACTACGACTAATACCACTAAACTTAAACATAGGACACATAAAACATGTCTAGTTAGCTTTAGACTGTAAAAATGGGGTGAAAAACAAACGAAGAATCGAAGCCTGATTACAACAACAACAACGATCAGTGTCGGTCAACTTTCGTGTTGGTTTACCCTCCTTTCAGGCCTTTGTATCTGTGGTTTACACTCAAACAATTATCAGCAGGCTTTTCCAGTCGCTGTTAACCGATCGTCAGTCTGTATTTCTCAGATAAATAGGCCTACGTAAAATTACACTGTGCCGTTAGTTCACTCACTCGACTGAAACATAAAATCACCAATAGGGGGCAGATCGGTTTGTTAACGTTCCGGGTACGTAACAATTCAAATTTTCAAATTCAAATTAAAAATACAAAGTGACGTCAAAACTTTTAAATTTTGGTAAAAATAGAAAGTTCCTAACTGATATTGTCTGGGAAAAATACAGAATACGGTCTTTCTTTTTTAATGTAAACAATATTCCTGATTTTCGCGGCAAGTGTGCCTTTAAGTTAACCGACACTGATTCTTGTTGTTGTAATCAGGTTCCGATTCTTCGTTTGTTTTTCATCCCCATTTCTATATTCTAGATTTCGGCATGACGTCACGATCCTGACAACAAGGCTCCGAGGTGAAAACAATTACATAACGACGCCATTTTCACTGGCTGAGGGAAGACCATGTGACCCTAAGTACCCTAGCCGGCTGGGTAGGTACCCGGATGTCCGAAACCGAGAATTCTAAATCTAACTAGACATGTTTTATGAATCTTATGTTTAATTTTAGTGGTTTTAGTTGTAGTAAGCTCAAGTAAATTGGTTTTCTTAACAAATGTTCAATAGGCTACGTCGGCAAGTCACTGACCTATATAATTTATATAGGTCAGTGCGGCAAGTGGGGCTTTAAAACAAGTCCAAGTTTGTTTTTTTTATTTTTAACCAAAAAAAGTACGAGTGAATATAAGTCGTAAGAAATGCACGAGTGCAAGAAAACATGTGATATGCGGGTACCGGAAAATCACGAGTCAGCCCCACACGTGATGTGAAGACCGCCCCTGAAGTGCCGCTCTACAGATGATGCTGTGGTACACCCTACTCATCAGTAGCGAGATAAGACAGCCGAAGTTAGTGCCGCATGAATAACCTGCAACCTATCCGAGGTTATTTAGCGGACGTAAATCCCCGAAGTGATCATACTACTGGTACGTTTTGACGTTGTACTCGGATAACTTCGGGGATTTACGTACGTCAAATATCCTCGGGGCGTCGAGCAGATTGCAGGTCATTTTGAACCCATACAAGTGACTTGTTTATGTTTCCCCTCGGAAAACTCAAAGTTGATTTAAGAATAGGTGCTTTCTAATGGATAAACAGTTTCTTGGATAAGGCACATCACTCGAAATAATCACCAGTATTCGAGATTTAGTTTTACTGCTATTGTGGGCTATTTTTATTTCTATCAATATAATAAATGCCCGACACAGTGACCCAGTAATAACTAATACAGTATGGCCCGACCAGACTTGAAAGATATAGAAGCAGCAACAGAGCGGATAAAAGATTGTGTCCTCCGATCACCAACCGTCCCCCTTAATTACCAGGATGGCGATAACACTAGAGTGAGTTTCGGGCTATTTGTTTCATTTTTTTTAAATACTATTTAAAGGGGCATGAGCTGCCAAAATGTTGATATTTTGACGTAAACACAGAATGTTGAAATTATCGGCTATTTTTCTCAAGACGTATAATTCAGAAGCTTTTTAGGGCTTCTAGTCTCAAAAATGTACGATAAAGTATTGTTTTGAACTAACTTTGACTTAGAATGAATGAATGGTCGTCCCGGTTATTTAAATTTTGCTACATTTCGAACACGTTTTCGGTTCGTACAGGGCACATACTGTATGGATTTTCCTCATTCCAACGCCAATCATTTAGTTTTTCGATGGCCTTCAAAGCCTCTTACTGTCGTGACGATTAGAAATTATGAAAAAAGTGTGAATTTCGGCAGCTCATGCCTCTTTAATATATTTATCTAGTTAGTGTCTTTTAGAAAGTGAATATAACAGTATTCTCGTTATTTTGGGATTACACTTTCTTGAAAGTATGGTAGAAATTCTTCTACCGATTTTTGGATGACGCCCGAAACGGGAATCGAACCCAGGTCCCAGAGTATGGCACCTATCGCCATAGTCCGCAATATGTTGAGTGGATTGAAGGATAAATTCTGATACGCCCGCACGGGCTTCTTCAATATTGAAGAAGCCCGTGCGGGCGTATCAGAATTTATCCTTCAATCCACTCAACATATTGCGGACTACTATCGCCAGCACTCAGTGCCGGCTGCCTTATACATTCAGCCAACCGGCCTCCTCTAAAAAAAGGAGGTAGTTGACTGGTAGATAGGCCCTTCTACAGCGGACATTTACATGTAGTACCCCTCTGGTAACGTAATTGACACAGCTCCCATCGGATTCGCTGAATGAATGAGTTTAATTAGTTAGTGTCTTTTAGAGAGTGAATATAACAGTATTCTCGTTATTTTGGGATTACACTTTCTTAAAAGTATGGTAGAAATCCTACCGATTTTTGGGTGACGCCCGAAACGGGCTGGCGATAGGTGCCATACTCTGGAACCTGGGTTCGATTCAAGTTTCGGGCGTCACCCAAAAATCGGTAGAAGAATTTCTACCATAATCTTGTTGATCCACCAGCTAGCTTAGCAAGATCTATGCTCTTTGAATTTCTACCATACTTTCAAGAAAGTGTAATACCAAAATAACGAGAATACTATAATTATCTAGTATTTATTTTCTTCTTTACCCAAGCATATATATATATAGAGAGAGAGAGAGAAAGAGAAAGAGAAAAAGAAATGGGGAAAACCCCCCAGAGGAAAAGTTAAACAGAAAAAAAGAAGAAACGCTTTTTACATTCTGTATATTCCGACTGCACTTTTCAAATTTAGTGGTTATTTTCAAGGAATATTTCTTCTTTGTTTTTTTTAACCTCAGATTTACTTAAAACTGGAAAATCTCCAACCCATCGGTTCCTTTAAACTTCGAGGTGCCTGTAATGCTGTGAGTCTGTTATGTGAAAGTGAACTGGCAAATGGCGTTCTGACAGCCAGTGCAGGTAATTTTGCTCAAGGGCTGGCCTGGAATACCCAACAGCGTGGTTTACCATGCAAGGTGGTTGTGCCAGATCATGCACCAAAAACAAAGCTGCAGGCCATTACCCAGCTGGGTGGCACCATTAAAAAAGTCCCCTATGACACTTGGTGGAGAGTTGTAAATGAAAAGAAGTTACATGGAGAGGATGGTCACTTTATTCACCCAGTACTTGACAAAGCAGTCCAAGCAGGTACATTGTTTCCTTTTTTCAATATAACCTTTTTGCTTCATTATATACCGACTTAAATATATCTGAAGAAGCCAATAAGAATAATTTCAAACAACAGTAATTATTGCCTAATTCTTTACGAGTGAAATAGATGCCTTTATAGATGCCCCATAATTTTTTCTCTCTATAATAACCCCAATTCTGGAAATGCAACAAATGTCCGCGGTATCACTTCATAATCGGTCATCAAAAATGTAATGACCAGTGCATTTGAAAGACCTGATATAATTGGATTGATTGATGTTTAACGCTTCACGCAAGATTATTTTACTTATATGACAGATTTGCCATGTTGAGTTGGGGAGAAACTGTGTTTTTCTGTAGATGAAACCCCCTACCTTTGACAACTACATATCAAGTCAAGAATCCACTCAGATTGATTTCTTTGGACTGAGTGGGAAAATGGGACTTGAAATTACGACCAATCGATAGAAGGCTTGTGTCTAAACAAGTATTATCTCACCATTGTTTCAGGAAATGGGACAATTGGTTTGGAGATTCTTGAAGATGTGCCAGATGTTGATGCGGTTATTGTACCTTATGGAGGAGGAGCTTTATGTACTGGTATAGCTACAGCTGTGAAGGGTAAAAAACCAGGAACCAAGGTGTTTGCCTGTGAAGTCCAAGGAGCTGCTCCACTTAAGGCGGCTTTCAATGCTAATCAAGTAGTAGAATGTGATTATGTGCCAAGCTTTGTGGATGGTATTGGTAGCAGATCTGTCCTACCAGAGATGTGGCCCATAGTCAAGCACCTCCTGGATGATTCCCTAGTTGTTAGTCTGAAACAAGTGGCAGATGCGATTCGCCTACTGGTACAGAGAAACCATGTGGTGGCTGAGGGGGCAGGGGCAGCCACCATTGCTGCTGCTTTGAGTGGACAGGCAGGCAAGGGGAATATTGTCTGTGTAATTTCTGGAGGGAATTTAGATAACAAAGACTTAATTCAAATTCTGAAAGGCTCAATCCCGACAAGATAACGCCCATTGGAAAGATGAAGTGAGCTTTAAGATAGATGCTGAAATATCTAATATCCTCTCAAAACTGATGGACTGTTAGTTGTGTGCCACCTTAAATTAGGGATAAGAATTAATCATCTCCGCTCAGTTTGCCATTAAAAAAACAGATGGCCTCAGATGTATTTAGAAAGGACATGAGATAAATTTCCTGGAGTTAACTTGTGTCAACTCAATCTGATTTTATGTAAATATCATAATTTACGCAGCTCATGCCACTTTCAAATTACAAAGATCTGACAATTAATGGAGCTTGTTACAAGGATTCATTTATTTGTCTAATATGGTTTGAACATAAAAAAATACATACTCAATCAACTTTAATAAGTAATTTTAACTCCTGCAAAAATGATCCAATGATTGTTAATTTTTTTAATGGTGAATAATTAATAATTTTCTTCAACATAATAGATGTAATGTGTAACCAGAGAATGAACTGCTTGTAGAATAAAGTTTTGAAATTCATACAGAGAAATACAATACAACACAACTCTCCTCAAAAAGGTCCAAAAAAATCTTGATTTTTTCAACAATTAAAGATCAAAAGAAAACAAATGGCAAAAAAGTGGTAGTTTACATTCAATAATCGGTTTTATTTAATATTTATCTTTGGACAACATAAATGTTGGTCAATTGTGTTAAGAAATATTTACAGCTCAATAGTAATGGCAAACCAGAATGTCAAAGCACAGAGTGCTTAAATAATTAACATACCTTCAACAAAGATTTTATGTAAAGCGAAAAAGATGAGAGGTTAAAATCTGAAGGCTGGACTGGTAATCCTCAAACCAAGATGGGACAGTGTCAACAAACAATCTGCAACAATACCAAAGAAAGAAAGCACAGCATTACAACACCATTGATACAAATTGTTCAGTGTTGATTCCGTTTCAATCTCTCAGAAAACAAATGAGGATATTCAACACAAAGTGCATATTTTTGAGTAAGCAAAAAAGAGGGGGATTTTTTTCTGACAGATCAAATCAAACAGCCATAACAAGTGAATGGTTTGTCTTTCACGTTTATTTGCGGGATTTCCATGGAACAAAGGAGACAAGTTGTCCCCCTTGGTCATAGTTGGACAACGCGGGGATATAAGCTGCCTCTGTTCTTGTGGATCACACTTTTGTAAAGCACTTGCACTCTCACAGTACTGAAATATTGTCAACATATCGTTCCGTCGTCAACAAAACATGAATCAGTGACTGGTAGCAAAAAAACAGGGGGCGATTTAATTGTGTAAAATACCTGTCATTAACTTTAACATCCTGAAACTCAAATGTGAATCCTGCATCTTCGCCAATCTGCTTCCACGACCAAGCTCTCAATGCTATCGAAGGAGTCACTCTCAGCAGAGCGTAATACACAGCTGCAGTGTCTCCCAGATTGCCCAAGTCAAATATTATAGCAGTGATTAGTATTAGGAAATATGAATTGACAATCACTGTACACTGCATCTTAATCTAGCAACCATTAAATGGATGTTAAAAGGAGTGCTTTTTTCTGCCAGTGGCTGCCATCTATGTTAAATCCAGCACATGTCTTCACACAAACATTTTATTTCTCAGCTGAATTAATCTTCTCCATTCCAAATTCATGTCATATAAAGAGAGCTTACTCACTTGAAAATTTTGATTGTTTTTTTTTTCATTTAAAATAACCCTGAAAATTCGCATTTCTTAAAAGGTGTCCAAAACATCATGATCTGCAAGCATCAGTTCATTCCAGAGACATTTGCATATCATTAAAACTGTTGAATATGCCCTCTTACATGTGGAAGGGTAAAATTTGGATCTTTTCTGAAAGGAACAAAAATTAAGTTTTCTTATTCCGTCAAGAACCAGAGCCCAAATTTCCAATCACCTGAAATAATAACCTTGATCACTCACCTGGGAAATCTGGAAAAAGAGAGTGTTTGGTTAGTAAAATTGGTTATCAATGACTTACCTGTGTTTACACCTGAACGGTACCTCAATCATCATTTCGGCTCTCCCCTTCTGAAGTTACATGAGAGTCCACTTCTGAAGATTTCTCATTACCAGTCTTGACAGGCCCATCTCCAGCTCCTTGTTTAAATCCAGTCTCCACATGGTGGTCCTCTACAAACATTATCATAAAGTCAATTTCAGGATTGTACGATTAAATTGGTTGGTTGATTGAGTGATGTTTTATGCCACACTCACGATTATTTTACTTTTGGCAGAGATAAGAAAGAGGGAGAAAATCTTGCTCTTTATCCCAGGAAACCCCCAACCTTCAGTAGGTATCTGGTAACCACAGATAAGATTGAATGCTTGCACTTTAAAAGATTATTGTTCAAGAGATATTGTAGTTCAGTTACAAGGAGCAATAATTCATTCAGAAGATTAAAATAAGGAAATGTGATTGTTTGATTGATTGTTTGGTGTTTTACGCCGCGCTCAAGATTATTTCACTTATATGGCGGCGTTGCCAGTTTTATTGTGGGAGGAAACCGGGCTCTATGCCCGGAGGAAACCCACGACCTTCCGTTGGTAACTGGCAACCATCCCACATAGGTCGTTCGAGTGAAAACCCAGTCAGAAAATTTTCCAATTTTTTTGGACTGAGTGGGATTCGAACCCGCGACCCATTGGTGGAAGGCTGTTTGGATTGAGCGTCCAACGCTTTACCTACTGAGCCACGGAGGCCCCCAAGGAAATGTGAAGATGTTCGAACCTGCATTCCCATTAGTGTTATCCTTGGAAGAGTCTGGAATATCAGTTTTGTCCGTGTCTTTACTCCTGCTTCTTGTCCTCCTATCCTTACTTCTTGCTCGTTTTCTATCTTTACTTCTACTTCTTTCCTTTTTCCTGTCCCTACTCCTACTTCTATCTCTCTTTCTATCCCGACTCCTGGATCTTTCTCGTTTTCTATCCTTGCTGCGGGTTCTATCCCTTCGCCTATCCCTACTTCTATCTCTACGCTCCCTGCTACGGCTTCTTTCTCGTTTCCGGTCCCGACTTCTATCCCGTCTCCTGTCCCTACTCCTACTTCTGTCCCGTCTCCTGTCCCTACTTCTATCGCGTTTATTCCCATCCCGGCTTCTACGATCTCTACTTCTACTGCGGTCTCTTTTCCTATCCCTACTTCTGTCTCTTTTTCTATCTCGGCTTCTGCTGCGATCCCTCTTCCTGTCTTTACTACCACTACGGTCCCCCTTTTTGTCCGAACTTTTCCCATCATCTTTACTTTCTTCTTTAAGTTCATCTGTTGTTTCCTTTGGGGCATTATCTTCAGGAGCTACCTCTGTGGAGTTTGTATCAGCAATAGTCTGGTTTTCAACAGGTGCAGTACTTCCTTCACCTATCTCTTTTGGCTCTTTACTCTCTGACCTAGTATCCTGCTTATCAGTTTCATCTTTAGTTGGACTGTGTGATGGTCTTGGATT
This sequence comes from Lepidochitona cinerea, assembly GCA_963971465.1. Classification (NCBI taxonomy): domain Eukaryota; kingdom Metazoa; phylum Mollusca; class Polyplacophora; order Chitonida; family Tonicellidae; genus Lepidochitona; species Lepidochitona cinerea. The sequence goes on from OZ020551.1 coordinate 9,176,420, forward strand.
ACTCCCTGAGCGACGACTTTTCTTTTCTTGACTTCCAGATCTCCTGCTCTTACTGAGACTGCGTGATCTTCGTCTCCTACAAAAACAAAACACAATCACAGAAGGTCGATAGAAAGCAAACCAATCAAAAATCAAGAAATGATTTCCTTTTAATTTTGCAGATATCGAGGCCAAAGCTATCATCGTTGTCACTTCTCAAACTTAATTTAACATGCAGGCCCAATGAGATTTCTATAGAATGACATTTTTCCAGTTGGCACGCTGTAAAACAGCTTGGGAAGCTTTCAACCTTAGCTTCTCAGGGTAAAATAACTTCTAGATGTGTTATAATAGAAAACGCAAGGCTTTATTTGAATGCCAATTTGACGAGTTATCGATAGATACTATTACAAAATTCAGATCCTTTGTTATAAGTTTACATTCTTTAACAAAATATCTTTAAAGTGGCATGAGCTGCCGAAATTCACACTTTTTTCATAATTTCTGATCGTCAAGGCAGTAAGAGGCTTTATTGGCCATCGAAAAACTAAACGATTGGCGTTGGAATGAGGAAAATCCATACAATATGTAGGGCCTGGTCATATCCGTGGATGGGTGTTTACTTTAAAGACAACAAAATATTGTAGTTACCTTTCACGACTAGTGCTCCTCCTCTTATCGCGACTTCGTGATCGTTTACCCCTGCTTCGAGAACGACTACGGCGGCGATCTTTATCTCTACTCTTTTTCTCATGCTCTCTACGCCTTTCTCTCTCCTTTTCCCTCTCCAATTCTCTCTCCTTCTCCCTTTCTTCTTCGCGTTTTTTTCGATCTTCTCTTTCCTTTTCTCTTTCTTTCTCTCTTTCCTCCCTCTCTTTGACCAACTTGGCTTCTGTCTCGTCATCAATACCTTGCTGTTTTTTCTGAAAAATATATAATTAATCTCTACATAATACAAATCCTAAAGAAAAGGCACAAGCTCTAGTCTATATTTTTCGCCCAATATTAAAAATTTGTGAATAGAACCATTAAATAATTAGCAACATATATTTTCCACATCAAAATATGGTTTTTATTCCAGAAATGACTGCTTCAGACTTTTGTTGAGACTTGTATAGAGAAATTCATTTCTGGTTCACATGTTCTACAACAGGAATTCCTTGATCTACCCTTAGACGTTAGTTGTGTGTGAGGAAGTATATCAAACAATTTGCATACCAGTTTCTCATCCTTCTTAGAATCCACAAATGATCGAATCCTTGCATAGCCCATATGCTGTTTGCCCATGAGGTGTTCATCTATACGTTGTTGGACATCGCCTACAACAAGGAGAGCTCCACAAACTTCACACACTTCCATCGTCTTCTCCAACTCAGAGTTAGCAGAACCAGGTTTGACCTAGCAAAAGGAAAAAATCGCTATACATGTGTGTTGTTGCTTTGCTTATAGGGGTGTACCTATTTAAATGCTATTGCAGGATGCTGCAGTATATTATGCATCTGCAGTCAACATGCTATATTTAATTGATTTCAGGATTTAATCTAAGAAAATATAAAATACAAAGATGTAAATAGCTCATCTTTTTAATGTTTAAAAATTGGTCCAAAAAATAATCCTTGAATGTCAAATGTTACTTTAAACCGGTTACTGTTTTTTTTATTATAAATTCTGGCAAGTCGAGACCTTGAAGAACTGAATAAAATATTGGTAAAGCCAGTAATCCATACAAAAATGATGTTCGCTAAAAATGGATAAATTCAAATACCCGGGATGTAGAAGTACATTTAAGGGGTTTAGTTGCTTACAAAATACACCTTAATGTACATTCCGGAGACAGAAAGCTCTTATTTTGTTCTTTTTCTATAAAGATGACTAATTATAAGCAAATTCTGTTTCAACGATATCTTCCCTTTATTTGGCAGCTCATGGCACATTAAGTAGATTTGAATGTCAATCATATTAGTCAGATTTTATAGCTTTACTTCTTACATGTCTATGCTAAACTACATTGTGATGCACACTGACTGGAAGTGAGTGAAGTACTTTGTTCCTTATGAAAACTTTTACACAGTTTTATTTTGGAAATTGACCAGTTATCTTTTTAAGCACTGGGTATATAATAAAAAGAAAATGAACTGAGTTGATAACCAAATTTATTATATAACTTGAGTGAGTGTTGCAATTTCATTGGTCAATAGGCGGTCACGTGACAGTTAATATTATCTTATATTACATGACTTGCTGGTTAATATAAGATTTGACATCACATTCTCTTTGTTGCGCAACGTAATTTGTTTTAAGTGAAGCTTTATTACTATGACGTCATTCCGATGACATCAGATTTGATCGTTGAAACGCAATACACATGACGTAATTTAACCCATTGCATTTGTAATGCCTATGTACTATGTTACGTGAATTATGTAAATATAACATCTGTCTGAAATTCTGTGAAGGTTTAGAATAAATATATACGCTAACTTGATATATAATAAAACAATTATTGACTCTCCTGCCAGTTAATATGATGGTTATAATGACCTGGAAAACTTATATTGACCTCTGCCTTCGGCATCGGTCAATATAACTTGTCCAGGTCATTATATAGAGGATATTGAACAGTTGTGTTTGAATAGCACTTATATTTTTTCGAGTGAAAGCCGGAGAATAACCCACGAGACACGAAGCGTCAAGTGGGTTATCCCTCCGCCTTTCAAGAGAAAAAATATAAATGCTATTCAAACACAACTGTACAATATTCTGTTTATTATTTATACTATCATGTTTTAGGCTGGAGATTGTTTATGAAGTATAAATTTATCAATTATAAAAAAGAAAGTATTGACAAATTTATGACGGATTAGGTTTTCAGCAAACGTAGGAATATATATCGCTGACCAATGAAACAACAGCATGTCTGTTCTTCTCACGTGACTATCGACTGTCAGATTTGTGGTCATTTGAATGGCCATTTTCTCCCTGAGTTTTTCGCGATATTTGATGTAAAGAGAGATTAAATCGAACTCCATGGATTTTAACTCTGCAGAGCATCAGTCACCAGGATAAAAAATGATATTTGAAATTACTTTACATTGTTTAAACGCGTCAATGAATGGCAAGTACAGTTATTCGTTACACGCAGTGGTCCGATTCTCCGAAGCCATGCTGCAGGTCACACAACTCTGCCAACATACGATCGATTTTGAAGTTTTGTTTTATCGCTTTGACTTAGAGTGGTAAGCCGATCCTCTATTAAATCAATTATGTGTTTTCAGCTGTAATTTATTTATCTTAATGCTAATTATGACTGAAAAGGCTTCATTTAGCCTATCCAAATCATATGTACTGTTGTTGTTGTACAGCAGACGTCGGTACGCAAGAAAGAAGTTAAATAAACAAAAAGTGTTATTTCACTGCAGTGAATTATAACATTTCTGAGTGAAGGAAATCCCTAGTTTTCACTTATGTATAAATAATAAAACATCATATTAACTGGCATGAGAGTCAATAATTGTATAATATTTCATCTGATGTGATGCCACTAGTGAAAATATCCCTTTTGTACCCCACTCAATATATTAATGGTAATCACCTTTATATCAGTTAATACCCTCTAGTTAACTTACAGTTTCCAGTTCCTCTCTCTCTTCCTTCAGCTGATCGCACAGTTTCATTACACCTTGAGCTTCTTCTACTTTACCCTCACATCCTAGCTCCTCAACCTTATAAAACAATAATACAATGTTTCTTAACATTTTAAGCAGAATTAAGGAAGATGCTGTCAGAATCTTTCCTTACAGGCTAACATTCTAACATAACACAGCAGACATCACATGGATACTTTTCCCCTGGTTCATAAACAAGTGTTAGTGTTCAACTTTAAGAGGTCCTAGCAGACTAAAATTGGTATCCTTTGAGTTGTCTAAATATGTTTATGACAAAGACCCCAAACAAGAAAAATATGTCTAATTTTTATCCAATTTGTAAAACCCCAACATAAACCAATTCATTTCAGCTTACCTGCTTGACAAGCTCATTTATCTTCTCTGTCAACATTTGAATACGATCTTCTTTGGCAGTGGGAAGGTTTCCATTAGGCTGCAAAAATATTTGACTGTTTTAATGGAAAAAATACTGGGGAACAGGCATGTGAATAAATGGCGAACGGCTGAACTCGTTCACCAAGATGTTACACAAAATCAATTTCGTGGAATCAGAGACCGTTTGACAAACAAATGAATATTCATTCTCCATGAAAAAAAACTAAATAAAGAAATCATAAATCAGAGCTACTGTGAGATATTTAAGACTTTTTCAGCTTTTGTTTCGTAATTATCTACCTTTGTTAGACTAAGTTTGATTACATGTGGTTGTCATATGTACATGTAATCATGGCAGTTGATGGGAAGTGAGATCAACAGTGAACACCATAAGGAATAAAATTAACCCATTCCCAAGTTTGTTTCCATGCATTTTGAAAATGGGACCTTCAAAACACCTTACGGTGCTCTCTGCATTTTCATTAATTGAGGCCTTTTCGTTAATAGTATTGCCGAACAGCCGTTTGATGTTTGAAAGTACGCCATGATTTTTTTTCAAACCTTTACTTTAGTGGAAATTAAGGGAAATTTAGTAATTGATTTGGTTTGCTTGCATAACAGTGTCTAACAACTTAAACATTCTCAGCAGCGGCTGATAGCAGAATTGTTAAAGCTGTGCAGCACAGTCCCAGAGTCGGAGTTTAATTTTCAAAGCTATTCACTAATTTAGCACAACATAAAGCGTCGCTCATTTAAAATACGCCTGTAAATGGACTTTAAAAACTTACAGTTCCTTGAGCATTGTTAAGGGCCAAACGCTGATGTCCACGGCGTATACGTCTCTCAACATCGGCAATCAAACTCTGTAAGAATCTGTAAAACTCTTCTTCATACCCCATACTTTGAAAGCGAGCACTCTTTTCATATCTGCCAGCAACAAAATGTAATTCAGCCAGTGTCAATCAGAACAACAATATAGAATAAACAAAATCCCTTCAGTTTGAATTTTACAGCAGAATAACAAGCACAGAGTGTTGCTTTCAGGTACAACAACTTCCAGTCATGGAGCTATTTAATTGTATACAAATCCCGGTGTACCTCAGTTGTGCATATTAATTTTTTTTTGATAACCTCCACATAACAAAACAATCGCAATGTAACCAGGATTCCTGAAAAGTAAAAATCAACTTACTCTTTTCGTAAACTATCATCATGTAACTTTACACAGGGCCCTGTCAAGAAAAGGAAAATTAAGTTCAGCTTTTTGTACATGACACAAGCTTCTTAAATTAGTAAGTGATTACCGGTAAGGGTCCATTTGGCGATGTGGCCTTTGTGAAGAAAACTAATTTACATGAGCTTAAAGCGAAATGCAGAAAAAGATAATGCTAAAACGTGAGCTATTCCTCTGTATGAAGATGAGGCTTCCATAGTATTTGGCGGTTACAAATGCCTTTTACAGGGAAACACTTAGCGTGAAGTGCCTTTCTTGCAATCGAGGTGCCCTTTTGGGGAAAGATGTTCCACGGTAAATACCAAATTAAAAAAGCAAGAAGATTAACTTTAGAATAAAGTGGTAACTTACCTAAATCTGCCCTGGTGTTCACAAACAGCTCATGTGGACAAAAGGCACAGAGGAAATACTTGCATACCTTAAAAAAAAAATAAAACAAGTCAGAAAATATAAGGATGAATTAAGCGAAAACAATTCAAACTTATAGTAACTTACAGTGAACTAAAAATAGCTACTGCAAGATCATATCATCTTAAAACAGGAAAAATGGAGACACAGATAGGTGAAAGAACATACTTGGGTATGTTTTTATTAGCTTGAGGGTCACTGGTGATAATTAACGTGCTTGTATGGTTTTTACCAACATTAATCCCTTCTAGAGATTTCCTCTCCTTTAAATGGACTTACCAAGACATTCACGTGTTGAAGTTATCAACTTCCATGCCCTTGAATAATGCTATCTTTATTCCACTATTGGTCACCATAAAGTGACAATTCCAAGAACTGACATTTATAAAACAGACACAGAAATACCATCTAAACTTCAGTTGACGTCGAGAATCACATCTTCACGCAAAATTGGTGGCGTGTGGACATGGAGCACTTAACAGAGCATGTAGACACAGTTTGATAAACTGCTTGGCTAGATCTATTTATGCTTTTAAAATGGTGCTAGACCTTGTTTTAAAGGCCATTTGTTGCTTTTGAAGATATCGCTGTAAGCATAATGAAGACTGCAGTAAAGCTCAAGGCCAGGACAGTAGATAACTTCAACAAGCAAATTTTTGTCAAGCCTCAATAAGTGCACTGCGCTTACAAAAATCTATATTTTTTCGCATTTTAATTGGTTACCCGTACTTACGCTGACGCAACCAAATGGTCGGTTACATCGATTAAATTTCAAGCAAGTCGTGGATCTATTACGCTGAAAAAATAAGGGCTGGTTCTTCCTTCAAAGCCATTGCACCATGTGTGCAGAAGTCGTTAGAATTTGTGACATGAAAAGTGTCAAATGAACTGCGCTTTTTAAGCTAGTTTTACCTATCCACAAGTAGTTCATAGGTCAGGAATTAATACCATAAGATGTAAATCAATGTCCAAAATCAATGAGGCTAAACTTGCTGAAGAACTAGAAACGACCTCTATTCACATTTGCTCTTCAATACTTAAGTTGCAGGTTGATGAATTATTAAATACAAGTGGATAACGAAAGTTGAGATTTATTAGTAATAATTAATCGGAGGTAAAATCATTTTTATAGTTTAATATATTTTTTTAACTAGTTTTGCAAAAATAGCCATATATATGAGAGAAGATTGGACTCAATAGACTATTAGGCCCTACTCAAGTACTCATAAGTCTCAAACTCTGATTCAGAGCTGGAACTTCTCACTTGCTCTTATGCATTTTGCAAGTGATTAGGCCTGCGTGAAAGCAAGACATAAAAAGTTCTTGCCCTGTTTGGCAAGTTAGTTTTGGAGCAAGTTTAGCATTTGATTTAAATAATCCGATATTACTTTAATAAATGAAAAAACAGGTCCTTCTGTTGGTCCAAATAAATAATGACTTCCCGTTGCGCTTTTATTGACAGTCCTCTTTTCACATGATACTTTCTTTAACGATCGTCCCCGGAAGTCCTGCTCACAGGAGGTAAACATGGCGACGAGTAAAGGTCGACGACAAATAAATGTCAGAAATTGTAAATAACGAGTAAGACCTTTACTAAAGTAAGGCAAGTCCAGAAAAATGGGAAAATGTTCCAACCACAGGGTGCAAAGGTTGAAGTCTACTGTTGTTGTTGCCCTGAAAAGCATGCATTACGGTAAGAGTTGAGAACAAATGCTTGTTTTGCTTTTATCACCAACCCAAATCCAGATCGGAAGTGTCGTCTACGGTCTATTGCTAGTTTGTTGTGCTACTCTCGATCAGGAGTGCACTCCCAGTCAGGAGTGCACTCCCAGTCAGGAGTGGACTCCCAGTCAGGGGGCTGTTTCTCAACGCATTTGCACCCGACGTAAGGCCAATGCAAGGCCTAACCGTCATGGCAACGTATACCTTCAACATTACTTTACGACCAGGTACAAAGTTACAACGAGCCTAAGCAGGTTGGGGAAAGTCGTCGATCGACGGGTTGTCCATCGATCGACGGACAAACCGCCAAACGACGGTCCAGCGCTGCCGTCGATCGACGGACTAACCTTGTTATAAAAGAGAATAACCCCACATTTCGGCCTGTTGTTGTTTTGTCGCCAAACAAACGAGTGAAAAAAACAAAATGGTACGTTCTCAGCTAGCTGTTGATTAAGTCTTCGGCACTCAAACACAGCTCCCCGCGTGCGCTGAATGCTTCAAACTTTGCACTATCAAAATGGCAAAATGAATGACGCCATTTCTATCGCATCTTTTACAAAGAAAACAACTATTTACTCACACTTTCCTCTACTCCACATGTGCAACTTGATTTCGTCTTTACGGAAATGACCTTTGGAGTTCAATCGATGTACGCATAAGGCAGATATAATCGATAAACTGCTTCTGTCAGCTTCCTGGTAGTGTAGACGCGCTTTTCTATGGTGACCCATAAAGACCATTTTGTAGCAATATTAATTTCTCTGGCACATTAACATAATTATATGATGCTACATGTATACTGGAAGTTTAGATTTTCAATCCACACAATAAATAATCTGCAATCTGCATAATTTAATATTTTTTCATAAAAACGCTCGGTATATAAATATATATCTGAATATATACCAAAATGTTGCACCCTATTCCAAAATGTATTTAAAGTGAGAAAAAAAGACATCTTTTGTGAGTTTTTTTTCAAATTGCCAGATTTTCTTTCAGGTGAATAAATTAACTTAACTATATATATTTTTTCTCACTTTAAATACATTTTGGAATAGGGTGCAACATTTTGGTATATATTCAGATATATATTTATATACCGAGCGTTTTTATGAAAAAATATTAAATTATGCAGATTGCAGATTATTTATTGTGTGGATTGAAAATCTAAACTTCCAGTATACATGGTCTTTATGGGTCACCATAGAAAAGCGCGTCTACACTACCAGGAAGCTGACAGAAGCAGTTTATCGATTATATCTGCCTTATGCGTACATCGATTGAACTCCAAAGGTCATTTCCGTAAAGACGAAATCAAGTTGCACATGTGGAGTAGAGGAAAGTGTGAGTAAATAGTTGTTTTCTTTGTAAAAGATGCGATAGAAATGGCGTCATTCATTTTGCCATTTTGATAGTGCAAAGTTTGAAGCATTCAGCGCACGCGGGGAGCTGTGTTTGAGTGCCAAAGACTTAATCAACAGCTAGCTGGGAACGTACCATTTTGTTTTTTCACTCGTTTGTTTGGCGACAAAACAACAACAGGCCGAAATGTGGGGTTATTCTCTTTTATAACAAGGTTAGTCCGTCGATCGACGGCAGCGCTGGACCGTCGTTTGGCGGTTTGTCCGTCGATCGATGGACAACCCGTCGATCGACGACTTTCCCCAACCTGCTATTGTGCTAAGTGGGTTGAGAAATAGCCCCCAGGACGTTGCTCCAACCTAGGATTGTTTACTACAATTGGCTCTCTCATTGAATGGTTTTGAGGTTTGTGACTTTGGACCAATTGTCCTGGAAGTTTGGATGAGAGGTCGATCAACTATCAGTTATCCTGATACCGTTGTGAATACCCTCCGGTCACAACAATAACTTACAGTGGTTGTTGTTGTTGCGGTGTTAGAATTCTTTTAGCGCACAATATAATTTATAAAGGAGAGGACAAAAAGACAGAATCAACAGTGACCATATGCGTAATTATTTGCTAGAGAGCGGATTACCTCCGAGTCGTCCCATCTTAGTTCTGCTCTTTTTTCCGTTGGAGCAAGATTTCGATCTCTGCCCATGAGCTCATCGAGCAAGGCTGCCGCTTGAGAAGCCGCCATTTTGCCTTTCAACAAATTACAATCTCCACACAAAATGGATTTCAATATTTTTATTTTCTTTGGTGAAACAATTTGAAAAAACATACGAGCCCGCGGTGAAAATTTTAAATAGTTCACTTTTAACCCAGGATGAAATTTAACTGTACGACATTACTGTTGTATCGTAAAGACGGTAACTTGTGAGATTTGAGGAAGCGCATGTCATCACATTCGTGACGTCACTGGTACATCTCACACGCGGTTTGCTTTCTGAAGTCGTCTTGGGAAACTTTTTTCTTAATTACTGGTTTACTAAATGTAGAAATGGCTTCCCAAGACGGGCAAAATAACCCCCCGGATTCTTGGGATCAAGAATTAAATGGTGGGTCAGGTGATACGTGTCCTGCTGATCAACTTTCCAAGCCTTTATCAAGTCTAAATGTGAACGCACCAGCATTCGTCCCTGGGCAAAATATTTTTGCTGCGGAATTCGTGCCTTCCACTTCTGATTCTCCAGATACTCAACAAGAAGAAATGGGTATGATATATGATAAGAGTACAATACATTTACTCACAGTCATTTTTAGTACCTATACTCTTCAAATAGTTACTGTGAAACGGTTTATTTCAGCTTTCCATATGGTCTGCCATTAAAACTAATAAAAGTCATATGGCCAGGTTGGTGAAAGTGGCTGATCAGCGGGTTGTCTACCGATGCGTGGTTAAACAGCTGCTACACTGCCGAAACGAAGGACCCCGTCGATTGATGGGCACGTGGCACGTAGCTATTTGCAACAAGCTTGGAACATGCACTGTTGTCATAATGTAGAAGTCCATAGTTCAGCGAAAACAAAAAGAGGGCAGATAGAGAGGAAATTGTCATTTTTGTCCAAATGTTACCAAATGATCAGCCGCATTGGCAGGGTCTATTCACAGTTGTTGGTGGTGTGGCAGTAGACAACCCACCGATCAACGACTTTCCCCAACCTGATGTCTAGTCCGCAATATGTTGAGTGGATTGAAGTTATTCTGATACGACCTTCTTCAATGTAGGATAAATCTAAGAGTTGTTCTCCTAATTTAAAACAAATTCTTTTAAACACTACTTACCTAAAACTGTGTCAGGAAGCTTCTTTGATCATAATCCCTTCGAAGAGCCTTAAAATCTGACCAACAGACCATTTGACGAGCACTCGTCTTCAAGTACTTCTCTGTTGGTTCATTGCCGATCGGTGGGTAAACCACTGCTACACACCACCAATTTTAACAATGGCGATCCCACCGATAAGTAAAATAAATGGACGACAACCGTGCATGTTCCAAGCTTGAGGCGCTAGTTCTACCTTCAAAGCTGAAGCTGTTAAAATGAATGTGTCAAAGGAATTGCGCCATTTTAAACCATATATATTTTGAAATCTACATGTTTCACCTATCCACAGTATTAAAGTTCGATTTTTGGGGTTAATATACAATTTTTCAAGAAATAGACCTATTAAAAACCCTGTCCTATTACCTTAAAACCGAAGGGAAAACCTTTAGTTTTCAAGAAGTGAAGCTTTCTGTTAATACTTAAAGGAGGGGAAATCTCTAAAAATACATAGGGATTATCGTCGATAACAACCTTCAAAGTACTTAAAACATTTCACGTCAATTACCTCCAGTGACCCTCAAGCCCATAAAAACAGACAGAAGTATGTCCTTTCAGTTGCTTATCTGTGTAGCCATTTTTCCGTTTTAGGATGACGTGATGTTGGTATAGCTATTTTTAGATCAATAATGACGTATTTTTACCGCTCTCTAATGTATAAGGGTAGATTTAGGTCCAAAAAAAACATGGCGACAAACTTGAAGTGGCAAGATTGTCTCCGAAAATATAGGTCAGTATGCAACCGCGCGCCATTACTTAGCCAGCCATTGGCTAAATTGCGTCACATGACTACTCTATAACGCACTTAAATTTTTATTCAACTATAATTGGATAAAACTAATGAAAAAATGGTGGCGGCCTTGTGAATTGCCTATGGAGCGTTTTCTCTATTGTAACGCCATCTTCAAATTTCAATTATTCACTTACGAGGGGATAAAACATACATTGGACAGTTGTTTTGGACTAAATGAACTCTACTCTTTCAATCTAAACTAGTCTAAAGCTTAGATTTTCTTTCCCTTTAACTCATTCGTCCCTGTGAGCGTATACGGCTACCGGTACTACAGCTGTGCTGTCGGCCTCGTCCCGAGCAGGCAGCAGCAGTCAGCAGGTGGATCCTGCATCGGTTGACGTTTTTGCCTGTAGTGAGGCGAATTTTTATATTTGAGCAATAAAGTAAAGACTTACGAAATATGTGGTGGCCATACCTTCATTTGATCACATTTTTGAAAAAAAGTTATGGACTGAATTTAGTTTTGAAGCCGTTGAATGCACTAAAACACAAAAAAGTGTGCTATGTCCACAGGTTGGTTCACTTATAAAGGTTACCAATAGAATTTTTGTGGTCACAACCGATTTATCATGCAGATTAGTCGTTTGCTCACTCATCCGTTTGTGCTCATGAAAAAAATCCATTCCAAATATCACGTACTTTTGTTTAAAATTCCCATTATTTGCCGCTACTGCAGTTAGAACAAATCGGCAGACTACAACCTTTGGCGGCGCGTCGATCAAAATGTTTTACAAACTGGCTGTTTTTTTACGTTGGAAATTTGCCTTCGGTATCGTTTAAATGCCGTTTAAAAACAAAATGTGAGTATCTTTTAAAAGAGGAAAATCTGGATATTTCGAAAATAGCAATGACTCATTAATGATACGTAATTTTCAACTACAAATAACGGAATATAATTGATAGGTTTTTCGTCTTTCAGTTGTACCGAAGCTAGAAGATGGCCGACATACGCCTTATCGACTTCGTGATTGGTTAGCTGTCTACCAGTTGTGATCATGTGACAGAACCGAGCAGATTCATTGGTTGGTTTTGTCAAATGACAGGCCACACCCACAAAATTTGTCTTATTTTTCAAGATATATTTATTTTATATTTATAAAACATTTTTCCTAAATAAACTCTGACGTTTTCAGAATAATAATTAAAAAAAGAAATAATTATTGACTCACGTTGAACTAAAAATGATTATCAGCTAGAATTGAATTGAATACATGTAAAAAATAGGATAAGTTATAGCTTAGTATTTCCCCCCCCCCCCCCCCCCCCCCCCCCAGCAATTTGAGACAGAAGTGTTGCAGTAAGTCGTATACTACATGTACATAATAGAAAAAAAAATGTAATTATTGTTTTAAAATACATATATATTGAATGACGTCTGATATGATATATACACTGTATCAATGCTTTGAAATTATCGACATCATTGGAGTAAAGAAAGTTGTTTTTGACAATGTGTTTGTGGGAGTCTAAAAAAATTGAAAAGGGAAGTGAGGGACTTTGTGTTGGGTTTGTGCAAATTGAGAAACTTTATTCATTAGAATTGGGTTGCCCTTAAAAGGGCATTTGGAATCGGAGTAATGGTGATAATTTACTCCTCATGAGATCGGCGACGTTGGACGTGGTACGGTTCGAAGCAGGTGACACACAAATTCACATTACAAATTGTGCATCCATAATTTGACTCCCTTCTCACCTTGGTGGACTTGCAAAGCTCACATCGCTTCTTTTTGGGCATAGTTGCCGGCCAATGTGACCTTCCACTACTGTCAGTTTCGTCGAAATGGTACCTCCTTTTCTGTCGAAACTTCCCAATCAACTTGGATGCAATCTTCTGGCGAAAGTCGAGTTGTGATTTCACTTTCGTGGCTCCGTCTTGATGATTCGGCGATTCCTTCATCAAAATAAAAGAAGAAGAGATTGCCGTGTCGAACAAAAACCAGAAGATATACTTCCAGAATTTCTTGGACCTTCTGGCACTTGGGTACTGCATCCGAAGCTGGTCTCCGTGGTCCACGCCGCTCATATACTTAGTGTACTCTGAGACGACGTGGGGAGCTGGAACTTGTATCTTTGATCCGTCCTTTTGTTTTCGACTAACACTGGACACCTGACGTGGGTCACTGTTGGTTGAAAGAAAATTTACTTGTCGGTTATCATACCAAGAAGTTGCCACTAAATTTCCTCTCTGGTAAGCCTTGCTGTTACCCTTTTCTTTCGGTAAGCATTTGCCGTGTAATCCATCAGGCCAGCCACGACGATTTACACGACAAGTCCCAGCTGCATAGATTTGCTTCGCCAACAAAGACTCAAAAAGTTGAGGACTAGAGAAGAAATTATCCATGTACACATGATGATTCTTACCGGACAATATTTCAGTCAAATCACTGACCACCCGTGTACTAAGACCAACTTCTACTCCGCCGGACTCCTTCTTGCCAGTGTAAACTTGCATCTGGTAGACATAACCGTTGTGACTATCCGCCAGTTCCCAAACTTTCACACCAAATTTACAAGGCTTGTTGGGCATATATTGTTTGAAACCCAGCCTTCCACGAAAAGGAATCATCGCCTCGTCAACACTGACTTCCTTGTGCACATCATAATTCAAGACCAAATTTTTCTGAACTTCATCAAAAATGGGCCGAACATGGTGTAACTTGTCATGTCCTTCTTCTCCTCGAGGTGGATTAGTAGAAGAGTCGTTACAATGGAAATACTGTAGGATTTTGTCAAACCTGTCCCTTGTCATGATGTTAGGCACCGACTTGATACGTAGCAACTTGTCAGTAGTCCAGTACAGCTTATAAGATGGAAAGTTGCAGGATAGACATTAGAACATGCAGTCCGAGAAAGGCGTTGATTTCTTCGGAAGTCACATCACGCCATTTTGAGTCCTCCTTCCTAGACATACATTGCTGGGCGTACAAATTCGTCTGCTCAACCAATAAATCCGTCAAACACTCTGGAAATAAAAGCTGGAAAAAGTCCAATTCATCCTTTTCCTTGTCCAGTATTACAGTTGGCCCGGTGTGCTCGTTGAAATCGGCCACTTTTACTTCCGAAAAGTCAGTTCGCCATCGCCCGTCGATACAAGGAGTTGTTGTTGTAGTGCTTGCATCACAAACATCGCCGCTTTCCCTGCTCCTTCCTCCACAAAAAACACGCAAAGGAAGCTCATCTTCCGACGAATCATCATCCTCGGAGTCAGACAGACTGATGTCAGAGTCAGTGATGATGTCTTTTAAGGTAAATCCTTCAAAACTACACTCGTCGTCACTGGACAGGTCCGCCATTTTGACGCAAAAAATCCAGAAAGATCGAGAACGCTTGTCATTTCAAAACATGTGACGCAAAATTGAATGTTGTCACCAACAACCAATCAAAACTTTTCTTAAACCGTATAAATATCTTCCTTAACCATTTAAGAGATTATTTTTAATTGGTTTAGGGGTGAAAAACCGCTCAATTTTTTTTTCTATGAACCAATAGACAGGCATGTTAATCTGCGCTTCTAAGCGCTCCCCGGGAAATGAGACCCTCTGAAAGCTGCGCTTCTAGGCGCTCCTCGGGACGAAGCGGTGATCTCTAGCAGCGCCTCTAGGCGCTCCTCGGGACGAATGAGTTAAAGGCTTCAGTCCTAAAGTTTTAGAGACCAAAGAGGAAGGAACTATGTTCGTTTCGTGAATGTAAACAGCACGTCAGACTTGTGTCATCTCTATTCCAATGCCTCAATCAATTTAGCATAGATACAACTTTTATGTCTGCTAGCAAATGCATGTAACTGTCAATTATCTCTTTACCTCCCAGATGCAACCCCATCACCTGAAAATGAAGATTCTAAATCAGCAGAGGAAGAAGCTGCTAACAATATTGATGATGATCGAAGCTCGCCAGGTACTTTCTAGTTCAATAAGACTTTCCCATTATCGGATAAAGGATTGGTCCTATACCCTGGAGGATGTGTTTGATTGTCGGTTAAAACATCACTCTAAATTGGTAGCATTTCCACTATTTTTCATTATATTCGGAAATTATTGTTTAACCTCCATGTAACTGAGCAATGATTCACATTAAAAAAAGGCCTGATAGCAGTACGAAATTTGTTTAACCTTCCAATTTTATGATTTGATCCTAGAGTTTGTATAGGAACAGATGCATGGACTTGTCGCTTACTCTCAGATTTTGTATTTTACTTCACTGGTTTTTACAAAGAAATGAATGTTGGTTTGAATGGGGCCATGGGTTTGTGCTTTGAATCTTGCTCTCACAATAAGCACTTATGATTTTATTTGTAGAGGACTGGGCTGACAATGATGTTGAGGGAAGTGAAAATGATGAAACACCTGATTCAGAAGATGCCCCGTCTGATATAGCAGCTCTGCCCAAAAAGAAGAAAAATGGTGCTGCCTTATCTGACAAAAGTATTAAAAAGGAACATGTGAATGTGGTATTTATTGGACATGTTGGTAAGTAAATGCTTTCTGCATTAAAACTATTTTACCATAATGATGTTATTGGAAGCAAACTGACTCTTCATCTTCTGCCCAGACTTATGTTTTTGTTGATATTGCAGGTACATAACAAAACAAAACTACCGGTATGCAAAAAGGTGCCTCTTTGGCCAGTGGGTTAGAGTGATCTTCCCTCAGTCCCACACAGAACTTCCATCGATGCGGCCGGCTCGAATCACACTCTAACCAAATAAAAACCTGGCTACGCCGCCATATAAGTGAAATAATCTTGAGTGCGGCGTAAATCATCAATCAAAATGCAAAAAAGTCCTTTTTTGGTTTTGTTTTCTCCATTTTAGAGATGTCTTAGTGCCTTTAAAAACTTTGCATTTTACCATTAAATTTATCCTTTATATCATCAGTGTTAACAATATCCCTAGTTTAACAGGCCATAACTGTACTATCCCAATCTCACCTATTGAAGATTTTTAATAATATTTTTAAGTTTTATTTTCAAAGAAATATTCTGAAGTCATGTTTTTCTTTTGTACGGCTGTTCAATTGTTGCTTATTATAAAGCTGTTTAATTGAAAGCGTGTCATTCGTTGTTTTATAGATGCTGGAAAATCAACGATTGGGGGTCATATAATGTAAGTGAAAGTTTGCTTTGGCCTAAATTGAAGTGAACTGCTTTCTGTGTGGTGTTATAATCTATTTACTCTTTGGGTGCTTCTACATCCCCATTTAGCCCCTTTAAAGTAAACTTGAAAGCAATTATTACAGAAATGCCTAAGATGTTTGCCAATCAATGTATAACTAAATATAACCACAACCTTGACCCTAATTGTCACTTTTCCTTGAAGGTATTTAACAGGTCAAGTTGACAAAAGAACTCTTGAAAAATATGAGAGAGAAGCAAAAGAAAAAAACAGAGAAACATGGTAAGTTTATCAAAATCGAAATGGCAAACTCAGTTACCTTTTAGCACATGTGTACAATATTCAAATAAGAACAGAAATATATCTTAGCATATAATATTAGTCTAATAGTATTATATCATACACAACTTTAACCATTTATATTCAAGACTTTTGCAATGGCCCACGTTATTTTCCTCAACAGGTATTTATCATGGGCTCTCGACACAAACCAGGAAGAGCGAGATAAAGGAAAGACTGTTGAAGTTGGCAGAGCTTATTTTGAAACAGAACAGCGACATTTTACTATATTAGATGCTCCTGGTCACAAAAGTTTTGTTCCAAATATGATAGGTGGTGCTTCCCAAGCAGATTTAGCAGTTCTGGTATGTATACAAAGTCAAGGCATTAGCACTAGTCACATATAACTGATATAATTGTGATTGACCGATGAGGATAATTCTGTGTCTGAGCTAATGATGTACACAGCACGTCAGACTGAGGTCTATTTCTTTATTCACTTTGTTACAGATTTACTTTGCTTATAGTGGCTAAAACATATTTGACTTAGTCATTTCTGCAATCGCTTTCATTGCTTTGGGGCTGGAGCATGGTGGCTCTGCTTTAGCCATGTATGCTGACCCAGCATTTGAGCAAGGGGGAACATTAAATATGCCAAATGCATTAGCCTTCCTGATGTTCTATGGTCTGTGAAGCCAAAATTTTCAGATTTAGATGTGGGTGGGGAGGGCAATCTTTTGATCCGTTCATACTTTTGTCGCCATATAACATAAGCTAGCGACGTTTAGCACCAATCAATCCAGTAATTTATCGTTTTGGCAGGTGATTTCAGCCAGAAAAGGAGAATTTGAGACTGGTTTTGAACGAGGTGGCCAAACACGAGAACATGCTATGTTAGCAAAAACTGCAGGTGTTAAGCACTTAGTCGTACTAATAAACAAAATGGATGACCCTACAGTGGAATGGGCAGAAGAAAGGTTTGTATCTCATTCATCCCTTTAAACTTCATAGTTTTACAAGCATTGTATATTTATGTAACTTTGTGTAGTTTGTTTTGTCGCAAAGAAGATCACTCCTTGTCTGTTTTCTTTTTAAATGGAATGGGCTGTTATGGTTATTTTGTTAATTTGTTGTTTTTTTTCGAAAGGCCTTTTTTCCCTATTGCTTTTTAACAAATAGCTGCCTTTTGACAACAAGAAAGATGATTTATGTTTTAAACTTTGCTTTGTCAACTCCAGCATCTTTGATAAGAATCCCAGCAAGTCCTTAACATTTATTGACCTATGAGGATAACTCTGTGGCTGAACCAATGATGTACACAGCACGTCAGACTGAGGTCTAATAATATATTCATACTGGGTCAGTTGGGTACAGACATGGATACTCAGACCCACATTAGCCTTCCATCAATAGATAATGGGTTCATCAATGGAGCCTTGGCTCAGTTGCCCAACTTGGAATTATTGCTAGGTTACACTTGTACCAACTCAGATTTTCTTTCTGGCATCGGGCATGGTTTCTTCCAATAGATTATAACCTTAGCAAAATCATTTAAGATTACAACAAAAATTATAGTGACTTAAAGCACAAGACAATCCATAAGAATCATCTAACGGAAGCTCTTACAAATTGTGTAATTTTTTTTTTGCACACAGGTATAATGAATGTAAGGAAAAACTCATTCCCTATTTAAAGAAAGTGGGCTTCAATCCCAAAACTGATGTTTACTTCATGCCTGTCTCTGGAATGACGGGTGCCTTTTTACGAGATGTTCCATCAGAAGAAATTTGTCCCTGGTATCGGTAAGTCAAAATCTACTCTTAAGGATTTTAAACAAAAACGGTAATCAATGTCTCATAATTTGCATCAAATGTCTTTTAAAACCTGCATTAATTTCATCCTTTCCCTAAACACATCTAGTTCAAAACACTCAAACTTAGTCACATGACAAAAAATTTGAGTGATTCACAAAGGTTATTTGGCTTTATCTTATTTTTTTGTTCAAACATACATTTCGTCTATTTAGGGATACAAAAAAAGCTATTCAGAAATTTGAAATTTTTTTGTTTTTAGACATATTCTATTGAGAGGGTGAGGACTCGACTTTAAATGCAACCTGAATCTGATTTCAACTAAAATGTTTGCATATATTCTATTATAGAGGCCCTGCTTTGATAGAGTACCTAAATGCTCTTCCTTCCATGAATCGGATGGCAGAAGGACCAGTGAGATTACCTCTTGTCGACAGATATAAGGTATACTCCAATCATCTTAAACCCCATCCCCTTAGCTTCTAGTCGTATATGGGGCCTCCGTGGCTTAATAGGTAGAGCGTTGGACGCTCAATCCGAACAGCCTTCAACCAATGGGTCGCGGGTTCGAATCCCATTCAGTCAAAAAAAAAAAAAAAATTCTGACTGGGTTTTCACTCGAACGACCTATGTGGGATGGTTGCTAGTTACCACCGGAGGGTCGTTGGTTTTCTCCGGGCAGACAGCTTGGTTTCCTCTCACAATAAAACTGGCAACGCCGCCATATAAGTGAAATAATCTTGAGCGAGGCGTAAAACACCAAACAATCAATCCATCTAGTCCTGTAAAGCTGGTAAATTTATATGTATGATCAATTTTGTTATGTCATTTATAAATGTTGACCAATGAGGATAACTCTGTGGCTGAACCAATGATGTACACAGCACGTCAGACTGAGGTCTAATAATATATTCACTCAGGGGCCTCCTTGGGTCAGAGGGACACTCATTACTAAATATGACTGTTTTCTCTGCATTACCTTGTGGAATGGTTGCCAGGTATCTCTTTTATCAACTGAGACCTGGTTTGTTTGTTTTTTGCTTTGTCGATATGTTTTCAAACTTTTTAAAAAAATTATTTTTGTGATTTGTAGGATATGGGTACAATTGTTCTTGGTAAAGTGGAATCAGGAGTTGTTGAAAAAGCACAAATATTAATGTTAATGCCAAACAAGGTGAGTGTCTGGTAAATTACTAGATTAACTCATGAGATTGTTAGGTTTTAAAAACAATTTGTGTTTATTTATTGATTTGTCTTTTTGTCACCAAACGATAGCTGATGGGATGGTATGATTGATTGATTGAAGTGTAACGCCATACTCCAGATTATTTTACTTGTATGGCGCAATGGGAGGTTCAGTGGGGGGAGGTAACTCTATGCTCGGAGGGAACGTCCAACCTTCGACGAATATGGCAATTCTTCCACACA
The DNA here is from genome assembly GCA_963971465.1 of Lepidochitona cinerea. NCBI lineage: Eukaryota > Metazoa > Mollusca > Polyplacophora > Chitonida > Tonicellidae > Lepidochitona > Lepidochitona cinerea. The sequence continues at coordinate 9,196,452 of OZ020551.1, forward strand.
CTGATCAATTGAAGAATCTAAGAAATGTTTCAATTTTTATTTGTCCTGTGCTATTCCAACTCACTCTGTATCAATGGAAGGCCTTTGTCGGGCTGAGGAATTCTCAATCTGCCAACTGACGTTAGCTAAAGGTATTGTCATGTTCTTGAGCTGACCGTTTAAGCGTTGGTCTGAAGTTTACACTTAGGTACTGGTATATTCTTTAGGTTACAGTTGAAGTGATGATGTTATGGTCTGATGAAGAAGAAACCGAATCCGCCAATCCAGGTGAAAATGTGAAAGTGAAACTGAAAGGATTGGAAGAAGAGGTAAGCCACAATTGTATACCTCATATATGTGTCTCTTGAATTTTACTGTACTTAAAATGATGAACAACGATATTTGACTTACTGAAGTGGACATTTTTTTTTAGGCAAATGCCCCACTTTCCTCCCCTTTTTAACCTGGCATTTGTGCCATATAATATTAGTTGCACTGTCTGTTTATGACCCAATATGGAAATATAGGGAGGTAATAAAATTCATATGCTTTTTACTCACCCAATATATTGCCATATTGGGTCACTGAAGGATTGTGTAACAAATTTAACTTGCTGAAGACCCTTTTTAGCAGACGTTTGCCTGGTTGATAGTTTTACTACTTTGCCGTAATAAAAGTTCCCTTAGTGCATGTACATAAATGAGCTTTGTTTGTATGGCTAATTTTGTCGACTCGATCAGTAAACAGCATATTGTTTACATGGTGGTGCAGCTTGTGTTCAGGGGCAAGTAACTATGGAACCTTATACAAACTTGTCTGCCTGATAGAATATATATCGATCAATGACGTCCAATCCAATGCAAGTCTTTTTTCTGATGTGTGCGGCTTACAACACTAAACAATCCTTTTCTTGATACATTTTGTCTGTTTGTAGGATGTGTCTCCTGGTTTTGTATTGTGTTCACCTGATAATCTCTGTCATACAGGACACATATTTGATGCTCAGGTTAGATCTTTTCCATCCAATCTTTCACTCGCTTCATTTCCTATACAATATCTGTTGATTCATTAGATGTTATTAAATTATGTTTTGAACAGATTGTGATTCTAGAGCATAAGTCTATTATATGTGCTGGTTATAGTGCTATCCTCCATGTCCATACATGTGCTGAAGAGGTTACAATTAAGGTAAGTATATTCCATGTACATACTCACTATAGTCGTATATGTAGGATCACTTTTCTTTGTAATTAGCTGGTGAGGAGCTAGTTTAATATAACCAGTACTCGCTGAAGGTCGGGGGTTTCCTCCGGGCAACAAGCCCAGTTTACTCACCCACTAAACCTGAAACGGCGCCATATAAGTGAAATAATCTTGAGTGCGGCGTAAAAGATCAATCAATTAATCAATATTGTCAGACTTTTGTTATACAATATCTCAAGTCTAATAAAATCCATGAAAATAGTATTTAAACTTTTTTATTATTTTTTTTTTTGTTATTAGGTATTTTGTTTAAGGTATTGGGGTTAGCATGACATGGTTGCATTATTCTACCACCAGAAGGTGTTTATGGTTTTGTGACCTAAAGTTGTAATCAGACCTCATCAAAAAAATTGAAATTGAATAAAATTACATCCAAAAACTATGAGCATGTTATATTGTTTCTATTTGTTTTCCATAGGGCTTATTATATTTACTGGATAAGAAAACTGGAGAAAAGACTGTGATGAAACCTAGATTTATCAAACAAGACCAAGTAGCAGTTGCAAGGCTAGAAGTTAATGGAGGAATGATATGTTTAGAAGCTTTTAAAGATTTCCCTCAAATGGGCAGATTTACATTACGAGATGAAGGTATGGGCAAACATGCTTATGGCTAAATATGGAAAGATTTTTGTTTGTTTCCTTGAGGTTGATTGAGATGTTGACAATCAGATATTATTTAGTTCTCTCAAACCCATCATTTTTCCTCTCGACCCAAGACAATGTTCCATACATAAATGTATGTTTAGATGTACCCCTGATATCATCATACTATTCAAAATCTCTGTCCAACACACGCCCTCTAGAGGGGTTGCGAATTTCAAATCCTTCTTGGAACAAACTTCTGATTGTTTTTTTCACTCAGGTCGCCCTATGTGGAAGATTTCTTGCTGAAGGTGTAGGGTTTTTTTGCGGGCCATGTCCCCATATAGATGAAATAATCTTTGAGTTCCGTGTAAAACATCAATCAACAAAATATGGTTTTTCTATGAATACCAAGAAAGTTATTTCCGATAGGTGATACATATAACATTAAAACCCATTAATTTTCTATCTTGCAGGAAGAACAATCGCCATAGGAAAAGTGTTAAAAGTTCGAGACGGTCTAGTTGCTAAGTGATGCAATAACTAAAGACTTGAGTCCAGACTTGTGTTTGTGTTTGTCTTTACAAGGATAATGTCTGTGATTCACTGACATTCATCGAGAAAGGTGGACACATTCTGTCATACATTCATCCCATGCTCTTCAGTGCTTTATTATCCTCATTAGCACTCATATTTTGATATTGATGTAAATACAGTGACAAATATTGAAACCTCTGATCAACCCCCTTCAAAGTTAGTGATTCTTCACAGTTGGTTGATACTGAATGTGCACGGATATTGACAGGTGGTGTTGTTGTTGTTGCTACTATGTTGAGACGACATGCTATTTAAACCAGTTGGACTTGATTAGTGTTACATGGTTGTTTGTGTACGTTCGTTCTGAATTACAGATACAGAAAACTATCGACTTGTTATACAGACAGTATACTACTATTACATTTTCTGTTTAAATTTTGATTTTTATGTTTTTTTTAATTATAATTTTCTGATTTTGTCTGTCGATTTCATTTATTACTTGAATTAGTTTGCCTTTTGTGCTCTGTTGAAATCAGGAGTTCTGTATATGCTCAAATTAAACCATGAGTTTTGTACAGGGTCAATTCAAATGATTTTGTACAATCTGGAAGGTATTGTACCTGGCACTTGAAATAATTAGTTTCTAGAAGGGCTCTTTTTAAAAGATGACATTCGTATAACGCTAAGGTTTTAAAAGGCTATTTTGAAATTATGAGTTTTTTACATGGCTCAGTTGTAATGGAAGGATTTGTACAGTTCAATTCGCTAGTTTTTTCCAATGTCTTGGATGCATGGATTTCTTTAGGATACTCAATTAATTTCTATCAGCAAAATTAAGAATTGTCAGAAGATTTCAAATACCTACAGTGTAACTCTTCAAATGCTTGTTTGAAATGTAACTAGTCCAAAAATTAGTACTGTGTGCCATGATATATTTTGTATTATTAATATTCTGTAGTCCATCAATTCTTCTATATTTTTTGTGTGTGTGCTGCTACTTTGTTACTGGTATGACTAAGATCATACAATAACTTGGTCATATTTACTGACTGAATATGATATATCAGGAACCACAGCAAATGTATCTTGCTAACTCCTTCTATAAAGCTTTCTTCTCTTTACAGAATATGTTTAACCTAAAATTGAGATATTTTATTTATCATTGGTATCCACAAATTCACACAGTCCTGCTTACTGAATGAGCATTTTTACAGGTTATTACTTCTATTATCAGAAGATTTAATAATAAGCCTGTGTTTTATTGAGTGGTAAATAAACAAAGCCACCACTCTTAATTCATTGTGTTCAATTTATTCCTTTTTTATGTCTCGCTGAAAGCTGACAGTTAATGATCACATTGATTCCCACCAAGAATCACTAAGCTGGTTACTATGTCGATTTAAGTTAAAGATGTTGATGAAATTTTTCTGTTATGTTAAAATTGATTTGATTCCAAATTTAACAGTAATTGGTTTCCATTAAAAAATACAGGAGTGCTTTAAGGTTTGACCTTGTCCCACCTCAAGCTGGACTTCACTGTGAAAAAAGGCTGAACATTTGTTTACTGGATGGTACCAGCGTAAAGCAATCAACCCAGAAATAGTATGACTTTGGTGCTATCCTTTCATAGAAGATAATAATTCCATGGCAATGCGGAAAATCATAATCCATACATTTGTACAGTATACAGTATATTAATATGGCAATGCTTTTCAGGATTGTGCGAGGTTTATTTTTTGTTTTTTTGCAGGGGGCCACTTTACAAAGCCATTGCAAAGTGCGATCAATCGCAGTTGCAATGGTGTATCTCTTCACTATGGTATCCATTGGCAACTACGATTCGTTTGCGATGCGACTGCTTTGTGAAACGAGCCCCTGGGTGCCACAACCAATTTACCTTATTCCTAATCTATCAATTTGGTCCCCGGTGTATAACATTAGAACACTTTAAAACTTGAACATTGTATTGAGCTCATGTGAAAGACAGATGAGATTGCTTTCCGGGATGGTTCAATTTTCACGCTCGGCACCACAGGCAATTTAACGTATTCCCAATGTATGAATTTTGTCGTATAACTTTGAAACATGAATATTGTATTTGCCTGCCTTCCTGGGCAATGGACTGGTATAGGCAGTACGCCATAGCAGTATGCAAAAAAACAAATGATATGCAGGGAATGCTAGTTCAAACTTGTCAATATGTCAGATTTGAATCTCAGTCCAAGAGAAGTTGATCCCTTTTCAGTTTGCCTTTTCACTCGATTGTCATTTTTCGGAGAATTGTCTGGTGCTTTGCCTGGGTCAAGGATTTCCTGAATGCAAAGAATGCAATGCTACCATGTAAGCGATATAATTTTGGATGCGGCTAAAAACCTCAATCAAAAGCTTTAACACTGAACTTTATCATATCTACCACTTTGACTGGATTCGCTTTACTTTTAAATAAAGGTTTGTGAAGTAAATTGGGTCTACAATGAAGTAACATTCAAATAACTTTTCGGAAACAACATTTCTTTTTTTCATAGAGAAGCTATACAATATTAGTGCTATTACTAATTTTCCCAACCGAATGTAAAGAAGGGAAGATGGCATATCTCTCTCCGGATTCATAATGATATGAACACCATCAAAATGTTTGGGTTTTTTTGGACGACAAAGGAGCACACAATTCGTTTGAAAACCCTGTCAGAAAAAGATACTTTGAGGGGCCTCGGATTTAAAATGTTGGACCAACCAGTTTAGGCAATACTAGAGCTGGTCATTTATTCCCACAAGGAAGCGCTTCCAGAAAGTAAATTTAAAAATTGTCAACAAATATTATAAGACTGTCTGACAATATTTTTTTCCAACTAAAATTGAACAATATAATTAAACCTTTAAAGTGTTAAATAATTTTGGAAGGCTGCTTTCTTCTAGACTGAAGACTGACAATGACAATATAGGGACAACAAGTCTTGTAGGGATTGAACAAATTCCTGTCCCTGGTGCTACATTGCGCATGTTGCGGAGTGCATTTCGTTTTAGCAGGACATTTAGATCGTACATTATGAATCAAAATACATCAAATGGAATGGCAATTTCGCCAAAAACGTGTTTAATGCGTCCTCTGTCGCCGGATATCACAAATCTCCAAAGCATTCTTACAAGACTTGTGCTCCCCATTGGGATCACAGTACTGCTTTCAAGGGATATGATCACATTAAGTTCATCTTATTATATATTTACAACTAAGTTTTATGCTCTTAGTATGTCAAAAAGATAAATATTTCCATTATTTGTAAAAATAATACAAGATCAAAAGCATCAATTAAAAAGATGATAAAGTAGAACCTAAGTTCTAAAGAGGCAGGCTGCCAAAATGTAGATGGATATTTTGCCACTAAACAAAATTGTGAAGTTTTTTTACTCAACAAGCACAAATTAAAAGCTATTAATCTGAGTACAAAGAGTAAATTATACATTTGAAGCATTCAAGAGAAATATCGCTTGGATTCATCACTTGTCATAATAGCATGCTTTAATCTATAAGCGTTATCACAACTGGTGCTGGATTTGACGGATAGCATAAACACATTCATCTATCGACTTACTGTACAAAAGACTTTTACGCGAACCACAATATATGAACAACTTTGTTTTGTGCAAAAACTTACTCCAGGCGGATCAGGATTAGAATTAGTAAATGTACCGACACTGAATGACCCGGCAAAACTTCCGGGCCAGGGTGAGAATCGAACTCACAGCTTAGGGTTACACGACTTGGAGTTACCGTCCCACCAGCAGGGCTGTGTAGCTCAGTTCGTAGAGCGGTGGGACTGTAACCTTAAGTCGTGAGTTCGATTCTCACCCTAGCCCAGAATTTTTTCCGGGTCAATCAGTGCCATGATAATAGAGTATGCCGACAAAAGACGGTAGATATGTGACCCTGTGAAGTATGCTAAAACATTTCGTTTTTTAAATACGTTTGATTTAAAATAGCTAAAATCCTGTGAAAAAGACACTTTGTGTCTTAAATATGTGCTACAGTACAGGGTTCCAGTGGGCTCGAGTAATAGTCCCACACAGACCAAATAAAAATTTCTGAGTGGATTTTTCACTTGGTCGCTGTATGTGAAAGAGCTGCCAGGTACTCACCGAAGGTCTGGGGTTTCCTCCACAACTTAACCTGGCAACGCCGCCATATAAGTAAAATAATCTTGAGTGTGGCGTAAAACCTCAATTAATACAGTACAAATCTTCTGTATTCTGAACTATTTCAATAATTTTCATGAAAACAGAACTATTAAAAATAAACCTTGTTGACCTATATTATTCCCAGAAGAAACATAGGGAAGATGCTGGCATTAAGGCACTTTTTCTCTTTAATACAACAATATAAAGATGGAGACCATTCAGCTTTATCTAAATGGCAGGTGGCACCAAATTTTTTCAATAGTGGGAAATATTTGTAAAATGCCTGGGCTGGACAATAAATGTTTTGGCACAGTACATTGTATAGCTTACAGAATTCATGGAATGTTCATAAAAAGAAACTATACATTTTTGCTTCATGATGTAACCATCCATTCATTCCAAAGTGCAACAAAATAATGGTGTTAAATGAAGCTTGTAAACTGGCGTGGTTTTAGATTTGGCCACGGGCGTAAATGTAATTGCATGTTATATCATTTTTCTGATAATGCTAAATCACTATTCTATGTATTTCTTTCAGTCAATTTGTACACACCCTTAAAATTAGATTCTAAATACAGCTTAAAACTAACTGTCTTTAAAATGTGGGCATGGTGGATTAATTGAAAGACAATAAAATTTACATCACTATCAATTATCAGTCCTTCAAACTAAAAATATCTAACCCTCTTCAATTGAAGTCATGTTTTAGAAATCATTGAATATCTAATTACATATATACTACATGATGTTCAAGATATGCCATGGTAAACACTGGAATATCCAATAAGTTGGAAAATCCAATACCTTTCTGTGACAACATTTGGAAGTTCAAGTTTTTTGCATGATATTACTAGCTGCCAAATAGTTACTGAACACAATTACAATTCAACTTACTCACCTGGTAAACTTTCCCACAAAATAGAGATTTATATTAATATTTTAACCAGAAATGTTTGAAAATGAAATGCACCAATGATATAATATTTTCCAAATATTGTCATCAAACAAACTCAATGCCTTCAAATTTGACATCACCTATTTGAGCTTCTGGATAAATTATCTCCCCTGTCAATGTAAAAACCAAAACAAAGGAGGCTATAACGCCATTGTCTTCCATTGATTTTAGAGCCACAATTAAACTGTCATTAGTCCCAGGGATGAATTTAAATGAAGAAAATCCATGAGTTAAGTTTAATTCTCCAATATAACGCAGTTCAATATTTTTAAAATCCTCATCACATATAAGCATGATGTTAGATGCTCTCCTCTCATCCGCTGTTTCTTCATACGATTGGGTGCTAGCACGTCTTGGTAAAAAGAACCATTTTTTATGGATATCACTCCACAGACCAGACTCATGAATAAGATAACCTGTAAAACAAAATTATTATTATTATCTCGTAAGCATTGAAAAGTAACTGCAAGGCATTTGTAAGTTCATGATTTAGTTGAACAAACCCTCATGAATGATAAAGATGGTTTATTGAACTGAAATATTGAGACTCACAACATGACAACTTTTATTTACGATACAGTCTTCCTCTGTATCCTGCCAAGCATTACAACCACAGGACTCAAAAAGATAAATAAATCCATTCGGTCGTACATTACTTTTTAAGGGGGCTCAGTCGACAAAGTGATAATCCTCAGTCCCATACAGATGGGGCGTGGGTTCGAAACCCACTCGGACAAAATAATATTTAAAAATTCCAGAGTAGAAAATATGCCAGGTGCTAGCTGAAGGTCCAGGGTTTCTTCCTGGCAAACAGCTTGTTTTCCTCCCCAACGAAACCTGGCAACACTACCATATACAACTAAATGAAATAATCGAGTACAGTGCAGCATAAAAAATCAACAAATCATAATCATTAAGTTTTTTAAATAGCCACAGATTGAAGAGAACAGTTAAATAACAACCAATTTGGTTGGTATATCATTTACCAGGAAAGTCTGTCCCACTTGCTCGCCTCAAAGCATTGTAGTTATCTTTCCAATTTAAATGAATAACGTCTCCAGCTGGGCCTATACTCTTGATCCACTGAGGGTTAAAGTTCTCTACAACACCTTGTACTGATGTCCATTCCTTACCAAGTCCACCCACATACAGTCTCTCATTCTTAACAGTGGCCCATTCGGATTTAAAACCTGTAACACAATATGCAATAATTCAATCAAATTGAACTGTACCTGTAACATAAATCTTAAAAACATTACACTGAAATGAGACACACCAGCTGTCAAGTCATTCACACATGTTTAACAAAAAGCAAAGTTACATGAGCTTGACTAAAAATAATTAGGGTACATTAAGTACACTAAATTAAGAGTGTAAAAGCATACATAAAGCTGAACACTACACACCAACCAATGTTAATTTACAAAATTTAAAGGTAGGCTTTTTTGTGACCCTCAAACCACATCTTATGACCGTATTTGTCTGTTTTATTAATCCTTTTAGTAGCTTTATCAAAAGCTCATTTTAAATACATAACTGAGGTTCAAATCAAGTCTGGTGTTTGAACCCAGGCTCGCTGCTTGTTGACATCGAGAGTACCTAACAAATAAAATCTTCAATTTCAAATTAAAACTACAACATAAACCAAAAGCTTGAATTTTGGCAAACTGGAATAATGAGAAATGATTAAGGTATCACCACGAAGCAAGTGTGTCTGTGAACAATACAAGCTTCCGACACCTATACGGTATACCTGTGTCTTTAACAAGTGCAAACAACACTGACATAGGTCAAACTTCATGGTGCACAATATGTAGTCCATATGAATGATCTCATATATCATTTTTGAAAAAATCAAACTCTAGCAGCTCTTAACTTTAAGCACATATAAACTTGTTCTTTTCAAATGTAAAAAACACTCTTCGCAAAGAAACAACACTTTTTAGTAACTCACTGTTTAAAGGGGCATGAGCTGCCAAAATGTTGATATTTTGACGTTAAAACAGAATGCTGAAATTATTGGCTATTTTTCTCAAGAGGTAGAATTCAGAAGCTTTTAAACACTTCAAGTCTCGAAAATGTACGATAAAGTACTGTTTTAAAGGCACACTTGCCGCCGTAGCCTGTTTAAATTTGCTAAGAAAACCAATTTACATGAGCTTACTACGACTAATACCACTAAACTTAAACATAGGACACATAAAACATGTCTAGTTAGCTTTAGACTGTAAAAATGGGGTGAAAAACAAACGAAGAATCGAAGCCTGATTACAACAACAACGATCAGTGTCGGTCAACTTTCGTTTTGGATTACCCTCCTTTCAGGCCTTTGTATCTGTGGTTTAAATTCAAACAATTATCAGCAGGCTTTTCCAGTCGCTGTTAACCGATCGTCTCTCTGTATTTCTCAGATAAATAGGCCTACGTAAAATTACACTGTGCCGTTAGTTCACTCACTCGACTGAAACATAAAATCGCCAATAGGGGGCAGATCGGTTTGTTTACGTTCCGGGTACGTAACAATTCAAATTTTCAAATTCAAATTAAAAATACAAAGTGACGTCCAAACTTTTAAATTTTGGTAAAAATAGAAAGTTCCTAACTTATATTGTCTGGGAAAATTACAGAAAACGGACTTTCTTTTTTAATGTAAACAATATTCCTGATTTTCGCGGCAAGTGTGCCTTTAAACTAATTTTGGCTTAGAATGAATGAATGGTCGTCCCGGTTATTTAAATTTTGTTTACTTTTGAACACGTTTTCGGTTCATACAGGCCACATACTGTATGGATTTTTCTCATTCCAACGCCAATCATTTAGTTTTTCGATAGCATTCAAAGCCTCTTACTGTCGTGACGATCAGAAGTTATGAAAAAACTGTGAATTTTGGCAGCTCATGCCCCTTTAAGTAAGTTAAACATCATATTATGATCAAATAATAAAATTGTTAAGACCTTTGACCTCTCCACCATTTCCATCAGATAGTATCACCCAAGGTATTGCCTTCTTGTTCTTTATTTGGTAGATTATACCAGTCCTGTCATCTACGGAGTAAAGCTTTCCATTAAACACAATTAACTCTGAAAGCTCCATTCCTCGACCTCCCATGGATAAACTTGCCACTAACGTATCTGGTTCATTCCATTTGATCTCCACTTTTGCCAAGTCTTTAGATATTGTTAAGGAACCAGATTTTAGATAACTTTTCCACGACTTTTCTGAAACCTTGGAGCTTGTATCCAGATCAGAAATGACAGCTATATTGAATTGTGTGCCGAGTGTTACATCTCTCGGTTTTGTGAGAGGGTAAGTAGAGTTGTAACGTTTATAGCTTGGGCCACAATTTGGAATAATTCGAATAGGTCTTGGTAAAACTACAAAAACAAACAGCGTAAATATTGCTGTTACGAACAGAGTAGCATAAGCTACGAATCTCGGCTTCAGCTGGATTTTAGCAGATCCAACCCTATACGGTGTTGGTGTTTGAATAACTCTCATCCAGTCATGTACAGAATTTCCTTTAGTTTTTCCATTCTTCATCTTGACATAGTACTTAAGTTAAACGTCATGTTAGCCGGTGTGACAGTGCCAGGTGACGGTCTGGAGTAGAACTTTCACTTTCAATGAAACGAGGTAAACTATCACTGTCATTGAGTATCAATGATTTCGTATGTAACTGAAAAAGGTTGTTACTTATTCTTGGGGATTTTCTGGACGGAAAAATTATGACGTGGCTCATTCGATTTGTTCGTTGAGCCGGTCCCTTCCACAACCCTTGTCAAATCTCAGCTTTTGACAGATGTTCGCCATTGAACTGCAACAACTTGCTTTTCCGGTTTATTTATCCGCAGAAAATATTTCCTTTGAATATTCCTCTGAATTGAAAATTTGGAAAGGCTTCTCAGGCACAGTGAACAAACTAAAAAATATTTTTAATATCCTTCAAGTCTATTAAGTCTTATTCGGATTTTTTAACGTCGCAAACATAAACTTTATGATAAAGCACGTGGAAAGCTGTTGTTGTTGTTTCTGATACGTGATAGTGATAATCAAGCTCTCGGCTTTATAATAGTACTCTCTTTTCTTAGTTATTCCGTTAAACCGGTTAATGACACACATAGGAAAAGCATAATGGAAGTGGACAAATCTCAGGTTTGTTCTTTATTAAACGGAAACGGTTGGATTTATGTGGAACTAGGTTTTTTCTCGCGGTCCGTCTAAACACCCAAATGTTGAAATGTCGCCCAAGTGTCCCTAATTCAACAAGTTAAATCCAACTCGTAATCTCCATTCTGATATTTGCTGGTCGTCCGCCCTGACAACATAATGAATATCAGATTATTAAACAAGGAGGCAGGTAAAGAATTCACTTTTGCTGAATTAAAGTGTCCCAAATGATAGATTTAATACAATTTAAAAATAGATACGACAAAAATGATAGCAATTAGGCCTAATATAGTAATAATAATTAATATAATAATATGTGAAGCCGGCAAAGTCTGGATTAGTTGGAGATCTCCAAACTCTGTGGCCAAAGTATAATATTGATGATGGATGACCAACATAGGTGGAGGACCTGCCATATTGAAACATGTACATTTGAAGAAACAACATTCTCGGATTTTCCCTCAATTTAAGCAGTAGTCCGAAATATCTGTGATGATGATGTAAGACATTTTCTGACAGATAGGCCATCATCATCGTCAGAACGCATTTGATCAATTTTCTGGGAATTCCTTGACACACTTCGGGCTGCCAAGACCACCTCTCATTTCTCATAAAAAATATCAAGATTCTCTACATAACTTTTAAAAATAAAATTTCAAACCCATACTTTAATGGTTTCACCAGCAGATCTATGGCTGGTGTCGACATACAGACTTCAGATTGGTGCGAGGAGAAAGGGAAATCATTAAAGTACGGGTTAGCAATTTTATTTTTTAAAAGTTATGAAGAGAAACTTGATATTTTTGACGAGAAACGAGGGGTGGTCTTGCCACCTCAAAGGGTGGCAAGAAATTCCCAGAAAATTGATCAAATGTGTCCTGACGATGATGATGGCCTATCTGTCAGAAAATGTCTTACATCATCATTTCAGACTATTTAAGCAGTAAACCTGCTACATGATGCAGCATTGTGGCAACGGCGCCATATAACTGAAACAATCTTGTGGCGTAAAACATCAATTAATGAACTTTAAAAAATCGCTTGTCACTAAATTACGGAAAGATATCGTGGAATATGGATATAGGCCAAATTACTGCGTGTATTTTTGTCCCCGGCCACGCAAGTGCTAGGGGGACTTGAAAATGCGCTCCATATGCACGTCTGTCCAGATTTCTTGTGATTCGAAACCATCTAATTTTTTAGTATACAGCTGTATACTAGAGAGACCTTGGTCAAGTTCGATTTTCGGGCATGTCCCATCTATATTTGTAGGTCACATAGATCATTGAGTTCTATCCTAAAGTGTGTCTGTGAACGTGATAGAATAGGAACCATCAGACTCAGCCCTTTCATTGTTAGTTTACAGGTGTATATTAGAGAGACCTTAATCAAGTTTAACTTTTGGGCATGCCTATTTGTACATTACAGAGGTCATTGAGAATGAGTTCAAACCATCAGGTTTGTCTGAACAGGATATATTACGTACCATTAGTTGAAGTAGACAATTACCAGTACCTCCCTCAAAAAGCTCTTTTGGTATGAAGGTTCTTTGTGTGTGGCGTCGTTTTGTTCTTAGAAAGAAACAGTCGGTAACAAAATAACAAATATTTTGGTAATTTTATCGAAAAAGACCACTTGAATAATGTGAAATGTGTTGTCATGAACATCACGGGAAACTTGTAAACAAGAACTAAGACTGAAGGTAAGTTAATATTTGTCGAAAACAGCTATTTGGAAAGCATGTTGGAGACGCTAAATTATGACAACCAGCAAATATCAGAATGGAGATAGTCTGATTTAACTTGCTGAATTAAGTTAGTATGATGTTGCTTATTCACAGTTTCGGATATCTGTCTGACAAGGAATTAACCCCAGCTGCAGCTTGACGCCAATCAAACGTACAGTTATGTGACACGCATCAACCTAAATAGGTCAAGCTCTCCCTCTCCGTTTAGTGGGAAATTGGGGCTTTCTATGACGTGACTATTTACACAAGCTTACAGAAGCGAAAGTGATCAAGCTACATGTACAATTCGGAAATATTTTGTTTGTAAAACCATTCCTTTTTCTTAACCTTTGTTTTGTTTTTTTACCTTGCGTGGTCACGTAATTGAGTGGATGAAAAATGCTCCGACGTAATTTTGTTTGATAGTAACGTTCCAAACCATCGCTTAGAAGTTGTTTTTTCTACCTTCTGATTAACAGCCTCATTTTCACGATCTTGACGTCACACCGAAATCGTGAATGTTAGTAATAGTTGGGAATACCCAAATGCAATGTCCAAGATGCTGTAACGGCCATCAAGTTGGGAATTGTATTGCTTTGAAAACTTGAACTGTGCTAAATTATGTCATTACAGTAATGCATGTACATCGGCCAAATAACACTTGAACAAACAGGTCAGGTGTCTGATAAATATCCACGTTTAAAGAATGATGTAATGCTGTTGTACCTATCTTTTGTATATTTCAAGCTACTTACATGGTTTATTTACATCCATTTCTGTGTAGGTCCAAAAGGCAGTGACCTGCCTTAACTTATTGCTGAAAGAAAAAGCCACAGAAGATTTCTTGAATAATCCACAGAAAATACTTCTTCAGCTCAACTTCAAGAAGATCCCAAGTGTTAAAAACCAAATAATAAAATTGTAAGTCATGTTGGTTAAAATTTAAGCTACTAATACTGTATTTATATGAATTCACAAGAAACAAGAAATATTTGTGCATTAAAGTGGCATGAGTTCAAAACACTACTTTATCGTACATTCTCTAGACTAGAAGCCCTAAAAAGATTCTGAATTAATTTATACGTCTTGAGAAAGATAGAAAATAATTTCAACATTCTGTTTTATAGTTTTCTTTTATATGCAAGATGATATGATATACCTGTTTTGTATGTTGTTTTTTTCTCTCCAGAAATCTTCCCCATGGATTAAAAACAGATAATCAGTTTGTTTGTATCTTTGTGAAAGATTTGGATAAAACAAATCGTGATTTTACCGACACAGTCATGCACTTTAAAGAGCTATTCAGTGAAAAGGGTATTGATGATATTTCTGAGGTAAAGTGAACTCTTCTCTATCAAATGTTATGATAGTCCCTCAATCAGTCAAAGGCCTTCCAAGTAAACTCCTCTCTATCAAATGTTATGATAGTCCCTCAATCAGTCAAAGACCTTCCAAGTAAACTCCTCTCTATCAAATGTTATATAGTCCCTCAATCAGTCAAAGGCCTTCCAAGTAAACTCCTCTCTATCAAATGTTATATAGTCCCTCAATCAGTCAAAGGCCTTCCAAGTAAACTCCTCTCTATCAAATGTTATGATAGTCCCTCAATCAGCCAAAGGCCTTCCAGTAAACTCTTCTCTATCAAATGTTATGATAGTCCCTCAATCAGTCAAAGACCTTCCAAGTAAACTCCTCTCTATCAAATGTTATGATAGTCCCTCAATCAGCAGGGCATAATCCACCATTTTTGGGAAGGGGCCCATGGCTGGTCCATTGGGAAAATTTAACGTCGGTGCAAAATAGATTTGGGAAAAAGAAGTTACATCATAAAAACAATATCTTGTTCTTTTCTGCCTGGTTCATCGGATATCCTCATACCATTTAAATTAATTGGTGGAAAAAAAAACAACACTTTGTTTTGCAATAAATCAACCAAAATGTTTTATTTAAGACTGTGTACATGCCCGAAACTATCAACACTGAGAGCCAGTAGTTGGGACAGCTGTAAGGTGGACAATTGATATAATTGCCCAAATTATTCTTACAATATGCCTTGGTGGGTTCACACTTGGGGACATAGTACTTTCCATTATGACTTGACATTGCCAGTGAGTCTGAAAACAATAAAAATATAATTATAAGTGAATTAGTCTAGGTACATTCTCTCATTCAGCACCAGTTGGAAGTTTTTTCTTAAATAATTCCTTTAATACTTCTGATAAATTCATAATTAAAAAATAAACCCTTATCTATTGTCTTACCATTTTCTTTTAAACTAGAGAGTTTCTGCAAAAATCAGGAATTTAGTTGTTGAATGGTTATCGTTAGAAATATGAATTTTAAATAGCAAAACTTCCAATAAAAGTTAATATTATTAAATTCCTATAAAATACATTTTGCACAGCCACGTCATAGTCACACAAAGGTACATGTACATGACTTGAAATGAATTAGATCTATTTAAATATTTAGCAATAATATGACCGAAAATAAACATAGAAAAAATTGCTGTGTCCTACAAACGAAGTTAAATAATTTAGGCAGATTAATCAAACTGAACAAAAAAAAATTTGTTGAAATAAAAATATCAGTTAATCAATTCACATGTTACATAGAATTCCATCAAATTACCTCCTTTTATAAAACAATATGACCTGTGTTCACGCTTTGACTTTTGGCAACACAAACTGCGACAGCTATAACAATAATATACTTTAACATCAGGAAAAAAAACGTTTACAAGCTTTGTTATTCTTTATTTTTGAGCTAATTATCTTCCACTGTCGCTTGGAATAAGTTTATCAACGGCTACATTAAAAACAAACAGAATACTTACGTGAATGGGCTTGAAATCAACCGGAAAAATTACTTCTCCAGCATGAGCAGGATACAGGAAGTCACAAGGTCCACCATTTTCGCGCGGAATACAAGTTCAACGATTGGATGAAAACAAAAACAACCGCCAATGAAAATAGCGCTCTTTCTGACTTCAACTACTCACTTCCTGTTCGCGAACACGGTGACAGTTATTCCCCTAAAATTACAGTATAGCAAGTTGTATCTGAATAGCGATTGAGTATTTTTACGGCAAATAAATTGGGAACTTGCAGGCTTTTGGGAAATTCGTTTACCAGTTTTGGGAAAAAGGTCTTTGGGAATGGGGCCGAATATCGGCCCCTACAACATAGGTGGATTATGCCCTGATCAGCCAAAGGCCTTCCAAGTAAACTCCTCTCTATCAAATGTTATGATAGTCCCTCAATCAGTCAAAGACCTTCCAAGTAAACTCCTCTCTATCAAATGTTATGATAGTCCCTCAATCAGTCTAAGGCCTTCCAGTAAACTCCTCTCTATCAAATGTTATGATAGTCCCTCAATCAGTCTAAGGCCTTCCAAGTAAACTCCTCTCTATCAAATGTTATGATAGTCCCTCAATCAGTCAAAGACCTTCCAAGTAAACTCCTCTCTATCAAATGTTATGATAGTCCCTCAATCAGTCAAAGGCCTTCCAAGTAAACTCCTCTCTATCAAATGTTATGATAGTCCCTCAATCAGTCAAAGACCTTCCAAGTAAACTCCTCTCTATCAAATGTTATGATAGTCCCTCAATCAGTCAAAGACCTTCCAAGTAAACTCCTCTCTATCAAATGTTATGATAGTCCCTCAATCAGTCAAAGACCTTCCAAGTAAACTCCTCTCTATCAAATGTTATGATAGTCCCTCAATCAGTCAAAGACCTTCCAAGTAAACTCCTCTCTATCAAATGTTATGATAGTCCCTCAATCAGTCAAAGACCTTCCAAGTAAACTCCTCTCTATCAAATGTTATGATAGTCCCTCAATCAGCCAAAGGCCTTCCAGTAAACTCCTCTCTATCAAATGTTATGATAGTCCCTCAATCAGTCAAAGACCTTCCAAGTAAACTCCTCTCTATCAAATGTTATGATAGTCCCTCAATCAGTCAAAGACCTTCCAAGTAAACTCCTCTCTATCAAATGTTATGATAGTCCCTCAATCAGTCAAAGGCCTTCCAAGTAAACTCCTCTCTATCAAATGTTATGATAGTCCCTCAATCAGTCAAAGACCTTCCAAGTAAACTCCTCTCTATCAAATGTTATATAGTCCCTCAATCAGTCAAAGGCCTTCCAAGTAAACTCCTCTCTATCAAATGTTATATAGTCCCTCAATCAGTCAAAGGCCTTCCAAGTAAACTCCTCTCTATCAAATGTTATGATAGTCCCTCAATCAATCAAAGGCCTTCCAAGTAAACTCCTCTCTATCAAATGCTATGTAGTCCCTCAATCAGTCAAAGGCCTTCCAAGTAAACTCCTCTCTATCAAATGTTATGATAGTCCCTCAATCAGTCAAAGACCTTCCAAGTAAACTCCTCTCTATCAAATGTTATATAGTCCCTCAATCAGTCAAAGGCCTTCCAAGTAAACTCCTCTCTATCAAATGTTATGATAGTCCCTCAATCAGTCAAAGGCCTTCCAGTAAACTCTTCACTATCAAATGTTATGTAGTCCCTCAATCAGTCAAAGGCCTTCCAAGTAAACTCCTCTCTATCAAATGTTATGATAGTCCCTCAATCAGTCAAAGACCTTCCAAGTAAACTCCTCTCTATCAAATGTTATGATATTCCCTCAATCAGTCAAAGGCCTTCCAAGTAAACTCCTCTCTATCAAATGTTATGTAGTCCCTCAATCAGTCAAAGGCCTTCCAAGTAAACTCCTCTCTATCAAATGTTATATAGTCCCTCAATCAGTCAAAGGCCTTCCAAGTAAATTCCTCTCTATCAAATGTTATGTAGTCCCTCAATCAGTCAAAGGCCTTCCAGTAAACTCCTCTCTATCAAATGTTATGATAGTCCCTCAATCAGTCAAAGGCCTTCCAAGTAAACTCCTCTCTATCAAATGTTATGATAGTCCCTCAATCAGTCAAAGGCCTTCCAAGTAAATTCCTCTCTATCAAATGTTATGTAGTCCCTCAATCAGTCAAAGGCCTTCCAAGTAAACTGCTCTCTATCAAATGCTATGATAGTCCCTCAATCAAACAAAGGCCTTCCATCATTGCATCAAAGGTTGAAATCCCACTCAGACCAAATCAAATTTGAACATTTCCGAGTAGGTTTTTCACTAAATTGGCATATGTGGAAGAGTTGCCGGGATCAGAGGTTTCTTCCATGCAAAAAGTTTCTTTTCCTCTAGACTTAACTTGGCAATGCCGCCATATAAGTGAAAATATAAATGAGTGCAGCGGAAAACCTCAATCAATTTACCATGTTTTATTTGAGAGTTGGCTGTTGGTACTGTGAATGGCCTCTGTCAAATGCAAAACTTTCATGGTATGTTTCCCTGGTACGTTATTGATAGTAACTCCTAACTATGGGTGCCAAACTTTTGTTCTGTATTACATGATGTAGGCCCTGTTAAACTGTATATTCTTGTTGGAACAAAAGTCTGATGTCACAACTGTTCTTTTATCTGAATTAATGACTAATATATATTTGGTTGAAACACTGAGTTTCTGTTTTTAAACACCAATATTTTTGTATCTAATTCAGTTTTGACAGGTCTGATACAAGTTTGTTTTATGTTCATAGTACAGTGGAATGAAAACCAACAGAATTGTGCAATTTTTAAGAAGTATAAATTTTGTTTTGGGTTTGACCATGTTTGCAGGGTTCTAGATTAGATTTTGGCAAAACAAACTCTGGGCCCTGAGTATTTTGGGAATGGCTCATAGACTTAACAAAACTGCTACTCGTAGGGTTAGCCAGACATGATCCGTCCAAGACAAAACGGGTGTCATGATCATTTTTCTAGCTGTATTTTGGACGAGACAAGAAAAGAAAAGTACGACTCAGACCTGCTCGTTAAACTGTCCATATTAATCACAGAAATTTGACAATAGTGTATGACGGTGGCCGTATGTGACCTAGGCATCAGAAATGGCAATCAAATGTAAGACCTACCTCAACTTGGCTCTGAAAGCTGTTGTCGAAAGTTTTATGAAATAAAGTGGCATGATTTTTGGAAATTAGAACCATTAGTTGTCTATAGTTTTGGCAATAGGCAAATAAAAAGCAAATAAAAGCATGTAAATATAGCCTTTTGGTTCTCACATTGTCCATGATGCAAGTCTGGAGAATTGTATCCAGATAACATGCAAAAAGAGTCCGGAAAATCCTGTAACCAAAATTCTCTTTAGCCCATTTTTGTTTTGGTCTTTAATGATCTATTTGACTAAGTGCATGTTGCTCCATTTACCAAGCGATGAAATTTTATGAATTCCTTATTGTCTTTCAGATAATACCCGTCAAGTCTTTGAAGATCATGTACAAACCATATGAAGCCAAACGTAAATTGTCCAATAGCTTTGATCTTCATTTAGCAGACTCTCGAATTGTTCGATTTCTTCCCCAACTCCTCGGAAAACATTTCTTTTCAAGAAAAAGGTAAATAATAACACCATAATTTTGATACTACTGTGTATTCTCAATCGCCTAAGGATGTAAATACATCATATACAGTACAACCTGGTTACACCGACACATCTACACTCAGATATCTTGCCAATTCCAACCACTTCAGGCAGTCCCAAAATCATTACACTTTAAATAGATAAACACACAACCACACTTGTCTACATGTATTCGGAACACTGTCTGGGATTTCTAGCTCCAACACGTTCTTTCAATGTAAATCTCTGCTTTGTAATGTGAATCAACCGTCAAATGACTGGCTTGTAAAAACTGTCTGATCAAAACCGCACAGAAGAGATCCGGGAGGGGACTGACTTAATCCAACCCTACTCCTGTAAATCAAATTCAACCACTTCGATTGCACTCACATGTTGATCAGAAATGAAGCCAATATTGTTATGAATGCCGAAGGAATTTGCTATCGCCATTAATACAGATATGCTTGTACGTTTGTCACAACCAGAAAAACAACGCTAGCTAAATTTGTACTAAAACTAATCTTATTAAAATGAATTAGTATCATGTTAGGGGCAACTAGGCCCTATGCTTTGTTATTTTACCTCTTACAGAACATGCATTTACCTTAAGATTAAAATATCCAAATAATACTACATGTGCATATGTACTGTCGTTCTTAGCCAGTAGTAGTGTATGTTTCTTCTCTTTGACATCATATCGTTTTTCTTCATTCTGTATCTAAAATAAATTTTACCTTTTATGACTGGATTGTTTTAATGAGTTACTTATTCTTCTTTTTATAGACATCCCATACAAGTTGATCTGACAGCTAACAATTTGAAGGGTGAAATTGATAAGGCCATGAACAATAGTCGGTGTATTATTAGTGGCAGAGGGTCAGCATGGTATGGTCAATTTGTTTCCTACTCGATTTACATGTAGTTTCTTTAACTCAATCACCAATGGGTCGCGGGTTCGAATCCCACTCAGTCCAAAAAAATTGGAAAATAATCTTGAGCGCGGCATAAAACACCAAACAATCAATCAATCTGTAACTCAGTAGGTAGTGTATTGGAAGCTCAATAGACCTGGGACTTTGTGACCTCACTAATGATGGGATATTTAAGTGATCTTGTTTAAAGCCACGGCTGTGTTACAAGCCAATGTAGAACTATACATGACTGCATGTTTTTATACTTTTCTGTGAGCAATACTTTTCATCAGTCATGTTGATTGATCCTTCAGTACACCCTGATGAGGTCATTAAGGTCACCAACAGGTCACAGGTTCCTCAACATGTGAAATAATCTTGATTATGACAAGAACAGTTATCAAGTATCGCACAGATTCTACAGAATGAAAGCAACACTCAGTGCAACACTTGTAACATTCAGAAATGAATTGGAATTCCACCTGATGCTGTAATATATCAAAGCAAACCATTCAGATAATTAAGTCTGACTGTGAGTCTGTGTTTATGTGACGTCAAACATGACAGTTTATGAAAAAACACTGAGAAGCACAGATTTCTGTCAATATGCTTATTTTAAAGGAATCTTCGCTACCCTTTTCTTGCTCAATCCATTCATACATTTTAGTCCGAACTTGGTTTTGATGCAACACCCATTTTCCTCATTGTCAAATTTCATATCATAAAACGGTGGTGAAAACGGGTCAATTCACGTCTATGGAGTTATCAATATTCCTTCCACGGGGTCCAACTTTAGGTTTGTGGTTTCCGGAGACCTACAGCTTTAGCTTCCGTCTCCAATAAACCTTTATTTTCTGGACATAAATGGGTAGGCTTATTCTGAGTTGAACATTTAACTTCTATTATTGATGAAGTAAATTAGTGATGAAGTAAATGAGTTGTATAATAATTCAGTATAATGTTGTTTGATTTTCCAGCACTGCTGTTGTGGCAAATACTAAACAAACTACAGAGGAGATTGTTGAAAATATTGTATCAGCAGCCCAACAACTATCTCAGAAGATTCCTGGGGGAGAGAAGAATGTGCAAGCTTTGTATATCAAAACAGAGAAATCCACATCCTTCCTAATCTATCTCTCCTTAGGTTAGTTCATATCCAAATTGGCTTTAGGATATAAGAATCGTGGATATATATCCATACAGTAATGTTGTTTGCTCTGAATTATTGTAGCTGCCATCGATATTAATAGGATATAAAACACCAGGGAGGGGTTGTTCAAAGCGCCGTTAGCTTAACGATAGGTTAGATGACGGCGCGTCATTAAGGAATTTCTTTATGTTACGTCATCTAACCCGTCAACCTGAACTACAATTTGGCTTGTTTTAATCCAGTAACAAACGATGTACATACAATAAAAGTTTGATATCCTAACTAAATTCTGATGGATGTGTCAATCATGCAGAGTGATAGTCTCTCAGTTCGGCACCTGCCTTCCATCGTTGGATCATGGGTTAAAATCACACTCAATCCACACTCTTTTCTGGAAGAGTTGCCAGGCACTCACCAAAGGTCGAGGGTTTCCTCCTGGTAAAAGGGCAGGTTTCCTCCTCCACTTAACCTTCCAACACTGCCATAGAAGTGAAATAATCTGGAGTGCAGTGTAAAACATCAGTTGATCTCAAGTTTCAACATACGCTAAACATTTTTTGTTCAGAAATGTTAGTCCAGATGGAAGTAAGGATTGATGGATTTATGTTTTCAAAATGAACTTCTCTCTGTCTTGTATATGAAGAAGCTTCAATGTGCCTTTATTTCTGATTTCCATACCCGTACTTGACCTCTCAATCTCTATGAGGTCATTGTACTTGCAACTAAACAAAGATACAACTCTGGACTTATCTAATCTTATCGGATTATTGTAGGTAAATGTATTTTGCTTTGTTTACCAATCGATAATTTTGTTTGAATATGTCGTATCACTTCTGTTTGTGTGTAGATTCATCGAATGATGTTGAACTGCCAATAACTAACTCTGTGGAAGAAGAGATAGAACCTGAGGATGTTACGACAGTTGAAAATGGCAAAGTCCAGGTTTATCTTGATGGAACAGTAAAGGTTATTGACGATGACAGTCCCCAGGCTCAGAAGAGAAAATCTGAATCAAACCTCAAAATTGAAACAGGAAAGAAGAAAAAGACCACAGATATTCCAAAAGCAACAAGAAAACCTAAAGAAAAACTTTCAACTATGAAGCGTAAAACTAAAAAGCCCAATACAAAAGTGAAAAAGGCTAAGAAGCCAAAGTGTGCCTAGTTTTCATTTTCTTTCACCTAAATGATTACGGTACAAAATACACGTGTACAATATGACGTGTTAACTGGAAATGTTCCTAAAACTGCGGTTACAGTTACATGTATGTTGAAACATAAAGGTATGAAAGACTGGTCGATTTATTTCAGTTGTTACTGTAAAACAAAACCCAATAAAATCAATGGTCAACTTTCTGCTTCAGGTCTGCAAATTTATCCTTTAACAGATTTTGGATTTATTTACTGGAAACTACCCAGTGAAATGTGTGATAATAATTGTCAGGAGTCTCCTATTAACCATTTTTTTATGAAACTTGATCCCATGCCGGGAATTATGATTGATTAATGTTTTACGCCACAGTCAAGATTATTTTACTTATATAGTGGCGTTGTCAGGTTAAGTGGGGAAGGAAACCCCTGACCTAAAGCGACATAGGGGAATTTTTTAAATGAAAAGTCCCTCTTCCTATTCCATGATGCTATCCTGGTTTAATCGGCCATATTTGGTCCAACACATGCCTTCCATCGATGCGGCGCTGGTTCAAATAACACTCGGACCAAATAAAAATTGAAAAATTCCTGAATGGATTCACTCTATTGCCGTATGTGGTAGAGATGCCAGGTCGGGGGCTATCTTCCGCAAACGGCCCAGTTTCCTCCTCCACTAAACCTGGCAACGCCGCCATGTAAGTGAAATAATCTTGAGTGCAGCGTAAAACATCAATCTATCTGGGCAAATTCGGTTCGAATCTACATCATTCACAAATGTTCCATACGGTCCCCACTGTTGTCTATGTATAACGAACAGGTAATTATATCAATTTACATTCGCAACAATTTACATCCGATATTAATTGTACTGTCACCCTTGGATTGAAAGTCCATATCGGACTCAACCTTTCAGCCCAACAAAGTTGTACAATAAATATCCATATTGGATGTAAGTTCATTGTATAACTTCATATTAATATTAACATGAATATTCATTATATTAAGCATATATTTGATGTGAAGCGATACATTTTAATTTCCATAATAACATCCTGGTCAGAAATTACATAGATATGCCACGTGATATAGAATTCTATATGATCCCAGATATACTAAATACAAAAAAAAAGATGGATACCCCAGAAGTAAGAATGATAGATGCTACAGTCCGAACTACAAACTGTACAGAAAGCGGTAATATTTAGATAAAAATGGCAACAAAACAACTTTGCTTACCTGAAAAACCAAGGTTAAACCCAAAATGCATTTCTCAAGTCTAGGTATGAACTTTGATAGCTTCTTGATACAGATATATAGAAGTTTAGTTTACCCTCACCAGTGTAGAGAAAAGAATTGTTTTATATCCATATCTATGCAATGTAGGGAGTATTTTAAGGTAACATTACTAAGCTTAAACTATTTGGCCCTTAGAAACGATCAAAAAGAAAGTACAAACATATTGGAAAAACCAGGCACTGGCTCCATATCAAATCAAAATTCATACAGTCTTATTATGTGCACATACATGTATATTGTAATTGCATTATATAAATATACCACCCTTTGATTAAATACACAAATTATATTAGACAGTATCAATTCAGCAGTGTAAAGACTTTTAGAAATATGATGCAAACCCACTAAAATTACTTTAAAATTGGTTAATTGGTTGACAATGTTTCACAGCAGTTCTTACATTGCTGTCAAGGTTATTCATCAAGTGTTTATCTATGAGGCAGGAAGAAACAGCACTGATAGCCAGTTGGAGAACTGCCAAAGAGGTTCAATTAATCAAGGTATCCCATGGTGCAGCATACACAGATGACCAAAGAGACATCTAACCCTCTTGGCCCCGTGTAATTAAAATTTAGAAAACCTTAATTTCTTAAACGAACAAGGGCAAAAATAGAGTGGGTGTAATTATATACCCAGTTTGGCACAGAATGCAAATTTGAGACCCTTTGTTTTTAAATTTCCTGCTCAAAGCCTGTGAACAACATTAGTATAATATTTGTTCTTGCTTGGGTAAAGACCCTCCTACAACACCATAGTTACGTGAAGATGCACTCAGAACTTTGTTG
This sequence comes from Lepidochitona cinerea, assembly GCA_963971465.1. Taxonomy (NCBI): domain Eukaryota; kingdom Metazoa; phylum Mollusca; class Polyplacophora; order Chitonida; family Tonicellidae; genus Lepidochitona; species Lepidochitona cinerea. Next base: position 9,221,590 of record OZ020551.1, read on the forward strand.
GATAAACACACTTCAATTTCCTGGAAATTGGTCAACCTTTTAACATCTTTGTCCTTTCTGATTATAGTGTTAGGAAGTTTTCTCACTTTGTAGATCAGTTGTTTGTCCAAATTCAACTCTGTGCACAACAATGTTAACAGTGCCTCAAAAGTAAGGGTATTTAGCGGTAATTCAACCTCGATGAAGTCACGTTCATCTGAATTAGCTAACCGGGCCTTCAACACAAGCTCTGAAAAACATAAAAAGTATTGGTAAAACTGATAGAAAATTACTGATCCCCCATATCTGATATACATTGTATGCTGTACAAATCTGATTAATTGGGCTTAAATGTCACCCTCAAAGTCACATGGTTTATATGGCGGCGAAGAGTTTAAATCGTACAGCCTTTTAAATTGAAAGTGAAAACAGGTAAAACAAAGGTAGTGAGAACTTAAAACCAATACTCGTAATATTAACTGAGATACGACCTTGACAATAGATATCAACATTTGACAATTTGTATCAACTATTTAAAGGGGAATAATTCTGAAAATATCAAGATCATAGACAAAAAAAGTTACACATCATGACAACTTGGTAGTGAATATATAGGGCTAACAGCCAAGTTTCAAACCCTTCCTCAAAATATCAAATAAGAGACAAAAGGTATACGGCAGACATAATGTGACAAATTGCAGTAAGATCGAGCAATAAAGCAGAGATATCTTGTTTCAGTGGCATTTAGAAGTTGAGTTGATAATAACATAAGGCTTCTTTTATGGATTGCAACTTCTTCTTTATTGTAAACACGACGTTTCGGTACAGTTTCTAGCACTGTTATCAAGTTAAACTAATGAGCATAACATTCAACCTTATAAGAAGCCTTATGTTATTAAAGCAGAGATAGTAGTGAGTATATACCAGGCCAGTTTGCAACTGATCCTCCAAATATTAACCTTTGATGGGTGAGAAATAATCAGAACCAACACAAGTCTAACAATTTTTATTTCCCCCATAATTAACATTCACTTTAAGGTGAACAACATTTAAATTTTCTTGAGTCTGTAAAATTCATGAATCTTTTTCTTTGGTTAACTGTGCACCAACATTAATAGAATACAGTGAATAACATACCATCCACCTGTGTCTGGATAAACCTGGAGGTGTTCTCAACAGTCTGGGACGGTCTGTCATTTTTTATATAAGGAAATGGTGGATTAGCCAAATAATTTGGTGTGATTGGAAGATTCAAAGTTTTCATTTCTGTTGTTCCATCACCTGTGAGTACACAAAATATAATCTCAACTCAGCTTATCATTCATTTATGAACACTAAAACACAAAGGCACAGGGAAATCGTCTTGACTAAAATAAGATTCATTAGTGTAGGAGATTCTTTTACCTCATAACAATGGATTGCTTAGTATTTTATGCCACACTGACAAGACAGCCTTGGAGGAAGAAACATACGTCCCAACTCCCAAACAAACATCCAGGAAACTCTCTGCCATATCCTTAATTTATAGCTAGGATAAAATGTAGCCGTATATAGGGGCAAAACCTTTCCTAAATCCCTAACTATGCTAAGTACCTAATAACACTTCCACATTGGACAATCAAGTGAAAACCACATTGCTTGGAATTTGAACTCATGACCCATCGATGGATTGTTGATTGTTTGGTGTTTTACGCCGCGCTCAAGATTATTTCACTTATATGGCGGCGTTGCCAGTTTTATTGTGGGAGGAAACTGGGCTCTATGCCCGGAGGAAACCCACGACCTTCCGTTGGTAACTGGCAACCATCCCACATAGGTCGTTCGAGTGAAAACCCAGTCAGAAAATTTTCCAACTTTTGGACTGAGTGGGATTCGTACCCGCGACCCATTGGCGGAAGGCTGTTCGGATTGAGCGTCCAACGCTCTACCTACTGAGCCACGGAGGCCCCCATAAAAATAGAGCCCTCAGCTTAATTGTGGAACAGAACACCCAACACTCTACTGAGTGAGCAAGATGACTGTAAGTTGTCAGCACATAAAAATGGAGCTCTCAGCTTAATGGTGGAACAGAACACCCACCACTCTACAGAGTGAGCAAGAGGTCCCTAAGTTGTCGGCACATAAAAATGGAGCTCTCAGCTTAATGGTGGAGCAGAACACCCACCACTCTACAGAGTGAGCAAGAGGTCCCTAAGTTGTCAGCACATAAAAATAGAGCTCTCAGCTTAATGGTGGATTCTACCCCTCCTGCATGTGCGTGCCGTGTGCAAATATACATGTTAAGTAGAGATGACTTTTCAAACAACATCGAGTCTGTAGTGCAATATCGGCTGGTAGGTTTACCTCCCCCGGAAGAAGTGATCTTTTGCTTGTTATCATACAAAATGAAGGATTTAACCTGATAATGTTGTGAGTGTGGTTATATTCTGTCCTTTTCTATTGAAAACTGGGCTGTCATGAACGTATACAGTCATCAAAGGGTTGATTTCACAACATTTCCCCAAATAGCGTCGTCAGCAACCCAGCCTGTCAAAGCGGTAGCCATGGTGACATTATGTCATTCTGCTTCAAAATATCTGGGTCAACCGTTGCACGTGACCAAAGCTTATCGTTGATTAGTTAAAAGTTCCCACTCTGTACCGAGGGAGGGAAAAGGAACGGCAATCAACAACAGGTCACTTTTTCCTCATTTTTCTCAATTATCGGGGTAGAATCGACTTTAATACCTTCGTCTTGGTGTTTATTGCGTAGCCCGATACCGCTGAACGTTGGTTCGCACCTCGTCAAACCCCTCGAATGCTGCGCATTCTCGTGGTTTGACTCGGTACGAACCAACGTTCAGCGGTATCGGGTTACGCAACAAACACCGCTACGGCGGTATTAAACCCTTAAACAGAACACCCACCACTCTACAGAGTGAGCAAGAGGTCCTTAAGTGGTCAGCACATAAAGATGGAGCTCTCAGCTTAATGGTGGAACAGAACACCCACCACTCTACAGAGTGAGCAAGAGGTCCCTAAGTTGTCGGCACATAAAAATGGAGCTCTCAGCTTAATGGTGGAACAGAACACCCACCACTCTACAGAGTGAGCAAGAGGTCCCTAAGTTGTCGGCACATAAAAATGGAGCTCTCAGCTTAATGGTGGAACAGAACACCCACCACTCTACAGAGTGAGCAAGAGGTCCTTAAGTGGTCAGCACATAAAAATGGAGCTCTCAGCTTAATGGTGGAACAGAACACCCACCACTCTACAGAGTGAGCAAGAGGTCCCTAAGTTGTCGGCACATAAAAATGGAGCTCTCAGCTTAATGGTGGAACAGAACACCCACCACTCTACAGAGTGAGCAAGAGGTCCCTAAGTTGTCAGCACATAAAGATGGAGCTCTTAGCTTAATGATGGAAGTGAACGCCCACAGCTCTATGATATAACCCCTGATAAAGATGGTTATTTTATATAATAGTGCATCCAAGGTTATTTTTTTTCTTTCATAATGTCATTGCTTGGGTTTATTGCAAAAAAACATCCTGGATAGATGTCTGATGAAAACGCCAAATCTTTTGTTAGCTGGAAACAAAAGCAGGACTTGAAAACTTTCTGAAATTGACTGATATTATTCATTCTGAATTACCTCCTAACATGATTTGGACTTCTTTTTTGGATGTAACCTCAGCAGCCTTTTCTCCATTGTTGTTGGTAATGTTTGGATCGGCCCCTTCATTTAATAAGTAAGATACAATGGACTCGTGGTTCCTTTTAGCAGCCCAGTGTAAAGCAGTCCTACAGAAAGGAAAAGAAGATAGATACATTGTATTTTCTAATTATTTGTTTCAAATAGTCTGTGATAGACAAATATTCATAAGACAATGGTATCACAAACAAAATGAAGTATTTAGCAGCATTGTCAGGTTTAGTGGAGCAGGGAACTGGCTTTGTGTCTGAGAGAAACCCCTAACCTTCTGAAAGAACTTTACCCAGTAATAATTTCAAAAAGTATTGGTGAGCGAAAACCTGATCAGAATTTTGAACCTTAGATGGAAAACTTGTGTCAACGTAGGAGTCACTCTGCTGAGTAATGCAGATCTCCTAACCTTTAGATGGGACCAAGGCTTGGCTTTCACCCCCAGGAAAATCATGTTTAAAGGGTATCCCAAATGCTGCAATACAGATAATTTCATTAAAAAGAACTTTTCCTGGTGTTTAATTACCTATGAGGTTTGTTCGCATGCCAGATATATATATGTAGATATTGCAGCCTGAAGTCAACTCCTCTCCAAATATTCAGGCAATACTTCGTTGGGGGAATGCAGCGGATAGCAGTAACGTTTTTCTCATTTGATTGTTTACCCGTTTCTGGACATGTTTCATTCTGCTATGTTCAATTGTGGAACTGGTAACGATATGAATCTGTTCAAGTGAAAAGGCTAACGAAAAGTCGCTAAAAGAACAAAAGTTTTCTACAGGATTGAAGAGGTGTCTGCCTGGCAAGACTCACTTCCTGGGAAGCAACAATGCAAAAAGCACCCACCCAATTTGTACACTTATGCATATGTTATATTGCGTGGGTGATTTTTCAGTCATCCTCTACTAGTATAAAATGTAATTTCAAGCAAATTGAAGACATTTGGGATATGGTACCCACAAGGCAAGGGTCCAGGAGCCACCTTTATCCCTGGACCAGGAAGCTCTGAAGCAGAACAGAGTTGCAGAGGCCTTCTGTGTCATGGCCATTTCCAGGCTCACAGTATAGGTGCATATTAGTGCCAAAATACTTGGAAGAAAATTTGAAAAAAGATAGTGTACGGTACCCTAATATTATTTGACTCTATTGATTAATTGACTGATGTTTACGCAGCACTCAAGATTATTTCACTTATATGGTGGCATTGCCAGGTTTAGAGGGGGAGGGAACCGGGCTCATTGCCCAAAGGAAATCTCAGACGAATACCTGGACCACATACGGCGACCGAGTTGAAAATCCATCCCAGAAGACTCTTATGAATCAACTGTCCAGATTGTCATACTAATGGTAATTAATGAAACTGCTTTTTAGTTTCGCTGATTCAGATTTTTAAAACAGAGAGTCTTGCTAAAGTATTAAAGGGACAGGATGTCTAGATGGGTCTAAAATGATGCCTTGCTGTGCATCCAGTGATGGGTCACCAAATCAAATACCACTCAGTCCCAAAAAAAACAAACAAAATATGAGTAGCCTTTCACTTTGTGGCCCCATGTGTATGATTGACGTCTACCACAAGACAGTTGCATATCCCCTTGGCAAGTCAGTACCCTCAAGAAATTCTATACATATACACTGTTATGCAACTCACCATCCATTTGTGGTATTTTTAGAATTGATGTCCACATTTTTAATTTTTAGTAAATTTCTCAGCTCATCCAAATCTCCAATACAGGCAGACTCTCTAAGCTTTTCTTCGAGAGCTTTTGGATCTTCCATATCTCAGGAAATTTAAATTACACTGCTGTTTTGTCCTAACAATAAAAAGAATAATATATGAAAATAAAGCAATAATTTAAGATGTTATTGTTAGTTGTTTTTTATATTTTCAACATTGGAAGAATTCACTCAAACTGTCACAATCTACATGTAAACCTGATGTTATCACAAATCCCCAACAACTCTATTCATACATCCAAAAAGCCTGGTTCAAGAGCTCCGACTGTGGTATGAGTGTTTGGATTGATTGATTGATTATTTCACTTTTATGGCGGCTTAACCAGGATGAGTGGGGGAGGGTAACCTCCTCTCTAATTGTAGTAAACAATCCTCTAATGAGCTGGAGCTCAGGCCTCTCACATTAACGATACATGCCGGAGCTAACTCCACTCGAAAAAACAATGATTAAAGAAATATAATCTAAATCTAATGCCCTCATTCCAACTACATCACCTAAATCGACACCCCTTTTCTTACTCATACTAGACCCACAGGCAAATATTGCAGTTAAGTGGCCTGCTATGTGTATACATGCATGCCTGAACGTACGACTCCTTTAAAGTTTATCATTATGTTAGGGAAATATAAACTAATTCTCTTGTCATTTTGGTCTTATTGAGTTATTCTTAAGAAGTTACGTCTGAAACTATTTCTATTTGCCGCACACATGTGTCTCATCCTGTACTTATACTTACTTTGTCGGTCTATGCATGGCTGTATCAAATTAGTATCATTTATCAGTATGCCTTCGGGTAGTTAAATTTTACCGAACTTCTGGTTATAAACATATAAAATAATTACATACTGTAATTTGTTATATACCAACCATAGTCTGCATTACTAGAGATCTCAAAACTCTGTGGCCAAAGTATATTGATGATCATCATCAATATACTTTGGCCACAGAGTTTTGATATCTCCAACTAAGACTGCAAAGGCTGCATAGCCATATGCATAACTGCATTAAAGGCATCTACCTGACCGGCAAAGTAAGTAAACCAGGATAGAGACACACGTCACGAGTGCGGCTATAACTGCACAAGTTCGGTAAAATTTAACTAACCGTCGCGTTGTTCAGCAAATTTTATGAGTTCTGTATATTTCTATTGTTCACTGTTATATTTGTTTGTTTATTAAATAATTTGTACCTATCCGTCAACGGATGATTTGTACAATTGAGATTTGAATTGAATTGAATTGATGACTTACGTCAGGCAGTCTGGTGTATATAATAGTAAACTATACTTACAGTACACATGGTTGATACTAGTTATTCCAATGAACTATATGCGTGGAATGGACACGTCTCATTGGCTGGTTTGGATCGGACTTTGTAAAATGTGCCGCCATTGACAGCTGATAAGCGCGTGCAGAACACATCTGGATGGACGCTCCACTATCTCCTGGTAATGGCGGCATTCGAAGCATACCAAGCACCATGTGACCTCCGTTCCACGCATATAGTTCATTGAGTTATTCCCCTTGAGTACATCCGCTTGTAAAACTTCCTAGAGGAACGTTATTAAATAAAGTAAGGCACATCACAAGAGGCCTTAAAACGTTATTGCTTAAACTATTTTAAGTGTGACAGGTGTTTAAAATTCACTGGTTTAATAATCATTTTTAAGTTGTCTAAATGCTATAATTTCAAATTAAGTCCAAAGCTAAATATTTTAGACGTTATGAACAAAAGCGCCATCTGGCATTACTGGCTGAGACTTGCATTGTGGGAATCATCGTCTGAAGAAACCGAAATTTATAAAAGTGCACGTTGCAACCACATTCTCTTCAAATTTTGACCATGGATGACCACGATGAATTTGAGATGCAGTTGGCTATGAATAGAGGTAAAAGTTTTATGCTATAAGACATTTTGAAATGCTAAAATTGATTGAAAACTGGCTTTGTTAAGTCGACTCATAACACAGTAAGTCTGGATTTTTTTTTACCACAACAACGGTGACCTAAACAATGTCACAGCACAATCACACGAAGCATTTGTTTGTATAAGTGTAGGTTGGGGGAGTGGGGGGGGGGGGGCCTTTTCTTTAGTTGAAGTTCTTCAAACTCTGTTGCCAAGATATTGATGATGGGCGGCAAACAGAGTTGAAGGACTTGCCATGTTGGAAAGCATGTAATTCTAATGTTCGCGGATTTTCTCCTAATTTAAGCAACGCAACCTGCCCTAGTTCAATTTTACAGAACTTATGGTGATATTACATATACCAACGTTCTGTATACAAATTTGAAATACAAGGTGGAAATGATGGTTAAATTACAAGCCATGAAAATATTATTGTAACTCCTTGATATGGACGATTCCTACTTCAGACTTCTTTAAAACTCATAAAAGATTATTCTTGTCCGCTTTTATTGCATGTAGATATTCCAAAGGGCGTACACCTGGTCTTAAACAACAACAAACTGTCATTTCTTGGAGACTTTGCCGCCATTTTGCGTGACGTTCGAACTGGGTCAAACAGTGCATGCCAAATAAATAAAAATAAATAAAAGAGAACAAGAATAATCTTTTATGGGTTCTAAAGAAGTCTGGGGTAGGAATTTTCCATACAGAGCAGTTACAATATTGCTTTCATGGCTTGTAATTTCCGACAAAAGTGCGTCAGACTTTACCGACCAGCATTTCAGAATTCGTAGACTGAACACTGGTATACATATGTAATATCACCATAAGTTCGGTAAATTGAACTAAACCGGCCCAAACTTTACACACATTCAGTTCGATCCTTTTGTTCGCCGTTCCACCAAAAAAAAGCGTGCAAACACTCACATCTGTGTTGCATCCTCATCATTTTTCGATTGACAGCCCAAATCTCTCGCTGGCCTCCTCGTTTCCGTTAACCTGAACTTGGGAAATGTACGAGCACAAGTTGACCTCTGTTAGCCTCACTTATGTTTATCAAGAAAATCCGTAAGAGAGGCTCAAAAGGTCAACTTATGCTCGTACATTTCCCCATCTGCGCACAAAGAATTTATGCGCAGTTGTATACATTTTCCAACATGGCAGGTCCTTCAACTCTGTTTGCCGCCCATCATCAATATCTTGGCAACAGAGTTTGAAGAACTTCAACTACCTTTTCTTCTCATAATATGTAATAGGCAAAGCCTAGAAGTGAACGCACAAAGGAATTAAAAGTAAAATTAAAGTTCTTAATTTATCAGTGTAGTTTTTACTTCAAGAAGTTAAATCCGACTCTGATATTTGCTGGTCGTCGGAATTTAACGGCTCTGACACTTTTCCGAAAAGCTGTTTTGGACAAATATTAAACTTTACCTTCAGTCAGAATTGTTGTTTGTTAGATTCTTGTGTTGATCACAATGTGCTTCACAGTGTTCGAGTGGTCTTAATCGGTTAAAATTACCAAAATAGTTGCTATTTTATTACCGACCGTTTATAGTCGTTTCTTTCAAAAACAACATGGCCACACAAACAGCGAACCGTCAAACGAATAGAACTAGTTGAGGGAGGTAATTGTGTACTTTAGTCTCGTGATCTGTGAGGGCTGCACACTTTCAAGCGATCTCATAAATCACTGTGGCTGCCAAAAATGCAAAATGGCAGACTTTTTTTATTTATTTTTTATCAAATTGCCTTGTAATTTTACTTTTACATCATTTTAACACAACCTCAACGAATATTGGGGCAGCTGAAGTCATGGCAACCGATCTCGGTCAGGCTCAAAGAAGGCTTTTTTGACAAACCATTTCTCCCGTTCTTCTGTGATCGGTTCTGTAGCATTATGGGTTGACTAATGGCGGGTAGTGAATTCCGCCCTGACAACATAATGAATGTCAAATTATTAAACAAGGAGGCAGGTAAAGAATTAACTTTTGGTGAATTACTACTATCCCAGCGAATATCCCAGCCAATAAGGATGCTAGTGGGGGCTAGATCGCCCTAGGTGCATTGTGAGCATTTTAGAGGGTCACATTCTACCTTATTAAAGTCTGAAAGGAAAAACACAATTTTCCTTATTTGTGACTTTTTGTACAGACTTACAGTGAATAAATGTAAACTCTAGTAGTATCCTCAATTTGTAATTGTATTGAATTTTGTTTGTCAAAATAAAATGCTTAACTAGATCAAGGCTGTCTGTTTAACCAATGTATAATGAGGCTTCTCATTAGCAGCCGGCTAAAAAACCCGTCTACTCTTTCAAGCTGGTCGGCTACTCGATCACAAAAAAAAATATATTTAAATGTAACTAAATTAAATCAGTCGCTCTTTGTAACCTTCAGAGTGCCCCTTTTAGCTCCTTTGAAATAATGTCGGACTATAAGAGAGGAAAAGAACATGGTTTTTATACCTGACTCGCTGTCAAACTCCAACTCTGAATTGAGAGGCAAATAACTTATTATATATTGTTTCCCTGTCTAAATCAGATCACCTACTAACCGCTCAGAAACATTGACGAAAGTCACTAATACATAGGGCAAGTTTGGATTATTTTTTGTTTCATCCAAAAAAGTTCTGCAGTTGTCATTGAATTCTTATGTTTTTAATTTCAGCTGAAGCTGAAAAAGAAGGTAAAAGGGATAGAAAAAGATCACGATCTAAAAGTCGCGAAAAAAAACGTTCACGTAGCAAGGAAAGACCAAGGAGATCCAGATCTCGAGAAAAGGAAAGAGAACGTAAACGAAAATCAAGGAGGTACACTTTTTAATTCACAAGTTTTATTTTCCAACTTACTGATTCAGATTTCGTTTGTCTTTCTTAAAAGAGCTACTTTGGTGGATAGGCTGTCTTACAAAATTTGTGGCTTGGTTACCTGCCACTCAGTAGTCAATGATCACCTATTTGCCCTGCGACCTTGATATTTAGCAATAGTATATTCTTCAGACAAATTCTCCATTGATAGAGCTCTGCCTCAAACCTACATGTAACTCAGTGCCACAAAAAAGAAATGGAAAATTCTGGGTTTCGCTTAATCCCTATGTAAATCTTATCACTGTTGTCAGGAACAGCTACCTCACCCAGTTAATCTGTCAAGGGCACTATATAGGTAAAATAAACCAAGCAATCTTTAGTTGTCACTGTTTTATTTTTCTCTTTATTTTAGTCGTTCTCGAGAAAAACCTGTACGCAGGAGAAAGAAGCCATACAAGTATTGGGATATCCCCCCTCCAGGCTTTGAACATGTTTCCACAATGCAGTACAAGGCCATGCAGGGTATGCCTCAAAATATAGTGTTCATATTGCACAATGAACCCTGCTGAATTGTCTTTATGATAATTTTGCTTCTAAACATGTGCGACATCAATAAGTAAAGTATTCAAATCTGCTGGAAATCTTTCTTTCAGTAAAAGCTTTGCTGACAATATTAATTAAGATTTTTATTGAACCACAATCAATCAATCTTAATGATTGTTAGCTCACTTTGCTATTTACATGTAGCTTTCAACCAACACCTCAAATATAAATAAGATTTTCCTTGGTTCGTGGAAACTTTTCAGTCGGCACAGGTCAACTACAGTGACATTTTTTAACGCAAAGAATCCTATTTCTGTCTTAATAATCTTGATCTGAATAATAACGATTATGAAAATTGTCTCATGTAGATTGTTTTTTAATCCTATTTTTGATGTCTGATATTCCTGTTCATCTTATCTTCAGCTGCTGGCCAAGTACCTCAAACAGTCACGGTACCAAATGCTGTGGCTCTCACTCATACCACAGTACCGTTTGCTGGAAGTGCTATCAGTAGGCAGGCTAGGAGATTATACGTTGGAAATATACCATTTGGTGTCACAGAGGTAAAACTTCTTTGTTTAGATTCTACCGTACCAAATACGTTCACATACCTTATACTGTGATTGTAACAAATTTAAAGTCCCAATTAAAAAAAAAATAAAGCTTTAAAACAGAATAATATTTTCCCTCTTCCACATGAGGAAAATCTTGAGGTACAAGTAAGTCTTATATATAAAAATGACTGACTGAATTTGGAGTTTTTTCATTAAAAAAATGGGCTCAGATTGTCAACTGCACAAACAAATAAATTTATTCTGAAGTCTAGTATCTCTGAAAAAAAAATAGCCTACAATTTACTTGAATTTGAAAAAATAGAACATTTGTGCAGTTTAAATCTCATCTTGGGGTTTAAATCAAAGTCTCCTGAGGTGACCTTGGTGGCCCAGATTGAGTTTCTCGGTGCTTGACTGGTCTTTCATCAATGGGTCACAGGTTTTTCACTTGATCGGTTGGCGATAGTCCCTCAGGCCTTCCAACGACGCGGAACCGGTCCGAAACCCACTCAGACAAAATAGTGTGGATTTTTTACTCATTCGTTGTATGTGAAAGGTTGGGGGGGCCTCCGTGGCTCAGTAGTAAACATCAATCACTTGAACGCTCTTTCTGGATAATTTGCAAGGTTCTCACTGAAAGCAGAGTCTTTCTTCCCACACTAAACCTGCTAATATGTTTTCAAATTGTTTTATGTTTTAGGAAGCGATGATGGATTTTTTTAATCACCAGATGAAAATGACTGGTTTGGCACAAGCTGATGGAAATCCTGTTATAGCTGTTCAAATTAATTTGGACAAAAATTTTGCATTTTTAGAGGTAAAACATAAACATAGTTGTATGTATAGGAAAACTAAATGTTACTTTAGTGTATTGTAAGTGAAACTGTGATCAATCTTGTTGGATGAAAACATGGTTTTAAAATTGATTGTATGTTGACTAGAGAGAAATATTTAAGATAAAAGCACATTGGGAAAAGTTTTATTATCATTTCGTGTGTGTGACAATTCATTTGGTTTATACATTCAGTTCCGATCAGTAGATGAAACTACACAGGCTATGGCATTTGATGGGATCAATTTCCAAAGTCAGTCATTGAAGATTCGCAGACCTCGGGATTATCAACCATTACCAGGAATGGCGGAAACTCCTTCAGTAAATGTACCAGGTAAAAATTCAAGGACTACTTTGCTTCTTTTATAATGGTGTTATTATCATTTACATAGATCTGCCCTTTATTTTCCATAGTGTCATCTTTGTAACATGGCCATAACTTGTACTGAGTTTAATTTGCATTAATGTGACACCCCCAGAACATTTTGCGTTTTTACTTATGAAAGCTATTTCAAACAGTTTTTGTCAGCTCTTTGTTCATAGAGAGGACTCGAGTGATACTCCTGATGGGGCCAATTTGGTTTTGTTTAGCCATGGTTGCTGACCTGGCAAGGAGGAACATTAAGAATGCCAAATACACTACCTTCCTCACATTCTTTTGTCTGTGGAGCCTAATTTCCAAATTAATGTGTTGGAAATCTGATGGTCGGTTGGTACTTTTGTCACCGTATGTACGACGTTAATTCCCCAATCAATGACACACTATAACACAAGTTATAGAAAGGTGGGTAGAGTATTGGATGCTGATACATACTCAAGGCTTTTAATCACCAAGAGGTTTAGACCTGTTTTGTCAACCTTAACTCCTGTTCTGGCTGGAACGAACCAGTCTGTGAAGATGTAGTCTGCACCCGTACACCAGGGATTCATAGAAGTCCAAAATTTACGAACCGAAATCGAAAAATTCAGTTTCTTAGAAGGCGAAATTCAGTTTTTTTTTAATTTACCGACCATTTTAGGGTTAAAATTGAGTTAAAATCTATGTTACAAACCAGTTCCAATTTAATATTTCTTTTTTTCTGAAAGTATGAATTCCAAGAAAAAAATCAGGTTTGACAAAAAACTAATGATAATAATATATATGTTATGTCAAACCTAGATCAAAGTTATCCCTAATCTCTTCTTCATGTGCAACAATAAAAAAATACACAATGATTTAGTTACAGATGAATTGAACTTTTTGAGAACTATGGCTCAGGGGAGGTTACTAACCGTACTTTCATGTTGTAAGACAAAGTTGTCTCCCATTTTATTTTCTATACGACCAAAAACAGCTGAATGAATATAACACGTCGCGAATTATAACGATTATTGTGGGTAATACTCCCCAAAATTTCTCAGTTCATCAAAATCAGCTTATTTTAGAAATGTTTAGGTAATTAAAAAGACTTCCAAAGTGCAAAATAAGCCATGTTGTGGAGACACTGTATCTAAACAACAACAACAAGAGAATGACGGTCATGGTCGTTTGACGGCGGTTTGTAAATAAACTTTTCCCTTGAACTTAGATTTTTTCATCATAAACAATGGATATCAATCAACTAATATTCAGTTTTTCACGCCCAAATTGAGTTTGGAAATTTTAGTTTTCAAAAGAAAATTTTAAACTGAAAATATTGAGTTTTTCAACACCAAATTCAGTTTTAAACTCAATGTTACGAACCGAATATCGGTAAGTAAATTGGACGTGTATGAATCCCTGGTACACTGATCTATTTATGATAGTTTTCAAATGAGTGGTTTTAGGTATAAAAGTGCACAATGAACCCTGCTGATTTAACTAACCAGTGTTAATTTAGCTTCTAAACATGTGCTATAGTAATCCAAGGATTATTTGAAAGATACAGACCTAAATCTGTATTTGAAATAGCTCTTGGTACACTTATTGTATAAAGCAAAGAGTATAGATAGAGGAGATATGGTCTGATAATTCAATCAGTTAAATCTGCATTGGATCTATGGACAGCGTTTATTGGTAGATTAAGAGGATGGTGCTTTTATCGGGATGGGGGGTCTCTCTTGCATAGCAAAATGAACACGATTCTGACGTCAGATTGCTCCAAAAAGTGAATTTAACGTCATTTTGCTCTACAACGAGGCTTCTGCGCAAGCGTCAATCCTTAAGGCCAAAGGGTCTGTCAAGTCCACAAACCGTCATAAGCTATATTGATTCATATAGGACAGATATTTTAGTTATGTCATTCTCTGGTTTTAGGTGTTGTGTCCACAGTTGTACAGGATTCACCTCATAAAATCTTCATAGGTGGTCTGCCTAATTATCTAAATGAGGATCAGGTATGTCACACATGTTTTACAGTTTATGTTTGGATTGTTTGAAACTCCACAGGGTTTCAGGTCGTCCCATCTCAAGAGGGCGGGTGTGACCAATCAATCAATCAACCTAATCAGGACACGGTGAAAAGAATCTTCTATCTATTTTGAAGCTATTTTTTGAATGGTTACTTTCAGAAGAACAGTTTTAGTTTGTAGGACATCTTATTTTTCAGTAGGTTTGAATTTAAGGAGCAATATGCGAGATGAGTTGGTGAGTCTGAATCATTAATAGGGCTAACTGCGAAACACTCAATATCACATCATTTCAAATAACCTTTAAATTAAACTTCTTTGGCATTCCTCCAACAATATTTAAAAGCACTTAAAGGTAGATTCTAAAAGATAAAAAGAAAAAACTTCTGAGATTCAAAGCGTAGAAAGAATTTTTTTCAGCATTTTGATTTTCAGGATTGGAAATGTTTTTTTTTTTTTTTTTTTTTACAGCAAACAGTTCTTATTGCAGGGAAAACAAAATTTTCTTTCAGAAATTTATATGATATTTTTGAACAAAATTTTTAAATAACCAATTAAATGTGTATTTCTATACCTTGCAAACCGTGCGTAGATGTATACATTATGATAAATGTAGCTTGACTGCTTCAATTTAAATGAAAGAATTAAAGCCTATAATGTGGTAATGCGATGTTGTTGAACATGTACACCGACTCATCTTGTTTTTCTTCTCTCTTCCCCCCTTTCATTCCCTAGCGTAGGGGAAGAGGTTGAGTAAGCCACCGTTATCAATTGTTGCATTAGTCCTACCACAAATACTTCTAATATGTGCCCAACCAGAATACAGGCAAGTGTTCTATTTTAAGTTGAGATGACCATGTGTAAATGTTTTGTCATCGTTAGGGAATGGGTTGGGTAATTAAGTTGAAGTGTAGCCTGTGTTACACTTACGTCTCCAGAAAGGTGGGTCATGTCTTCACATTCAGTGTGGACATTTTCTCTTTTTTCGTCTTTTAAAAACTATTTCAGCATAAAATGTAAAATTGCTAATTTTTTTACATTTGTCCTTGCATTTGAAATAATCGTAAAAAACTACTTTTTGGTCCTTTTTAGTGCCTACTTGTTTACTGAGACATTGTATTTTAGGCACAAACCTAATAACAGAGCTGCTTATTTATATAGTTGTATGTTTTTAGGTGAAGGAGTTGCTGACATCATTTGGTCCTTTAAAAGCTTTTAACCTTGTAAAAGACAGTGCTACCGGATTGTCCAAAGGATATGCTTTTTGTGAATATGTGGATATTCAAGTCACAGACCAGGTATGGGCACAACATATACTTCAGGGAAAAAAGTGTTTCTTTTCTCACTCGAACTATAGAAAATACAGCTACTTGTAATTGTTAATGTCTTTTACTTGTTGCAAGTCTGCCTTAAAAAATCGTTGTTTGTTATTTTCTTCATGACATGACTTGATTTTTCATTTGTGTTAATCAGGCCTGTGCTGGTTTGAATGGTATGCCTTTGGGTGATAAGAAGTTGATCGTTCAAAGAGCAAGTGTTGGCGCAAAGAATGCACAGAATGTAAGTAACAACATTGTAGGACACAAATTTCCAGGTGCCAGTCTTATTGTCTTGTGCGCTGTAATGCAACACTTGATTCTGACCAATTTGAACATGTCATGACATTTTTCTGAATAACCATATATAATCTCTATATCTGAGTGCTACCTTGCTGTGCTACAGTCTGTGGCTTGCACGAACCAAAATAGTTTTCAAAATGTAAACAAATTTATATAACCATAAGAACATTCATTTATTCTATTTGTAAGCTAGTTTAACGTACATTCCCAAGACTAGTAGCACTAAAAAGCTTTTGAATTGTACGTCTATATAATGTCACATCAATTTTACTAAATTAGGTCTCCATACTTTGACATACCGGTAACAGTTATGATGTTGGTCCAGAAATCTTAAGTAAGATGACTATTCGCCTGCTGTGGTTTTGTGGATAAACCAATTTTTACTGTTGATAGCAGATTGAATGATATGAAGTGCACATCTTTCCTTAACCCCCTTCACTTGATATGATCTGATGTCTGTCATCTAAGATCTTTCTACAGTGCTATATTTGGGTCCTAATTTACGAACTTGCGTCGACAAGGGCTTACCTAAGGGTATCGCCTGTTACACATTAAGTTAAAACAAATAGCAACATTTTGGTACCTCAAATAGTTTTTCTCGCACAGTTTTATTTCGTTTCGGTAGACAGGTGCCTGCATAAAACGCAGTTAAGAGAAATAAATACATACAGCCTTCATTACTATTGATTTATATTTTCTTTACTTTAATAATCTAAAGTTGCCTACCACCTCTGAAGGTTAATCAGTGACAAGTCTATCTCCCATGCCATGTACACCTATCTCCCATGCCATGTACACCTATCTCCCATGCCATGTACACCTATCTCCCATGCCATGTACACCTATCTCCCATGCCATGTACACCTATGTCTATGCCATGTACACCTATCTCCCATGCCATGTACACCTATCTCCCATGCCATGTACACCTATCTCCCATGCCATGTACACCTATCTCCCATGCCATGCACACCTATCTCCCATGCCATGCACACCTATCTCCCATGCCATGTACACATATCTCCCATGCCATGTACACCTATCTCCCATGCCATGCACACCTATCTCCCATGCCATGCACACCTATCTCCCATGCCATGCACACCTATCTCCCATGCCATGTACACCTATCTCCCATGCCATGTACACCTATCTCCCATGCCATGCACACCTATCTCCCATGCCATGCACACCTATCTCCCATGCCATGTACACCTATGTCTATGCCATGTACACCTATCTCCCATGCCATGTACACCTATCTCCCATGCCATGTACACCTATCTCCCATGCCATGTACACCTATCTCCCATGCCATGTACACCTATCTCCCATGCCATGCACACCTATCTCCCATGCCATGCACACCTATCTCCCATGCCATGCACACATATCTCCCATGCCATGCACACCTATCTCCCATGCCATGCACACCTATCTCCCATGCCATGCACACCTATCTCCCATGCCATGCACACCTATCTCCCATGCCATGCACACCTATCTCCCATGCCATGCACACCTATCTCCCATGCCATGCACACCTATCTCCCATGCCATGCACACCTATCTCCCATGCCATGCACACCTATCTCCCATGCCATGCACACCTATCTCCCATGCCATGCACACCTATCTCCCATGCCATGCACACCTATCTCCCATGCCATGCACACCTATCTCCCATGCCATGCACACCGATCTCCCATGCCATGCACACCGATCTCCCATGCCATGCACACCGATCTCCCATGCCATGCACACCTATCTCCCATGCCATGCACACCTATCTCCCATGCCATGCACACCTATCTCCCATGCCATGCACACCGATCTCCCATGCCATGCACACCGATCTCCCATGCCATGCACACCGATCTCCCATGCCATGCACACCGATCTCCCATGCCATGCACACCGATCTCCCATGCCATGCACACCGATCTCCCATGCCATGCACACCTATCTCCCATGCCATGCACACCTATCTCCCATGCCATGCACACCTATCTCCCATGCCATGCACACCTGTTTTTGGATATCATATTGACATTCCTGTTTTTTTCAGGAGATACCTGTACCTCTGCAAGTGCCAGGGTTAAACCTCAGCTCTGGAGCCGGCCCTCCCACAGAAGTCCTATGTCTGATGAATATGGTCACACCAGAGGAATTGGAGGATGAAGAGGAATATGAAGGTACAAAACAAACTTCAAATTTTGTATCTGATTTGAATCTCACTCTTTTCTGAGTGCAGCTTAAGAGAACAATCAATCTGTTGGCTTACATTTCCATTGATCAGTTTAACATAGTGGACAACTTATGCTATTCCAAAACGAAAAAACAACGTACTGACTTATTATTCCTACTGTTATTCAGTTATGTAATGGCTTACATAATAACAGATTTTTATTTACATGACCGGAACCTCTGGCTCTTTTGGTCAAACTGTTTATTTATCTTCATGTGATTGACTGTTGGTTTTCAGTATGACCTTTAATACCTATCTCTCAGTATTATTGTAGTTTTCTTGTTTATTATTTTATGTTAAAATGTTTATTGCAGATATTGTTGAGGATGTTAAAGAGGAGTGTAATAAGTATGGTGTTGTTAGAAGTCTGGAGATCCCTCGACCTGTCAAAGGTGTAGACGTGCCAGGAGTTGGAAAGGTAATTCTTTATTCCAATCACTTAACGAAGAAAACTGGTCCATTTACATGCAATAGTTACCAAGTATCAACAGACAGTCAGTGTTTCCGAAAAGGATGGAGCCTGATGTCCTAGCTATCTAAATGGCATACCTATGTGGGATGGTTGCCAGTTACCAACAGAAGGTCGTGGGTTATGCCCGGTTTCCTCCCACAATAAAACTGACAAAGCCGCCATATAAGTGAAATAATCTTGAGCGCGGCATATCCCCCTTTTAACAAAATTAGAAACTTTTCTCCATGGTTATTTTAGTCAAGAAGAATTTCCCTGTGCCCGTGTGTTTTAATGTTCATGAATATACATATATATACCTTGAAACTCTACTCCAAAGTTATTTTAGTTCAGGAGGTATTCCTAGGTTTTAAATAAGAAAATAAGGTGCTTAAGTTATTATGTCACTGCCATCCCAACAACTAATAACCTAGGGTATAAACAAATATCATATCTCGAATTTCCATTTTGCTTTAAAAATAAATTATTCCAAAAAGGTGAAATACAGCTTCAGTGCTATATTTACTAGAGCCCATTTTATATCAAATGACAGGGGCCTCCGTGGCTCAGTAGGTAGAGCGTTGGACGCTCAATCCAAACAGCCTTCCACCAATGGGTCGCGGGTTCGAATCCCACTCAGTCCAAAAATTGGAAAATTTTCTTTCTGGGTTTTCACTCGAACGACCTATGTGGGATGGTTGCCCGTTACCAGCGGAAGGTCGTGGGTTTCCTCCGGGAACTGAGCCCGGTTTCCTCCCACAATAAAACTGGCAACGCCGCCATATAAGTGAAATAATCTTGAGCGCGGCGTAAAACACCAAACAATCAATCAATCATATCAAATGACAGTGAATGTAGTTAAAAACCAAGATGGCCGGTTGTCATGATGAATCATACTTCTGCTCTTTATGCAAGTGAATACTATAAGGCTCATTTTCAAATGTTGTCTCTATCTTCTTTCAGATATTTGTTGAGTTCAACTCCATTATTGACAGTCAAAGAGCTCAGCAAGCTTTAGCTGGAAGAAAGTTTGCCAACAGAGTTGTCGTCACTTCATTTTATGATCCAGATAAATATCATCGTCATGAATTTTAAACTGCTTTTGAAAATTTAATAGACTTTTAAGTTTTCAAATCAAGAGATAACAAAATTTAAGAAACAAATAAAAATTGCATCATTTTCAACTGTCTATTTCTCATTTGATTCATTTTAATTGGCACCCAATGTTGAATAAGCCATGCCTAACGTGTGCTATGTGATGGTTTTATGTACTCTGACCTAAATAAACTATATCATCATCTAAGTTCTTGATATTAATTCTGACTTATCTAGGCAACGTCGTAATCAAATCCCTTTGTGATGTGACGCATTAAAGCCTGTTTTTGTTGTTTTTGCCCACATTAAATGATGTTGAAATCAAGTAAAGCGTTCCAACCATTCATCCTTAGCCAGCCCTTAAAGAGCCTCGCTGGTCCAGTGAAACGAAAATACAATCTACTCAAAATGCTAATCGTGTCAATACGGCCATACTCTTGGTAGTGGATAACTAAGCAATCTGCCAGTGTCTGATATGGACTAGCAGGGCCTTTCAGTAAATATTATTCGTCCCTGGAATCACTTTTGCACCAAAGAGTTTCAAACTTCCCCGCCATTTTTTGGATATTGATAATCGGTGTATTTCAAATTTGACATGATCGATCATCATTATTGGCAGACAAATGTTAGAGAATTTCAAGAGAAAGTGAGGACAGGTGGTGCCACAATGCGATCTAGAAGTCCATCTGTATGGTGACCATGGGCGTTGATTACAGCGTTGCATCGTCGGAACATTGAGTGGATGAGACGGTTGATAAAGATGATAGGAACTTTGGCCCAAACTCTGTGATACGCCGTCCGGAGTGTGTTTAGCTGCAGTTGTCAGCCTTGGCCGCACAAGATTGAGCCTCCTCAGAATATCGTCCCACAAGTGTTCTATCGGGTTTAAGTCTGGGCTGAGATTAGCCAAAACTTTGACCATACTCAATAGCTCTCGTAAAACGAGAGCTGTTGAGTATGGTCAAAGTTTTGGCTAGACTGAGAGCAGGCCATTGAAGAGCCTGTATGTTGTTTTGACGGAGGAAGTCCCTCGTGGCTCTGGCAGTATGGGCTCGTGCGTTGTCCTGCTGGAAGACATGATTTCCATGACGAGCAAAATGGGGCACGATGAAGGGTCTCAGCGCCTGATCGAGGTAGCGGGCAGCTGTTACACCATTTCCTCCACCAGGACCGACCTATGTGGGATGGTTGCCAGTTACCAGCGGAAGGTCGTGGGTTTCCTCCGGGCACAGAGCCCGGTTTCCTCCCACAATAAAACTGGCAACGCCGCCATATAAGTGAAAAAATCTTGAGCACAGAGAACACCAACCAATCAATCAATCCACCAGGACCAACATTCTGGAACACCATAGGGCCTAGCTTTTGATTCAATGCTATAGCTCCCCATACCATAATTCTGGACCTCCCCACGCGTCTCTTTCCAGAACACACTCGTCTGCAAAACGCTCCCCTCGTCTACGCCACACTCTCATTCGCCCATCAACTGTCGAGATGCAATACCGGCTTTCATCCGAGAAGACTACAGTTCTCCGCTCCCTGTGACGCAAATTCCGATGCTGTCTGGCCCATTGCAGACGAATGCGTCGATGTCGAGCAGTGAGGATCGGACCACTGTAAGGCCTGTGACATCTGACATTTGCCTGCCTCAAACGCCTGCGCACCGTGTCGTCGCTGATTGGTCTCTGGCGATTGCCAATGGTTGTCCTTGCAGCTGTAGCAAAGCAGTTTTGCAAGTGTTGACGGACAATCTGTCGATCCTACCTCAACGTTGTTACAGGCGGTCTTCCACCACGAGGACGGTCTGCTGTGCTTCCAGTGACTTGAACCCGTTGCTGCAGGCAGTATATTGTTCGGACATGAACATTAATTGAAGTGGTTTACCACAGGTCTTGCAGTCTGGCCAGCATGAAGTCTACTCAAGGTTTGGTCTCTCTGCTCCCGTGACAGTCGTGGCATGTCACTACTGTCAAACTGTGAATGATTCGGGGCATGCTCGGTGGCTTTTTTTTTATAGGGATGACACCTCGCAACACGCGTGCATTGTGACCTTCAGGCAAAACGAAGCGAAAAAGCACCCCATCATTACTTTAATAACTGTGCTTTGACGACGTGTTTTGCATATTAGTAACATGATCAGAAACCAAACTTTCTTGACCACTGGCTTGAAACTAGGTCTAGCAAGGATATCAAAAGAGAAAAATTATTGAAAATTATGAAAATATATGCATTTAGCAACATTTGAATAGGGTGACGTTTCTTTTGCGATTCAGTATATAATCCACCCATCTAACTCGCCGCCTTAACACTAATACCCCCTTACACTTGCTCAAATGTTGTTGATACATGTTGGTGTGCGGTTGGCGCAAGTTCCTGCAATTTTGATGCAGTCTGTTGCTGTCATCATCTGTTCATGTAAACTCATACCTGCATCTCTGCTTGTGCTCCTTGCATGCCAGCAGAATTATCATCATATTCTGTGTTTTTCCATTTTGAATTCCATCGTTGGTCTTCTCATCACTTATCATTATTTTGATGCTACAATTCTAAGATAGGCAGACTTTTCTTGCAGAGCGCGGGGGTATCTCAGTTATGTCTAGTTAAATTTCTTGGAGTGTTGTGTATTCCGATTCATTCCGAACCTTACCGATGTCGTGGATATATGGACTGCGAATGAATCGGAATGCCTTCGCGGGGTGTCTGGGACAGACAATAGCGAGCCAAACTGCTGCTCGTAGACTGACTATAATACAAAGGCGTTTCATATCCCTTTCATATTCATCCCCGATTGAATTAACGCTTCGAGCGCTTCGTGTCAGTGGGCCTTGGGGCATTGTGTTAACACCAATGGATCCGATTTTTAGACCACCATGATCTCATGGTGGTCTTATCAAATCGCTTTTTGTCCGTGGTCCGTCGTCCGTCGTCCGTCGTCCGTCGTCCGTCGTCCGTCGTCTGTCGTCCGTCGTCCGGTGTCTGTAAACTTTTCTTGTGATCGCGATTCCAAGAGAACTACTGGTCGGATTTTCATCAAATTTTACAGACATGTTCCCCTTGTGGTCTAGTTGTGCAACATCTATTTTGTTTGCTCATTTGCATATTAAAATGGCCGCTGGCGGCCATTTTGTGATTTTTACCTACATAGTTTGTGATCGCGGAATCTAGAAAACCACCTGGTCGATCTTGATGAAATGTTTTTGTATTGGTTCCCCATATGGTCTAGTTGTGCAGCATCTATTTTTCTGAGCTCATTTGCATATTAAATTCGCCGCTAGGCGACCATTTTGTTTTTCTATTTTTTATTACTTTTCTCTCTTGTGACCGCGATTCCAAGAGAAGTCCTATTTGGATCTTCTTTAAATTTCACACGCACGTTCCTCCTATGGTCTAGTTGTGCAACATCTATTTTTCTGAGCTCATTTGCATATCAAAATGGCCGCTAGGCGACCATTTTGTTTTTCTACTTTTTAACACTTTTCTCCTAAAGTAATGAGAGGATCTTCGTAAAACTTTGTACGCAGGTTAACCCTATGGCCTCGTTGCGCACTATGTACTTTTTTGCTCATTTGCATATTAAAATGGCCGCTGGGCGACCATTTTATTTTTCTTCTTTTTGTCACTTTTCTCCTAAAGTAAAGAAAGGCTAGGATTTTCGTAAACTAATTTACGCATGTTAGCCCTATGGTCTCGTTGCGCACTCTGCACTTTTTTGCTCATTTGCATATTCAAAATGGCGGCCACTGGCCATTGCTTTTTTTTATCACTGTTCTAAAGTAATGAAAGGATGTTCGTAAAATGTTATACGCAGGTTAACCCTATGGCCGTGTTATGCAGTCGCTGCTCATTTGCATATTCAAAATGGCGGCCGGTAGCTTTTTCTGTGATTTCCATCTACATAGTTTGTGATCGCGGACTCAACAAAACTACCAGGCGGATCTTGATGAATTATTTTTTTGTGTTGCTTCCTCATATGGTCAAGTTATGCAACATGTATTTTTTTCGTCGTTGATGTTTTCATTTAACACATTCGGTACCGCTGTCGCCATTTGGCGTTAGAGTGCTAGCCTGCTTCATTACCGAAGACATCGTATGGCGACAGCAGAAGTCGGCTAAAACCCCACTGACGCCGTATGATTATTTTTTCTTACAACTTCAACTGATTTTGAAAATGCACAAATAAAATCACATGTTGCATCTGTTGGTTGCTTTGTGTTTTGTTTTGTCAATCTTCGAATACGGTTAAAGAGGTTTAATTTACTTTAACGGGCGCGCAATTCACTGATAACTTCCAACTTTGTCCAAGTTAGAACGGACACTTCAAGCATACGTATATAACAAGAAAATGTTAAATTTGACAATAAAAGCTTGTGGAATTCCTTATATTTACAGCTTCAGATCTTAATATATATTTTCCTTGTTTCCAATATACTGACAGAGAGTGAGATATTTAAATATATAGGATTTAAAAGTGCTAAAATCGGGAGGTAAAATTAGTTCGCTAGTGCGAGTTCCCGCTGTCAATCACAGGGCCCCTACCAGGCATTTTAAAATCATGACCCAGTTAATGACAAATAAGCTATTTTTGGCACAGAGGACGTTATTTTGGAATTTCCTAGGCTATAGTAGTGGAAAAAAGGCATTTATCGGAGCTTTATTAAACCTCAGAGTGAAATTGCAATCCTCGGGTCATTTTAAAACTTATCAAAATCGACTCCTTTCAGATTTCCAAGGGCGATAATAAGAAAAAGTTTACATGTATCTATGCATGTTGCCGGCCGCCACGGCTTGTTCGAAGTCGGTAAAATGGCCTTCTCGAATTTGGATTCTAAACGCCTAAATTCTTTCCAAAAATGTAACAATAATAAATATTTTTAAAGGAGAGTGTTCCCTAAGACACGTAAGAAGATCCATATTGTATTTTTCGGAGTTTGAAAGGAAGAAATATTTCAAAATGAAATGAAATACACGACAACGTACAATCACTATTTTGCCGATCGAATTTGCATTCAGGCAGCTATGTACAGCAACTGACTTCGCAATTGTAAATGCTATTTACCAATAAAGTAACTGTAATGTTTTTGTTCAATCATGTATTTATATTAAATCGTGCATGAAGATTTTTTTATAACAGTTCACTAATTTCTGAACGAATCGGGACATTTTTTGCCATTAATTTTTAAACTGACTTTCGTCATGTTTAAATTTTACTCATCAGACGACCATTCCCATTCTTCACGGGCTATTTATGACAGATATACATTATCTTTTGATTTGTAAACAAACACTAAATGCATCTTGTTAACATATGTACAATCGTTTTGGATTTTGTAAATTTTAATTGTGTACAGGACTCAAACAAGCGATATCACTGACTGGCCTGTGTGCAAGTAGGCCTACATATAGCTCCGGTAAGTAGCGTTAATGTGCGGCCTCCTTGAAGAAAGTTGGTTTTGAGTTTTCAGATAACAGCCACTATCTACCGAAGAAACTTTGTTCTTGTCCAGCCACCCACCAACTGAAGAAATAAATTTCACATATCAAATTTGCGATCCGTTTATAAGCAGCCTCACTTTCTGATAGTGTTCTATGGTGGGCTAAGATCAGTTCACTGATCTCTTGTTTTGTTATGGTTTCCTTTCCTTTCTCATTCCACCTCGAGGGTTCAGTCAGTGAGAGTGATAGTCCCTCAGTCGGACACAGACCTTCCATCGAAGCGGCGTGGATTTTTCACTCGACGGCCGGATGCGGAAGAGTTGCCATTTCCCAACAACCTCTCCACCGCCCACACGCGCACGCACACTACGTGGCAACGCCGTCATATAAGTGAAATCATCTTGACTGCGGCGTATAATATAAATCAAGCATACCACCTCTACGGATCTCTAACCATCTCCATCCTCTCCAAAAAATACTCAATCGAGGACCCCCAAGAGGGATTCGTTGGAGATACCGTTATCGGGATCAACCTTGGGCCACTTTGCAAACTTTTAAATCTGAATATAGCTTTTTTAAAGCGAGGCTTGAAAAATAACATGCAACTAAAATAACGGGTGTACTAGACTTAGTCATTGAAATACTGGGAAAAATCAACGGTCTGTAGTAGCGATCTAAATTGACATTTGGGAAAAACAGCTGCCCACTTGTACGTTTGTCTTCACCAACAACGCAAGGAACCGGTAACTTTTCTACAATGTCGCCAATGTCAACGTCATCAACATCGTCTTTGTCTAGAAAACAAAAGACAATCTGGTCCTTGTAAGATGGCTGTCGGACAAGAAATTGCACCTCTAACATCTGATATTGAGCTGCTTCTTGGGTGATTTTACCGATGTTTAGATAATTATTTCACAAGAATGAAATCACCAGATTTGAGATCCTCTGAACAAAATGACTGGATCTGACTTTCGTCAGACTCACTCTCAGAACTGTTTCAAGACCTAAGGCCAGATTCATCATTATCCATTGTTTCTGGGTCAACTGTCTTCTCTACATTTGCAGATCCTGCATTTGATAAAGTTGGATCGTCTGTTTTCGTCTTCTTTGTCACTGTATCTGTTTTTCCACTGAAACGTTTCTTTCCTTTTTTCACTGTATCTCGTTTCCCTCTTTCCACGATTTTCAATTTGATTTTTCACTGGTGTGTCTCTAAGAATTGCCGTTTTCCCTTTTTTTCTGCCTCCACGGTTGAGTTTCCTCGGGCCTGCTTTGTGGAAATGTCGAAATTCCTCAAGTGACAAATGTCAAGCAAGTGTAGATGACTGTGACTTTCCGCTAGGTCCTGGCTGTTGATCATCAATGAGGACCATGGTATTTTAAGGATTTCAAGGCTGCCGCAGGCCTGTCTCATTGAAACTATATAGCCGGGTTTAAGTTGTTGGTTGTAGGATCGGTCACAAATCCAGACTAGAATTCGTCATCGTGAAAAATATATCTGTTATACGGAAAAATTCCAGAGACTCGGAAACCTGCCAGAATATTAGTAGGAAAAAATGCTTTCGGATAGGCTTCTCCAAAAATACCAGCTATGTCATATATGGTCATGGGCTGTCCCGGGGATTCTGTAGCCATCCGTTACATTATCCCTTGTCGTGTCAGTAATGTTGACGCTAATGTGGCTGTCATGGTTGTCAAGAAGAAGCAATATTGGTTTGATTGCTATGGCTATGCTGAATAAAATTACCCAGAAACTCGAAACAGTCATCCAGCCACTTATGTGAGCAACACCTTTACTTCCTGGTGGAGCACCATGTTCCATGTGTTCCTTAAAGTACACAAGTGGGAAAATCAGGAAAGGTGGAATAGTGTTTATGAGAATTAATGGTACCTAATATAGTCACGAGGGTTCCACGTTCACCAGATGTAACCTGGCCAATTTGTTTTGACTTTTTGTCTGCTATGACATTGGGTGGCCTGTGTACAGGTGTAAGACCTGACTCTTCACAGTTACGTATTGACCCCCGCCTCAAATTTGTATTTCTCCATGACCAGGGCAAAATTCTCAAATAAATCCCCGACATTTTGTTGAAGCTAGTGGCTCGGCTTAAACTGGTGGCTTCTGGTTTACGGACAGACAGTCGGGGGTGTTGTGCCAGGAATCCTATAGAAGCCAATCTTCTCTTGAAAATTAAAAAAAAAGAATGAATTGCGGAATTGTAAAATAATTCAAAGTAGTAAGCTATTTATAGATGTGGGTTAAATATAGAAAATTCTTGACCAACTTGTTTATTTTCTGCCCAAGAGTCAGGAATGTTCTTCTGGTTTTTCGAAGCATATTTAAAGGCTTGAATCTGTGTTGCTTTTGTAGTGAGGTCATTGTTAGTTCCCTTTACTCGTTGACATCAAATATATACAGCGATGGTGAAACTTTGGGCAGTATTGGACTTGATGAATTCCAATCCTTCTGGCTTTTTCGACATATCTGCCAAGAGTAGCCTAGATCTTCTTATACCTGTTTCCTTAGATGTGTGTCGAATCGTTTGGTCTGCCGATACATTTTAGCGTGTTAACTACAGACAAAAAGGCATGGAATAAGGGTAATCCAACACTGTGCAAATTAATCGGTTTCTGGTCGTTTTTGCTGTAATCGGACTTCACATTCGATGGGCTTTATCAATGGGTGTCTTCTATGGCCCAATCCAGATACCAAAGTATCCAAGCCATCAGGCCTTCAATGGGCATCGTCGGTGGCCCAATCCAGATAGCCTACCTATACGTGTCTAGATCGTAAGACCTTCAATGGGCGTCGTTTATGGCCCAATCCAGATAGCCTACCTACGTGTCTAGATCCTAAGACATTCAATGGGCGTCGTCTATGGCCCAATCCAGATAGCCTATACCTAAGTGTCTAGATCCTAAGACCTTCAATGGGCGTCGTCTATGGCCCAATCCAGATGCCCAAGTGTCTAGATCCTAAGACCTCCAATGAGCGTAGACCTACTATGGCCCAATCCCGATACGGTAAATTTGTATCCTAGACCTCAGACCTTCAATGGGTGACTTCTGTGTATGTATACATTTGACACCTATGCAATATGCCGGCCTTGGTGAAACTATAGACGAATGCACGTTGTGACGTTAACGCTCAGTTAACACTGAGCACTATGAGTTGATGACACTGGGCATAGGTTTAAGTGCTAAATTTACCACTTTGAATTGCAGAAACAGGCAAATTAACTTCATAATCGATTTTCGATGGCGACTAGCTGGGAGTATAGTCATCTACCCATATATAGATAGGGCTTTAAAATACCACCTTAACATTAAATAAGAATATAAATTTATTAAGATGACCATTAAATATGTTCCTGTATGTTTCAAGTCTGAGAAATATTTTTTATTTACAAAGGAGAGAAGCCGCGAAATCAGTGACGTTAATTAACGTCTTGATGGGGTATGCAGATCGATATATATTATTTATGAACACTAAAACACACGGGGTACAGGGAAAATCTTCTTGTCTAAAATAACCACGGAAAGCAAAAAACGGGATCGCACGCGGTTTGCTAGAAGCTAGATTTCCTTTCTCAATAGCCTCAGAAACAAGTCTAAAGTTATGTTGAATCTCTTGTGTTTATATGGAAAAATGACAGGAAATAAAAAATGCTTGGATAATTAAAGAGTATTTTTGTAAACAATGGGAGATTAAGCTATCAAAACATTTAAAGGCACACTTGCCGCGAAAATCAGGAATATTGTTTACATTAAAAAAGAAAGACCGTATTCTGTATTTTTCCCAGACAATATAAGTTAGGAACTTTCTATTTTTACCAAAATTTAAAAGTTTGGACGTCACTTTGTATTTTTAATTTGAATTTGAAAATTTGAATTGTTACGTACCCGGAACGTAAACAAACCGATCTGCCCCCTATTGGCGATTTTATGTTTCAGTCGAGGGAGTGAACTAACGGCACAGTGTAATTTTACGTAGGCCTATTTATCTGAGAAATACAGACTGACGATCGGTTAACAGCGACTGGAAAAGCCTGCTGATTATTGTTTGAGTGTAAACCACAGACACAAAGGCCTGAAAGGAGGGTAAACCAACACGAAAGTTGACCGACACTGATCGTTGTTGTTGTAATCAGGCTTCGATTCTTCGTTTGTTTTTCACCCCATTTTTTCAGTCTAAAGCTAACTAGACATGTTTTATGTGTCCTGTGTTTAAGTTTAGTGGTATTAGTCGTAGTAAGCTCATGTAAATTGGTTTTCTTAGCAAATTTAAACAGGCTACGGCGGCAAGTGTGCCTTTAACTAAAGCATGGAAGATCGATCTAGGCCCCATAGATAATATTGATTGATTGATGTTTAATGACACACTCACGATTATTTCACTTAAAAGCTATTGGGCGGCCTTGTCGGGTTTATAGGGAGAAGAATTCTTTGTCCGTAGGAAAACCCCGAATACCGGACAACTTGTCTACATAATAAATTAATACACAAAAGCAGCGAAAATCCGACAAAAGACAGTTTCATGACGATAAGATAACAACTGGGCTTCACAGAAAACTAAATTCACACATATCTTTCTTAATCTTATGTTATTCTATTTTGTTATTTTCATACATGTCCCTATAATTAATGCCAAAATATTGAATCATCATAAAACTGTGGCTTTTCGCCACTTGTGTATTATTTAAAAGTAGTCAGTGGAACGAATGGATTTTGTCCACATAGGGAAATCTTGAGACCCTCGACCCATCGATACAACTGTCCGAGAGAACGCAGCAGGTTAAGTTCAATTAGAAAAGGTCACGGATTATTTTGATTCAGATCGTTATATAATGTAATTGTTATAGATCTCTGCGAGGAGTAAGTTTGTATTTTCGTTCAGGAACGTTACATGTAACTTGTTTATATGCTTATTTCTGAAGCGAAGGGGAGGTAAGCATGTTGGCACGATTGATTAACTTGTCCCCACAAGGGGTGTTTCAGAAGACCTGTACAAGTAGGTTGCCCTCCTTACAAACAAACCGAATCTTGGTATGTAATACTACCTAAACTAGTATAATTTATTTTTAAGATATTTGTGCAAAATATAGAGGAGTGTTTACTACAATTATGTGGTGTGTCCGGGCTAGTACGGCCATACGAGTATTAGCCGCAGGTGACTATCCTGCCATTCTATACAACAGAATGGCAGGATAGTCAACTGGGCCTGGGGCTATACGAGTATCTGATCAGTTAGTTCAATTTACTGAACTTATGCTGTTATGGTGATATTACCATTACATATACCATTACCATTGTAATGTATTATCACCATAAGTTCAGTAAATTGAACTACTGATCAGTTATCAAACACTTTTGCCAGGTTTTCAATGCTAGAATTCACAATATACAGCCATCAACAGCTGTTCTAGTTCTACTTCTACTAGTTGGAGATCTCCAAACTCTGTGGACATGCCAAGTGGAACAGCAAACCAAGGCCTTGGCTACAGAGTTTGGATATCTCCAGCTAGTCATTCACCAGCTTGTCTGTTTTTGTAGAGTGCCGGCAACCAATTATCTTACATCCAACCTTAAACTGTTAAACCTGCTGTTTCACAACACTGCTGAATCAAGGAAGACCTGAAGTTCTATTTCTATTTAGGGGTTTAAATGGGCAGGACGATGCCTTGATAACTAGTAAGCCGGCTGTCATCCCCAGTAAAGCGTAAAGCTTTGGGTTAAACATGCATGAGAGTTGGGATGTATTGTACGATAACTGATCGGATACCGTACATGTATTTCTTCTAAATATTCAGCCATTCTAATGGCCTAAATTTTCCATTGAGTCAGACAAAAAATTAGACGTGGAGTTGTGTTTAAGGATAACCATTTCCACACACTGCACGGGTCATATTGCCTTAAATTCCCTCTAATGGGCAAATTTTTCTAACCACATTTAGCATATTTCTTTTCTAATGGTCAAATCCTTATGAGGAAAGAAGTGGCTGAATCTTTAGAAGAAATACGGGTACCTGTACAGCTGTTGCAATAGTAGGGCCTACACTGCTACAGTACAGTAGTTGGAAATAATTAAACTCTATGGCCAAACTACATTGATGCCCTGCTGGCCAGTAGAGTTGGGAAATGCAACGGGTTGAAAAATGTAACTTAAAGAATTACCTCTTCTTAGCTGCGACTCGCAGCTCTATAAGTAACTCTGTCTGTCAGTCGGTCGGTCTGTAAAGGGATATCAACTTTAGCAGGACACCTCAAGTATCTCGGTGAAGAAACGGTTTTCAAATTGTGCATACGCCGTCCTATGAGTACATGTGTATAAAGCTCGTACCTATTTAAAATTGCATCATTCCGATTTAAATTCTGTTTTTTATCGACAAATATCGACGTTACCAGCAAAATTCCACTATCGATTTAGATACTGTTTCCAAACATGTTCCTATTATAAGCAAATTATTTGAGAAATTTTTAGGTTTAGTCAATAAGAAGGGATATAGCTTACCCTAAAAATGCTTTAAATGTCAGATTAATATGGGAGTTCAATTTGGCGCTGAGAGATAAATTCAGAAGATTTATCGCGCTTGTCCGATGTTGTGGTTTCCGTAATTGTACTCTAAGTTAAAGAATCATTTCAGGCTGGACTAAAACATTCAGTTATCGTGAAAATGGCAAACTCTTTGCAGCTATCAGAACGTACAATTTAGTGTGGTGCTGTTAAAAACAACAACAATTACACTGTCGTGTTTTTGTTAACCGATATTACCCAACGCCGAACCAATAATGATTAAGCTAATTCAGCATTAGTCACCAGTACCGTTCCCTACAGTTATAGGCTACCTAATCATTTTTAATTTCGGCAAATCAGCTCTTCCTCTGCCCAGAGAGCTGTCTCGCAAAGAGTTCATAGAAACAATGTGGAGTGCAATAGGTGATTTGCCAATAGGGAGCGGGAGTAACGTGACCATTCCACAAATTTCCTGTCACCGGCGTTGTCATTACGCATGTGAGGAGCCTTTATTGTTCGAATATGACGCACATTTATGACGTTTTAGAACAAAAAACGTCGAACTGACAACGTCATGAAAAAACGTCATCTGTCACCGGATATCGCGAAATCTCTCAGTAGACTCCCAGGCCCTATTACTTGAAAATGACGTAATTTAACAACGTCACAATTACTGCCCCAAGAAGTAGACCGGACAAAGGATCGGCCTGTTTTTAATTTATAATTTTCGGTATTTTACAACAGATATAAGAAATGAAAACCTATATTCGGAGAGTTTATATCCGAATGAATCTAGAAATGTGAAAAAATCGTGGATGAAAAGGAATTTTGACCGAATATGGCAAAAATCAAGATGACTACTGGGCTTCTCCGGTGTAATATTAAGGCAGCGACGTCATTTCATTGTTGTGCACAAAACTGGCAAATGGTCTATTACCTATGAAACCTAACGAGGATCGATAGCAGAAAGTATTCACACCTGTATAATGCACAGGGTTTGTTTTCTTTTTCATTCTACTAAATCAGGGGGTCTATTAGACGAGAGTGTAGAGTTACATGTAAACAGTATTTTTTCAGAACAGCGACCTGATCAATGTACGGCGTAACATCGTATGACAGTTGATAGTCCACAGACACCGGAGAAGTGAAAGAAGAAACATTTGCAGAAAAAAAAAACATGATTTAAGAATAAGAAATACCTGACCTAAAGTGAAGAATTTCATTTATTTAAGTCTTTGAAATCAGTTATCATTATTATTATTTTTAAGATCTGGTTCTAAATAGCTTCCTTACATTCATATGAAATAATGTATAAGCATCTTTGACGGTTGCAATAACATTTAGCAGAATGGCTTTGGATTGGTTGAAGGTCAGCTGATGCAGATTATAGAGAAGTGAACATCACAGCTAAATCTGATCGTCACTTTGGCTAAATAACATTTCTGTGACAGTGAGTGACATTTAAGACTCCGCCAAAGCTGATAGGATTTATTTTGATCATCATTGAAAGTAGTTTTAATCCAGTAATACCCTAGAAAATGGATAAAACAAAAAAACACTACACGACGTCAAATCTGGAATATTTTGGTTCCAACTAAAACACGCCTTTAAAACTGCTTACATCCAAAGAGCGACCGATATAAATGCAAAAGACCGCAAGAAATTACCAATTTAGTGATATTAGAAATAAAAAGACATTTGTCTCCTCTCAGTGTGGAGTGTTCGAAGTAAGCATGCTTACAGCTTTACCTGAATTCCCTTTGCCAGTTGCAGGATGTTTTGTACTCCCCAGTTTACCCCTCTTCTTAATGTTTGTTATACACAAAGTTTTTTCCAGGATCAAGCTCATTTTAGTTTAAAATTTTTTTTTAGTTATGAATTTTGGTTTTAGTTATAAGTTTTTTTAGTTAGGTTGAATAAGAAAATTTGTCATTTTGTAATTTTTGTCCTTATGAAATTTGTAATCCCGACAATGCTTTCTTAGCAACAGAAGCCACGTACAGCCTGCAAATATTGTTAGCCGTTGGGTTGCAGCTTTTGCGATTCGCGCTTGTTTCTCTTTTCACAGTCGGTTGAAATTTTCTGCTTATCCCATTGAATCTTTAAGTTCGCAGCTGACACCTAACAAATATGCAAATGCTTACAATTGGCTGGTACGTCATGTATATGTTTACTGTTCTCCATGAACTAAAGGATTCTCTTATCTTTCACAACCAGGCGTTACTTCCAGATACCTGCCAAATGTGACCATTTGCATGATTTTGTTGGTGTGAGTTTCTAACTTAAAGTGGCATAAGCTGCCAAAATGTTGATATTTTGACGTTAAAACAGAATGTTAAAACGCCAACCATTTAGTTTTCCGATGACCTTCAAAGCCTCTTACTGTCGTGACGATCAGAAATTATGAAAAAAGTGTGAATTTTGGCAACTCATGCCACTGTAAGGATTAAATTTCAACTGGCAGTGTTGCGTTAGTCCGCAATATTTTAAAAACATTGTAATTTTAAAGTTATTAACACTACCTACCTTAAACTAGATCAGGAAAATTCCCTTTGTGGAGCTAAACCATCAAGTTGGCTCATCTCTAACAGTGGTCAGATTCAAGGATATTGGAAACAAACCCACACACATACCTCAAACTGAACAGGGAGCTAGTTTTGTTTTTTCTTACCACTTTGAGCAATAAACACATGAAAGAAAAATGTTTGTATACCATAAGTTTTTGCTCACTGGCTGTTAAGTGCATCATTCATCCATTACACTCCATTACATCACTAAACATCAGCCCAATGCTACATGCTACAAGTAAGCCAGAAACCCGCCAATCTTTTTCATCAAGACTTATCTACATGTATGTGTTTAAAAGTTATAGGCTGATATCGAAACAATTATTATTACGATATAAGTAAGTAAAACAACACCAAGACCTGTATGTTTGTGGGACAGCATCCATATCTTTCTTTTTGCAATGCCTTAACTAAAACAAAATTTGTAACTTGGGCTGAGTTGACCGGTTTTAAATAATATTCCTAATCCATCATCATATTATTCTTACAGTCCATAGTCAGAAGCAAGATAAATGTCGACTGAGGAAGGTGATGAAAGTTTGGAAGAGGCTGAAGATGCATTTGCTTCTTTCCTCGGACAATTGGAAGGGTTTGAAGTTTTGGATGAAGTACATTCTAGTGAGGAAGAGGTATGCTTATCACAACTGGCAGCTTTCACCAACCGCTCATTTTATCCACACAATCCACTGGGAATTGAGATTTTTCCCCCTGCTGGATAAGTAAAACCAGCAAGCCACTTTGCAGGGATAAGGGGGTGAAATTTAAATGTAAAAAAATACAAAAACTTTTTTTGCTGTAACGGAAAGAGACTTTTATCATACTCATGTTTGTAGATGTCTTTTGCAAGAAGTTTATAGGTACATGTACTTAATAAGAGTTGATTTTTGTCCAATTTGCAATTGCCTAATTGTAAAGTTAACGGTGCACTGAAGGACATCAGTTCGTGAATCCCTATTGCTGTTTGTTTGTTTTTTCTGACAATGTACAAGGGTTTGGTTTTGGGCATGCGTATGCCTGTACCCACCTTCTCTATAGCCTTGGGGGTTGCCCTTTATTATTAAGCTTGATTTCTTTGTCATGATTTTGTAGGATGGAGAAACTGAAAGAAACAGAAAATCAGGGGAGAACTTAACCGAAGAAACAGAAACCCATATAGTGTTAAATGAAACTCAAGAGAACTCAACCAAAGAAACAGAAACACCTATAGTGTTAAATGAAACTCAAGAGACTTCCAGGGAGGTACATGTAACTGATGATGACAAGGCTACCGACACAGCCTCGAGGTCAAGCCATGTAGAATCAGAAACGTCCATTGGTGAAGTCTCAAAAGACAAGGTATTTTCAACTTCAACATCTGTGAAGTCATTGTCTCAAACTGGTACTAATGATGCTGAGGGATCTGTTCCTGCAAGTGGCAAAGTGACTCCCGCAAGTTCTGAAGCTCCCAGGTCAACAAGAATAATTAAGATAGTGAAAAAACGTATTGTGAAAGTGGCTTCTAGCAAAGTGAAAAAGGTTGATGTAAATCCTGGTATGAGTACAGTTACTGCTAAACCAAAAAATAGGGTGATAAAATCTACCAATCCAACTCAAACTGAAGTAAAAACAACTTCAGATAATGAAACAGCGATCAAAGATAATACTACACCAAGTGAAGGTAAAACAACTTCAACTGCAATTAAAACCACTCCTACCATAGCTAAAACAACTCCTATTGCAGCTAAAACCACTCCTATTGCAGCTAAAACCACTCCTATTGCAGTTAAAACCCCTCCTACTGCAACTAAAACAACTCAAATTGTAGTCAAAACAACTCCAACTGCAGTAAAAAGATCTTTAACTGCAGTCAAAACAACTCCAACTGCAGT
The DNA here is from genome assembly GCA_963971465.1 of Lepidochitona cinerea. Classification (NCBI taxonomy): domain Eukaryota; kingdom Metazoa; phylum Mollusca; class Polyplacophora; order Chitonida; family Tonicellidae; genus Lepidochitona; species Lepidochitona cinerea. The sequence goes on from OZ020551.1 coordinate 9,257,780, forward strand.
CATAAAAACTCCAATAAGAATCAAAACGACCCCAACTACAGTTAAGACAACTCCAACTGCAGCCAAAGCAACACCAACTGCAGTTAAGACAACTCCAACTGCAGCCAAAGCAACACCAACTGCAGTTAAGACAACTCCAACTGCAGCCAAAGCAACTCCAACTGCAGTTAAGACAACTCCAACTGCAGCCAAAGCAACACCAACTGCAGTTAAGACAACTCCAACTGCAGCCAAAGCAACACCAACTGCAGTTAAGACAACTCCAACTGCAGTCAAAGCAACACCAACTGCAGTTAAGACAACTCCAACTGCAGCCAAAGCAACACCAACTGCAGTTAAGACAACTCCAACTGCAGTTAAGACAACTCCAACTGTAGTCAAAGCAACTCCAACTGCTGTTAAAACAACTTCAAAAGCAGACAAATCAATTCCCAAATTAATGAAACCCAATCTAGCTACTGCGTTTGTAACTGCAAAATCTGATAACAAAACACCTTCAATGTCAGTCAAGACTAAATTGTTGACAGTTAAAAGTGCTCCAATTACAGAGAAAACACCTGTTTGTGGAGTGAAAACTACTACGAGTGCACTTCCAGCCAAACCGGGATCAGATCAAATCACGCCATGTGCAGCACAAGGCACCAAAGTTGAAGCCAAATCAGACGGAGTTGAAGCCACATCAGGTGCAGTTCAAGCTACTCTAGGTGTCATAACAATGAATGCAGTTGAAACAATACCAAATATAGGTAAAACAACACAAAGTGGAGTTGACTTTTCAAGAAAAACTGCTCTAGGTACGGTTAAAACAACTTCTGGTACAGTTACAACTCCAGGTACAGTTAAAACAACTCCAGGTACAGTTACAGCAACTCCTGGTACAATTAAAACAACTCCAGGTACAGTTACAGCAACTCCTGGTACAGTTAAAACAACTCCTGGTTCAGTTAAAACAACTCCTGGTACAGTTCAAACAACTCCTGGTACAGTTCAAACAACTCCTGGTACAGTTAAAACAACTCCAGGTACGGTTAAAACAACTCCAGGTAGGGTTAAAACAACTCCAGGTACGGTTAAAACAACTCCTGGTACAGTTAAAACAACTCCTGGTACAGTTAAAATAACTGCTGGTAAGGGTAAAACAACTCCTGCTATGGTTAAAGCAACTTCTGGTTCAGTTAAAACAACTCCTGGCTCAGTTAAAACAACTCCTGGCTCAGTTAAAACAACTCCTGGTACAGTTAAAACAACTCCTGGTACAGTTAAAAGAGTTCCTGGTAAAGGGATGTTGGGCACAGTGAAAACAACAATAAGTTCAGTAAAAACAGCTCCAAATACAACAAAAACAACTCCAGTTGCTGTAAAATTACTACCAGGTTCAGATGAAACAACTCTGGAAGTAATAAAACCAATTAAGGGTACAATTGCAACAACTCCAAATATTGTGAAAACAACTCCAGTTGTAGTCAAATTACCCCCCATTGCAGTTAAAGCAACTTCTATCAATGTTAAACCAACCCCGGATGAAGACAAAAAGAGACCAAAGATGGTGCCGATTCAAACTGCAGACAATGTGGATATAAACATTGCTGTAACAGAAGTCCCTCCATCATTGCATCCTACAGTATCAGAGAGTGGAAGTAAAGATCCTTCATGTTATGTGAAAACCTCTGAAGGGGAAATCAGCTCAACCAAGATAAAACCCTCTACTCTTCCCAAAATGTCTTCTGACCTAGTGAAAAAAACTGATTCAACTGCCTCGGAAGATGATGTGAAGACGGTTTCAGAAATGAAGAATATTCCAGAAACCAATCCTGAAATAATGCATTCAATTATGCCTGGTTTACAAACTGCTCAACTCCCCTGCACTGCACATGGCCCATCAATCCCAATTACAGAAACCTCCCTTTTAATGAAACCTGAACAAACCACCCCTGCAGAAGGTAAAGTAACGGATGCTGATGACAAGCCTTTGAAAATCAACAAGTTAGCAGTTGTTGAACTTGTTCGTCTGCCTTCTCATATAAGATGTGTGGATGTAAGGGAACCGTTGCCTTTTCTTAAGAGACTTAAGTGTAAAATAACTTTAGAGGATTGCCAGACAGCTCCTAAAAGAAGACTCAGTGATGATCAACAGCCTCCTTTGGTTTGCCAGAAGGCTCCTAAAAGAAGACTTAGTGATGATCAACAGCCTCCTTTGGTTTGCCAGAAGGCTCCTAAAAGAAGACTTAGTGATGATCAACAGCCTCCTTTGGTTTGCCAGAAGGCTCCTAAAAGAAGACTTAGTGATGATCAACAGCCTCCTTTAGTTTGCCAGAAGGCTCCTAAAAGAAGACTTAGTGATGATCAACAGCCTCCTTTAGTTCATGACACAAACAATGTTGATGTGTCAAAGACTGACTCAAGCGATGGCAAATTACCAAGCCATACACGTTCCAATGTTTTTGACATGTTAAAAGAAAATATAAAATCCCCAAAACAGATAGAAATGACAGAGTTAAAGAAAAACACTGTACAGAAAGATGATGTAGAGAAAAGCCCCAAACCATTATTGTCCCCATTAAAGCCTTCGTCATCTCCTGACCATGATGCTGCCCTCCCCCTACTGTCATCTCCAAAGGTCTTACAAAGGAAAAGGATCATAAAAACTGGATCTGGCAAGGCTATTGTTCAGAAGGTTTCTACACCTATTCAACGATCTATAGGACAGAGCATCAAACCCAGTCCCATAACAACTGAGATCAGCACACAAACTCCAAGAAAAACAGAAGGTTGGTCTCCATTTTCTTTTGTTTTTCATTATATGTTTGTTTTGTCTGTCCGTATATGCGGATTTTCAGTATTTCACTTGTTTACCACTTATTTACAAAACAAACCTCAGCAGTCACTTTTTTAAAACCTTGTTAATGGGATTTGTTAAATTATAGACTAAAGGTTTTGCTTTTAGATATGACCGTTGATGCAGCCCTTGCAAAGAAAAAAGCAGAGAGAAATGGTAAAAAAAAATTTTTTCTTGTATTTATCCTAAGGTTTTACATGCATCTGGATATCTTCTGATAAACTTTTCTAAAAAGAACGCAATTCAAGATCTCTTTTTAGTGGAATCTAATACTTTGATTTACCGTTTATAGTCCACATCGTGTTGCCATATTGTTCTTTACTTTGTCATCCAAATTCACTAACTTTTAGTGTTGTCATCCTGTTCTTTGTCCCCAAAAAACGCACAGTGTTGTCATCCTGTTCTTTGTCACCCAAATCCACATAGTCTTGTCATCCTGTTCTTTGTCACCCAAATCCACATAGTGTTGTCATCCTGTTCTTTACTTTGTCACCCAAATCCACATAGTGTTGTCATCCTGTTCTTTATCACTCAAATCCACGTAGTGTTGTCATCCTGTTCTTTACTTTGTCACTCAAATCCATGTAGTGTTGTCATCCTGTTCTTTGTCACCCAAATCCACATAGTGTTGTCATTCTGTTCTTTGTCATCCAAATCCACATAGTGTTGTCATCATGTTCTTTACTTTGTCACCCAACTCCACATAGTGTTGTCATCCTGTTGTTTGTCACCCAAATCCACATAGTGTTGTCATCCAGTTCTTTGTCATCCAAATCCACATAGTGTTGTCATTCTGTTCTTTACTTTGTCACTCAAATCCACATAGTGTTGTCATCCTGTTCTTTACTTTGTCACTCAAATCCACACAGTGTTGTCATCCTGTTCTTTACTTTGTCACTCAAATCCACATAGTGTTGTCATCCTGTTCTTTACTTTGTCACCCAAATCCACATAGTGTTGTCATCCTGTTCTTTACTTTGTCACCCAAATCCACGTAGTGTTGTCATCCTGTTCTTTACTTTATCACTCAAATCCACATAGTGTTGTCATCCTGTTCTTTACATTGTCACCCAAATCCACATAGTGTTGTCATCCTGTTCTTTACATTGTCACCCAAATCCACATAGTGTTGTCATCCTGTTCTTTGTCACTCAAATCCACATAGTGTTGTCATCCTGTTCTTTGTCACTCAAATCCACATAGTGTGTTGTCATCCTGTTCTTTACTTTGTCACTCAAATCCACATAGTGTTGTCATCCTGTTCTTTACATTGTCACCCAAATCCACATAGTGTTGTCATCCTGATCTTTGTCACTCAAATCCACATAGTGTGTTGTCATCCTGTTTTTTACTTTGTCACCCAAATCCACGTAGTGTTGTCATCCTGTTCTTTACTTTATCACTCAAATCCACATAGTGTTGTCATCCTGTTCTTTGTCACTCAAATCCACATAGTGTGTTGTCATCCTGTTCTTTACTTGGTCACTCAAATCCACATAGTGTTGTCATCCTGTTCTTTACTTTGTCACTCAAATCCATGTAGTGTTGTCATCCTGTTCTTTGTCACCCAAATCCACATAGTGTTGTCATCCTGTTCTTTGTCACCCAAATCCACATAGTGTTGTCATTCTGTTCTTTGTCACCCAACTCCACATAGTGTTGTCATCCTGTTCTTTGTCACCCAAATCCACATAGTGTTGTCATCCAGTTCTTTGTCATCCAAGTCCACATAGTGTTGTCATTCTGTTCTTTGTCACTCAAATCCACATAGTGTTGTCATCCTGTTCTTTACTTTGTCACTCAAATCCACATAGTGTTGTCATTCTGTTCGTTACTTTGTCACTCAAATCCACATAGTGTTGTCATCCTGTTCTTTACTTTGTCACTCAAATCCACATAGTGTTGTCATCCTGTTCTTTACTTTGTCACCCAAATCCACATAGTGTAGTGTTGTCATCCTGTTCTTTACTTTGTCACCCTGTTCTTTACTTTGTCACCCAAATCCACGTAGTGTTGTCATCCTGTTCTTTACTTTATCACTCAAATCCACATAGTGTTGTCATCCTGTTCTTTACATTGTCACCCAAATCCACATAGTGTTGTCATCCTGTTCTTTACATTGTCACCCAAATCCACATAGTGTTGTCATCCTGTTCTTTGTCACTCAAATCCACGTAGTGTTGTCATCCTGTTCTTTGCTTTGTCACTCAAATCCACATAGTGTTGTCATCCTGTTCTTTGTCACTCAAATCCACATAGTGTGTTGTCATCCTGTTCTTTACTTTGTCACTCAAATCCACATAGTGTTGTCATCCTGTTCTTTACATTGTCACCCAAATCCACATAGTGTTGTCATCCTGTTCTTTGTCACTCAAATCCACATAGTGTGTTGTCATCCTGTTCTTTACTTTGTCACCCAAATCCACGTAGTGTTGTCATCCTGTTCTTTACTTTATCACTCAAATCCACATAGTGTTGTCATCCTGTTCTTTACATTGTCACCCAAATCCACATAGTGTTGTCATCCTGTTCTTTGTCACTCAAATCCACATAGTGTGTTGTCATCCTGTTCTTTACTTTGTCACCCAAATCCACGTAGTGTTGTCATCCTGTTCTTTACTTTATCACTCAAATCCACATAGTGTTGTCATCCTGTTCTTTGTCACTCAAATCCACATAGTGTGTTGTCATCCTGTTCTTTACTTTGTCACTCAAATCCACATAGTGTTGTCATCCTGTTCTTTACTTTGTCACTCAAATCCATGTAGTGTTGTCATCCTGTTCTTTGTCACCCAAATCCACATAGTGTTGTCATCCTGTTCTTTGTCACCCAAATCCACATAGTGTTGTCATTCTGTTCTTTGTCACCCAACTCCACATAGTGTTGTCATCCTGTTCTTTGTCACCCAAATCCACATAGTGTTGTCATCCAGTTCTTTGTCATCCAAATCCACATAGTGTTGTCATTCTGTTCTTTGTCACTCAAATCCACATAGTGTTGTCATCCTGTTCTTTACTTTGTCACTCAAATCCACATAGTGTTGTCATCCTGTTCTTTACTTTGTCACTCAAATCCACATAGTGTTGTCATCCTGTTCTTTACTTTGTCACTCAAATCCACATAGTGTTGTCATCCTGTTCTTTACTTTGTCACCCAAATCCACATAGTGTTGTCATCCTGTTCTTTACTTTGTCACCCAAATCCACGTAGTGTTGTCATCCTGTTCTTTACTTTATCACTCAAATCCACATAGTGTTGTCATCCTGTTCTTTACATTGTCACCCAAATCCACATAGTGTTGTCATCCTGTTCTTTACATTGTCACCCAAATCCACATAGTGTTGTCATCCTGTTCTTTACATTGTCACCCAAATCCACATAGTGTTGTCATCCTGTTCTTTGTCACTCAAATCCACATAGTGTTGTCATCCTGTTCTTTGCTTTGTCACTCAAATCCACATAGTGTTGTCATCCTGTTCTTTGTCACTCAAATCCACATAGTGTGTTGTCATCCTGTTCTTTACTTTGTCACTCAAATCCACATAGTGTTGTCATCCTGTTCTTTACATTGTCACCCAAATCCACATAGTGTTGTCATCCTGTTCTTTGTCACTCAAATCCACATAGTGTGTTGTCATCCTGTTCTTTACTTTGTCACCCAAATCCACGTAGTGTTGTCATCCTGTTCTTTACTTTATCACTCAAATCCACATAGTGTTGTCATCCTGTTCTTTGTCACCCAAATCCACATAGTGTTGTCATTCTGTTCTTTGTCACCCAACTCCACATAGTGTTGTCATCCTGTTCTTTGTCACCCAAATCCACATAGTGTTGTCATCCAGTTCTTTGTCATCCAAATCCACATAGTGTTGTCATTCTGTTCTTTGTCACTCAAATCCACATAGTGTTGTCATCCTGTTCTTTACTTTGTCACTCAAATCCACATAGTGTTGTCATCCTGTTCTTTACTTTGTCACCCAAATCCACATAGTGTTGTCATCCTGTTCTTTACTTTGTCACCCAAATCCACGTAGTGTTGTCATCCTGTTCTTTACTTTATCACTCAAATCCACGTAGTGTTGTCATCCTGTTCTTTGTCACCCAAATCCACATAGTGTTGTCATCCTGTTCTTTACTTTGTCACTCAAATCCACATAGTGTTGTCATCCTGTTCTTTACTTTGTCACCCAAATCCACATAGTGTTGTCATCCTGTTCTTTACTTTGTCACCCAAATCCACGTAGTGTTGTCATCCTGTTCTTTACTTTATCACTCAAATCCACGTAGTGTTGTCATCCTGTTCTTTGTCACCCAAATCCACATAGTGTTGTCATCCTGCTCTTTGCTTTGTCACTCAAATCCACGTAGTGTTGTCATCCTGTTCTTTACTTTATCACTCAAATCCACGTAGTGTTGTCATCCTGTTCTTTGTCACCCAAATCCACATAGTGTTGTCATCCTGCTCTTTGCTTTGTCACTCAAATCCATGTAGTGTTGTCATCCTGTTCTTTACTTTATCACTCAAATCCACGTAGTGTTGTCATCCTGTTCTTTGTCACCCAAATCCACATAGTGTTGTCATCCTGTTCTTTACTTTGTCACTCAAATCCACGTAGTGTTGTCATCCTGCTCTTTGCTTTGTCACTCAAATCCACATAGTGTTGTCATCCTGTTCTTTGTCACCCAAATCCACATAGTGTTGTCATTCTGTTCTTTACTTTGTCACTCAAATCCACGTAGTGTTGTCATCCTGCTCTTTGCTTTGTCACTCAAATCCACGTAGTGTTGTCATCCTGTTCTTTACTTTATCACTCAAATCCACATAGTGTTGTCATCCTGTTCTTTGTCACCCAAATCCACATAGTGTTGTCATTCTGTTCTTTGTCACCCAACTCCACATAGTGTTGTCATCCTGTTCTTTGTCACCCAAATCCACATAGTGTTGTCATCCTGTTCTTTGTCACCCAACTCCACATAGTGTTGTCATCCTGTTCTTTGTCACCCAAATCCACATAGTGTTGTCATTCTGTTCTTTGTCACCCAACTCCACATAGTGTTGTCATCCTGTTCTTTGTCACCCAACTCCACATAGTGTTGTCATCCTGTTCTTTGTCACCCAAATCCACATAGTGTTGTCATTCTGTTCTTTGTCACCCAACTCCACATAGTGTTGTCATCCTGTTCTTTACATTGTCACCCAAATCCACGTAGTGTTGTCATCCTGTTCTTTACTTTATCACTCAAATCCACATAGTGTTGTCATCCTGCTCTTAACTTTGTCACTCAAATCCACGTAGTGTTGTCATCCTGTTCTTTACTTTATCACTCAAATCCACATAGTGTTGTCATCAAGTTGTAAAAAATAAGGACACTTTCTTTCTTTGTCTTTCAGTGGTAACAATCTATACTCAGAAAATCTATCATGTCTTAAATATTCACTTTCCATGCACATATATTATTATTTTTCTGCGTATTTTTCAGAGCGTCTAACCATTAACCGAATGATGACAGTAATGTTACATCCAGTCAAGGTGCAGGATTTGGCTGACCCAGCATTAACACCATATATCCTCAAAAGTCATTGTCTAAGCGCTCGGTTCCTGGGTCGACAGAAAGGAGCTGATAAAAATGGGTAAATGTTGTAGTGTTGTCTGACAGACTATGAATAAAGAAATGTTAGACTTCTAATCCAATCTTTTGTAGAGTTCTGGCATGGACTAAAAATATCACAGCCATTATTCTGGATTGATTGTTTGGTGTTTAACGCCGCACTCAAGATTATTTCACTTATATGGCGTCGTTGTCAGTTTTATTGTGGGAGGAAACCGGGCTCTATGCCCGGAGGAAACCCTCGACCTTCCGTTGGTAACTGGCAACCAACCCACATAGGTCATTCGTGTTAAAACCTTGTCAGAAAATTTTCCAATTTTTTTGGGACTGAGTGGGATTCAAACCCGCGACCCATTGGTGGAAGGCTGTTCGGATTGAGCGTCCGACGCTCTACCTACTGAGCCAGGGAGGCCCCTCTCATTATTCTGGAAGTATCATTGTTATGCATTGAGACCGCCAGCTCACTTTACCATATCACTGCTCATTTCAAGAAGTAATGTTTAGTGTGTTAAAATTGTAGCATTTTAGTAACTATTATCATATATGTATTTTTGTATTTCAGCCATCTTGAAATCCGATTTTATTCTGAAGGTGACGCTAAAAAATATGCTGAAGAAATGCAGGGTTTGCCCTTGGCCAGTGGAAAACACCTATCTGCTAAAATACTGGGAAAGTGTGGCCCTTGGGGTAAGCCTTATCAACTGTACATGTACTCTCTAATGCAACCCTCGCAATTCAGATTTTTACCACGGCCAAAAAAAAAAAAAAATTGCCGCGGAAAAGTCAATTTTCCACGGCAAAGGTGATTTCACCACGGCATTTTTATCCAAACAATTCTCACTGCTCTGTTAACTGTATTTAAATCGGCAAATAGCAAAAACTGACATCTAAAAGGTGCATTGACAAAAGAAAAAATGTTCAACAAAGATTTTTTAAATTTCTTCTTTGATTATCATAGAAACCAGCATAGAGAATAGCGTTTTGTTTTAAATAAAAATTAGAACCTCTTTAAATCGTTTTTTTTGTTTAAATAAAAATTCAAATTCTATTTCTTGAACAACAATAAACATGTACATGATTGTAACACCCCTATTAAACTGGAATGGGGATTACCCAATGAGACATAACTGACAGACAGTTGGAGACATTCTGGCGCCAACCACCTGCAGAGTGAAACTTTGTTTCAATCTTGGTGTGGGAATTACATGTAGCACTTCACATAGGCCAATGTATAGAGCTGTATGTATGTATAGAGTCCTTGGCTTTATTGTGGCCTGATTAGATACAAACGAATGAGTGGTTTCTATATTAAATACACCTTGATTCTGAACAACGGTGACGGTCGAAGGTAAAACTATTAGTTGTAAAAATCTCCATACATATGAAGTATTCTAGTATAAATATTCTATTTTCCCAAGATGAATATTTTATTTTGTCTGCGGCATTTTTGATTGCCGTGGAAAAGCAGTTTTACGGCGGCAATCTCTGCGGCATTGCCGATTGCCGCGGTGAATTGCGAGGGTTGCTCATGGTAATACAAATATTCTAGACCATCATATTGGTGATTATGTGTTTGAGTTGTCCGTCGCGTGTCTGCAAGAAATCTCTTGAGCTGTTGGTTGGAACTTTCGATAAAAAAGAATTAGGTCTGTTAATCTTCAATTCGAATATTTCCATTGGTTGATTGATTGGATGCAGGATAACTCCCCAACCACTTGGCAACATTTTCTGTCAATTTTAGCTGGTCAAGTTTTGTTGTACGTCTGTCCTTTCTTCCATGCTTGCAGCATTGGTTTAAATCTCACTTGGACCCCAGAAAAATGGTAAAAAATTCTAAGTGGATTTTTCACTTCAAAACTTGCCAGGTACTCCCCGAAGGTCAGGCGGCTCCTCCGGGTAAAGAGCATGGTTGCCTCCCCCCCCACTAAACCTGGCAACGCCTGCATATAAGTGAAATAATAATATGAGTAAAATATCAGTCAATCAATATTGTTCAGGTCCTTTATAGTTACCTATAATTGATGAAGAATTTCTTTCTATATGTCACCTGATTCAGATGGTTTTATTTGTGACTGTTTGTCTGAACTAGAAATTGGTTCATTTTTTCCTTGTGGGATGGTTGCCAGTTACCAACGGCGCGGCGTAAATCACCAAACAATCAATCAATCATTTTTTCCTTCATATTTCTTCCTCAGATGGATCCCTTGATGAGTGGCAAAAGATGAAACAAGCTGAACATGAAGGTATGTTGTTTTTATACGAAGATTTCTTCTTGACATTCCATTTCTAACCAGAAATGTGTGTTTTTGTCCTGTGATACTTACATGCTGATTTTTCATTTTATTTAATTTTGTTCATTTTAAGTTTGAAAGAAATTATCATATAAATAGGATTTATCTTTACTTTCAGGTTTAATAATTGCTCAATTAATTGTTGTCTCAATTATAGTAAAGTGTTTTGTTTGACAAACCTTATAATAATTTCAAGATACAAAGTGTTACATGTTTTGTATGAATAGAAACACTGTATTGTATGTGCTTAAAGATTTTCTATGGGAATTATACACATCTATTACACATTCAGACGTTTTTTGGTATTTCTCTCAGAAAGCCATAAAATAAAATACTAACAATTGTTTTATTAAAACGCTTTAAAAAAGTCAAGTGAATTTCATGTCCATAATGTTCAAGGTAAGTAAAAAAGGATAGTAACTTGTTAGACGTATTGTAAGTTTGTTTCATATATTAAACATTAGCTGTTAAACTGGCACAAGCTGCAAAAATGTTTTTTTTCAGTGAGTTTGTAATGAATGGGTCAACTCAAATATACATTTTATGTCAGTTTTTTTTAGAAGGTTACAAATTCAACAGAAGAATCCTGGAGTTTTCAATTGTCTATTTCCTTTCCCATAAAGTCCATCGAAAGGTTCCTGGTTTAACAGAAGAATCCTGAAGTTTCCAATTGTCTCTTTCCTTTCCCATAAAGTCCATCGAAAGGTTCCTGATTCAACAGAAGAATCCTGGAGTTTCCAATTGTCAATTTCCTTTCCCATAAAGTCAACTGAAAGGCCCTTGATTTAACAGAAGAATCCTGGAGTTTCCAATTGTCAATTTCCTTTCCCATAAAGTCAACTGAAAGGCCCTTGATTTAACAGAAGAATCCTGGAGTTTCCAATTGTCAATTTCCGTTCCCATAAAGCCAACTGAAAGGTGCCTGATTCAATAGAAGAATCCTGAAGTTTCCAATTGTCTCTTTCCTTTCACATGAAATCCATCAAAAGGTTCCTGGTTTAACAGAAGAATCATGGAGTTTCCAATTGTCAATTTCCTTTCCCATAAAGTCAACTGAAAGGCCCTTGATTTAACAGAAGAATCCTGGAGTTTCCAATTGTCAATTTCCTTTCCCATAAAGCCAACTGAAAGGTCCCTGATTCAATAGAAGAATCCTGAAGTTTCCAATTGTCCCTTTCCTTTCACATGAAATCCATCAAAAGGTTCCTGGTTTAACAGAAGAATCATGGAGTTTCCAATTGTCAATTTCCTTTCCCATAAAGCCAACTGAAAGGTCCCTGATTCAATAGAAGAATCCTGAAGTTTCCAATTGTCTCTTTCCTTTCACATGAAATCCATCAAAAGGTTCCTGGTTTAACAGAAGAATCATGGAGTTTCCAATTGTCAATTTCCTTTCCCATAAAGTCCATCGAAAGGTTCCTGATTCAACAGAAGAATCCTGAAGTTTCCACTTGTCTGTTTTCTTTCCCACAACGTTCATTGAAAGATTTCTGAATTAACAAAAGAATCCTGAAGTTTCCAATAAAGTCCACTAAATGGTTGCTGATTCCACAGACCAAGAAAATCAGAATTTCCAGAGGTTGTAAAAACAAGATTTTACTGCTAGCTTGGGATTCCTTCTACTGGTATTGCCTGCAGCTTCAAGTCTTTCTTCAATTTGTCTTTTTTAAGTAGTTTTTCACCTTCCGAGTTGACAACTATATCAAAGAATCTTCTCCATATTTCCAGGACATTCTCTTAAAACTTCCGCTTAAACATCCTGGCTTCAAACCATTCTCCAAGAGAATATCAATGATTGGTTTACCATTTCTTCCTGTATGTCACCTCAAAGCATTTATCTGCTAAACCATGACCCAATATCCAGCAGATTGACATTCTCTGTTTTAACCTCTATTCTCCCCAATACCCTCTGCTGTATATGAATGCATCTTAAGCCAAAGAAGATTATTCTTTAGGATGTAAATGGAAAATAAGTTACCTAGCTCTTGGTTGATGCTTGTAAACCTGAGCACATCCTCCAAATCCAAATTTCTCACAATCACACCCTTTTCTCTACTACCCTTTCTCCTGAGCCTTCATCGTCTTGATAGATTTCCAGCAATTCCAAGAGCTTGTCACACAACCAGCTCTCAAAACTGTGTTTCCAGAAACTCGCTACACAACCTCTTTATGCAGCATGTCTGGTCATATAACCTTAACCCCATGTGAACACCAGATCTCCAGGAGATGGCTTTCCAGACAACAACCTCAAGATGTATACATTCATCCAGGATGTGAAAATAGAAGGTCCCTTTTTAGAAATTCTGAAAATAATCTGTCTAAAGTGATCCATTTTGTCCACTGTCCATCCACTTGGACAGGTAGGTGACTAGCCCTATGCTTGCCCCATAATTTCCAGGTGCAACATCAGCTCTGCCAAAACACCAGGTCTATAAACATGGAATAACATCCATATGCTAAAGCACTTTCTTCATAGCCTTCAAAAGCAAGAGAAGTTTCCTTACACATTCATTGGTTTTCCAGAACACTCCTAAATCGGACATTTCCGAAACTTTGTTTGAAAGCATATCGAATCGAAACCATCATCACTTAACTTTCTTTCAGATATTCTGTGATTGAAGCCAAACATTTTCCAAAGATTTTTGTTTTAGATACCTGGAGCTTATACTGTCTTTCATTTCACTCTTCTATGTGCAGTCCGTGGCTTGGAAGCGTTCGCACGGGCCTAAGACTTGATCAATGAATGTTGGTGAAGATCAGGGGCTTCTCCTATTAAACACCCTCAGGCTTAGGGCATTGCATTGTGGCTTTGATTTAGCCATGACTGTTGGCATTACAAGGAGGAACTTTTAAGTACTCCAAATACATAAGCCTTCCTGACTTTCTATGTTCTATGGAGCATAATGTCACAATATAAGTGATGTTAAAGAGGGGGAGGGCTGGTGATCTTTTGGTCCGTTGGTGCTTTTGTCACCATATGTGACCTTGTCAGTTGAGTGTCTAACCCCAATCAGTCAATTCATATAATTGAAATACGTACAGCATTAAAATCATTCGGCTTTCTCCAACCTTAAAGCAAACAAACAATCCAGGAGTATTTTCAATGACGTGTCCCTATCTGATGATTTTATCAGCTATTTGTTATTGCTTCCCAGTTTCCCAGTGGTTAGAGAGATAGATGCTGAACAAGATGTGGGCTCAAATTCCACCCCAAAGAATATTTAAACATAGTTTGAGTGGGATTTCTATTGCCCTTAATTTGGAAAGGTTACCAGCTACCGGCTGAAGGTCAATGTTTTTCTCCAGTGCAGAGTCATTTATCCTCTTCCATTAGACTTCCAAACCGTAATCATGTTCAGGGAATTTATTGAATTAGTAAATAACGACACTCTGTGTATAAGAGAATCTAACGAGCGATACATTCCCAGCAGGGCCAGGTATCTGAGTTGGTAGAGCGATGGAATGATAACTCTAAGTTGCAAGTTGGATTCTCACCCTTTGCTCAACATTTTTTCTGGGTCATCACTCCTGGTTATTTACTAATTCACAAGATTGCCAAACCGCTATAATTCTGGTTCTGTCCCTGCAAATGTGTGGGTACTAGTCAACTGAACTCTTGGATGAATTTTGTTCTTAGGGATAATTAATGATATCCTTAGAATAAGAGAAGGTTTCTTTGCTGCTATTCACGGGATGTTTTCAGCGTTATAATCATTATAATAGATTATCTACCACAGTAAAAGAGAGAGTTCACCTTAAAGGTTTCTTACTCCAAAAACTTAGTTTAAATATTAGGTTTTTTTTTATATCATTGAAAACTTTTCCAGTTGTATCAGTTCAATTTTTGCATTTGTATGTATAATGTCTACCCTTGTTGATGTGCATCTAATATAACTTGATGTACACGTGATTGATGTCAGATTATTTAATGAATTTGTTCTCCATCTAAGTTAAGAATAATGTTGTCACAGGGTTAAAAGAAACTTTGTAATCAGTATTTTTTCCTACACATAGTTATTATCTAGTTTTGCAAAATTCATTGCTTATATTTTTCTTGAACAATTCAATCAATAGTACTTTCTATACTATAATTGACAGGTTTGTGTAATGCACGGTGTGTGTACGTTCACAACATCCCAGCTGGAACAGATGAGAACATGTTGAGGTTTCTCTTTCCTGAGGCTTTGGCAGCAAGTATTCATCTTCCAAAGGAAAATGACAAGACCTCTGAAGGGTAATAATTTCCAGATTTACCAACGTGGAAAGATTTTTTTCTGAAGAAAATATCCAATATTTTCTGTCCTGCTATTAGTAGAAGTCTGAGACTTCTAGGCAGCCATCTTGAATTCCCATTACTTGAAAGCGCAACTTGTTAAAAAAAATGATCAGCCAGTCTGGTAGGTATATTTAAATGTATAAAAGAATTTTCTTTTAATAAAAAAAGAAATTTGACCAACAAATTCTTGAAAGCATTTGATTATGTGCATGTCACTGTTGAATGTCTTTGGTCATAGATGCTGCACTTACATGGATTTGAGATTTACTTTTTTATTGAGGTTTTACATTGAATATCAATCCAAGTGTCTTCAAGCCTGAGAACCACATCCATCTTGAACCACATCCATCTTGAACATATTTCAATGACCCCATTCTGAAGATACCTTGACAGTATGACTGCATTCTTTCCTTATCCAAATGACGACTGAACCAGCAACATACATGTATGAAGGATTGAATCACAGGGCTCAACAGACACTGATGTCATCAAATTCACACCCAAAATCATTGAGGAGACACAATATTCTACTGTTTGAATGCTGAACAATCCAAAAGGCTGATAAATCTCCATCAGAAACAAGATGATTGGTTCTCGACGTCTCTTACTTGCTGATGGTGCCTAGTCTTCCAGAGGCCTTGGTGTATTTCAAGTCTATCAGCTTCCTCCAAATGCCCTCAGATGGTGCCTAGTCTTCCAGAGGCCTTGGTGTATTTCAAGTCTACCAGCTTCCTCCAAATGCCCTCAGATGGTACCTAGTCTTCAAAAGGCCTTGGTGTATTTCAAGTCTATCAGCTTCCTCCAAATGCCCTCAGATGGTGCCTAGTCTTCCAGAGGCCTTGGTGTATTTCAAGTCTATCAGCTTCCTCCAAATGCCCTCAGATGGTGCCTAGTCTTCAAAAGGCCTTGGTGTACTTCAAGTCTATCAGCTTCCTCCAAATGCCCTCAGATGGTGCCTAGTCTTCCAGAGGCCTTGGTGTATTTCAAGTCTATCAGCTTCCTCCAAATGCCCTCAGATGGTGCCTAGTCTTCAAGAGGCCTTGGTGTATTTCAAGTCTATCAGCTTCCTCCAAATGCCCTCAGATGGTGCCTAGTCTTCAAAAGGCCTTGGTGTATTTCAAGTCTATCAGCTTCCTCCAAATGCCCTCAGATGGTGCCTAGTCTTCAAGAGGCCTCGGTGTATTTCAAGTCTATCAGCTTCCTCCAAATGCCCTCAGATGGTGCCTAGTCTTCAAGAGGCCTTGGTGTATTTCAAGTCTATCAGCTTCCTCCAAATGCCCTCAGATGGTGCCTAGTCTTCAAGAGGCCTCGGTGTATTTCAAGTCTATCAGCTTCCTCCAAATGCCCTCAGATACATTTGTACCAATTGTACAGGAATCAACATGTTTGTCTCTCGAGGCACATGTGATCCTGAGGGAGCTGAACATCATACAAATTCTGCAATACGCTGAATAAAATCAGTTAGTATGAGACATTGCTGCTGTAACTGAAAGAGGACATTTTCCTAGAGATCTTCACAGAGCATTTAAATGATGATCACTCCTTTCCCACAAGAAGTGTTTTAGTTGAGATCCACCTTTTTGTTCCTTTCAAACAATTAATTTTGTAAACCTTGGTAGTAGTTTATCTACATGTATTCTGTATGTTTTACTATCCAGTTCAGTGGCGTCGGAACGTAATTGAAAGTGGGGGGGCCCAACTATCACAGCACAACAGGCGAGGGTCCCGGGGCCGCCTAGGCCCCGGAAGCTCTTGGGACCCAGACGGCCGGAGATGCGTTCTGAGGGTTATTCTGGAAATAAATCTGATCATCTGGCCTGCAAATAATTAGTTCTCTTTTCATGATTTTCGTTCACAAAAGCTTATATTTTTCTATCAACTTCTTGAACATAAAAAAATCTCTTTAAACACTTTCTTCAAGTCGATGTTCCTCATGCTATTGGTACCAAAAGTTAATGATTTCCTCTGCGAATCAGATTATAAGAGGGATGTGCCACTAAGGTTTAAGAGGTGTTTCTACTTGTGCGGATATGGGTGAGGCAAAAATCTTTAAATAAGAGGTGTTTCCACTTGTACGGGTAGGGTAAATACTAACCGGACCATGTAGCGTTCGGCGCGGCGCCAATGCGGAACCGCACGGTGATTTCCATATAAAATCAGGTAAACCTACTGTGGAAGTCCCTTTCTCTCACAAAAAATTGGGATTGTTGCTCTTCATGGAAATCAGGCTTTTACAAACATGCGTTTATATAAGCAATACCAAGTTTAGGTAAGACATAATTCCTTTATCTTTAGAATACATAAATACAACAGAATTAATCCAGTGAAGCTTGTTTTGGTCTACATAGTTCGAAGGAAACCAAAAACACACACAGCGAGCAAAAAACTATTTTCTTAACCAAGAAAAGTCTATCAGATTTGGTAACTACATGGGTATTTTGTACAAGAAAATATCCAGATGCCGTACGGACAATCGCACAAATGGAAACACACGCGCCGCATAGCCTACCGTAGGGCTTTCAGTATCCCCACCGTATCCGCACAAGTGGAAACGCCGCTTAAAGGGGCTTTCACAATTGAGACTTTCGCCGCACGGTCAAATACTGAAATCGATCGCACGGTGGAGATAACATTTTTCTGTCCGCAGTAGAATCGGAAAAATTACCGCAAGAAAATAATCCATTTAACGATTGGCCGGGGCATCGTAAGGGCGTAGCAAGGTTCCCGCACCTTTTAATCCACGAATCTCTTGCGGCGAACCGCGCGGAGTGACGCAAACAACGCACGTCTAGCGCACGTGATCCATGAGACAGTTGCGCGGAGGTGCTACGTGATTGGTTGGAACGTGCGGCGTGCCGCAAGATGCATCGTGCGTCATTGTTTTTCGCCGCGCACCAATGAGCCGGTTCCTTACGGCGTTTTGTCAAATCGTGCGGCGATTTTGGACTCCGCAGATGTGATTGCAGTATAAAAAGGCACAGAGATCAAAAAAACCGTTAGAAAAATATATACCTGTAGCACACCTGAGGGTATTTTTCGCAGGGTGAACGCAAGGCGATGCAAGACCGAGACGGCGAATCGTTCAACGCTTTACGACTGCCGCAAGGTTGGCGGAACAAGACATTTTACCGTACGGAGCATCTTACGACACAAACAAATCGTGCAACAACCGCGCATCAAGATACAACGGTTTACGGTGAACGTATTAGCGCCCTCACGGATCAGAGGTAATAAAAAAATTCGCACGGCCGAAAATTGGATTCCATGTGCACACCAAATTTTTCTGCGGCTCTTGCGGCACAAAAATTCTGCGCGGTAAGGTGCGGTTGCCCGCAAGGAAGGCTGCGGTCCATCGTACGGAAGGCCAAAATTCATGACCTCAAGAGCCGTAAACCCGCCGTATCTCAATTGTGAAAGCCCCTTAACACACGACTTTCACGTATTTATACAGTCCCCAAATCACTACAATTGACAATTAGCATATACGCCAACATTGCGTTAAGACGGTCAAATATCAAAGAACAACCCAACAAAGACAGTTTGAGTTAAAAGCGCAGTTCAGAAAACTTGGATCTTCTTTGTTCTTTAGATCCCTCAAAAACTATACTTGTAGTGTATGTTCGAATGATCTGCGGTTTCTGAGTTTCTGAGTTTCCTAAACCCCAAAAGTAGGTAATTGAGAGGGTAATATTATAGGTCGTAGAGAGGTCAGTTGAGAGGCCGAAAAGTGGGGGGGCCCAAACATACTCTGGCCCCCCCTTAATGAAAAGTAGGGGTGCCCAGGCCCCCCTGCCCCCCCCCCCCCCCCCCCCCCCCCCCCCCCCCCCCCCCCGCTTCCGACGCCAGTGCAGTTAGGAATTCCAGCAATCCAGTTGCAATATGATGTTTTTATTACCTGATTGTTTCTACTAAATTTAGAATATAGTTTTTCTGTCATATATGATTGCACCTGACGTATAATTGTTTTTCTTTAACATAAAAACGTATCTTTCATTTACCTTAATCATCTGCTTAGGGTTTTTTATGAAAACATCTTCCTGCATAGCTTTTCTAAAAATATGTATTCTCATTTTAAGATGTTCTATACAAGCAATCATCTTTTTGGCTCTCAGTTTGGAAACAAGTTTCCTATAAGATTTGGCCGCGGGTTCAAATCTCACATTCCCAAAAAAACTCGAACGACCTATGTGGGATGGTTGCCAGTTACCTCCGGAAGGTCGTGGGTTTCCTCCGGGCACAGAGCCTGGTTTCCTCCCACAATAAAACTGGCAACGCCGCCATATAAGTGAAATAATCTTGAGCGCGGCATAAAACACCAACCAACCAACCTATAAGATTTAACAACTTTAGTTTTTTTTGTAAATCTCTTTTATAGCTAAATATGCTTTTAATCAAATGACATTTAAAATTATTTTGATGTGAGGGTCAAAGAATTTAATTATGACTTATTTACTTACTTTTTAAATTGAATGGAAAATGTATTCAGCAGAAGTAAGGATCAGAATTGTAAGAATTATACCTTAATGGAATCGACAAACAAAGTTCTATAACTGACTTGACTAAAACCACAAGGGGTTCTATTATGTATTATGTTTTCAGAGAATAATAAATTATAGATATGAGTGATTGTGTGATTTTTTAAGTTCTTCTTTATAGTTTGGTGTACAATAACTTCATACTTAACGATAATTTTATTATTTCTTTAAATCTTGTAGCCATGCACTGTTGGAGTTTTCTACCCCAGAAGAAGCAGAGGCAGTTGCTAATGAGAGTAAGAAATACATCAGCAGACTCGGCGATAATGTCCTCTCTGTCTACTTTATTGGCAAGAAAAGTGTCAAGAAACCAGATGGTAAATATCTTCCGGTTTCCTCCCCACTAAACCTGGCAACACCGCCATACACATGTATAAGTGAAATAATCACTCTGCTGACTACGCCCCCTTTGTCAGCGAAGGAAGGTGTTCAAGATTTCAGTGTGCAGTAAAACACCAACTCAACATCTTGTAAAGAGGAATTTTGTATCTATCTTCTTATAAACCCACCTACTAATTGAACATTAGGTTATTTCTTGTTTTACTTGAAATGCCGTTTTTATAAGGTAAATATTGTCAATTATTCAACTTCAGAAACTCTGCCATCATCTGACCAAAAGTCATCAAGTGCTAATGAGAATCCAGAAGTTTCCTCTGCTGTTAAACCATCTCCTACAAAAAAACCCAAGCTTGAAGAAACACCACAAAAGCCTAAAAAGCCCATTGGTAAAATATTTATTTTAAATTTGTTTAAATTTTGTACAACTATATTTTTTTGAAAATTATACAAATTTTCCTAATTCATACCCTTATTTTTCAAGCAATAAAAGATAGAGCTATGATCTACAATGTACTCTGCATTTGTTTATTTTACGTTGTAAGGAATTAGATTTGAGGTTGAAGTTTTATGTTATTTTTTATAATGATCTACTTTTTCTCCAGTTTTATCATATAAAGGAAAGGACCCTAAGGAGGTATTGTCATGTTGGGCGGAAACTAGAGGCCAAATACCACGTTACACCTGTAAAAGTACCGGCCCACGTCATAGGATGACTTTCAGATTCCAGGTAACAATCCAATCCAGTTGCCTTGCATTTTATATCTAGGTTTTCGGCGAGTACCTGACAACTCTTCCACATACAGAGACCGAATGGAAAAACTAAAGCTGGAAATGCTGCCACGTTGTATATGTAGTAGACTTGACAGCAATATACCATTGCTTGAGGAATGTAGCTCTTCTTTTAAAATCATGGCCATTTGGTGTAACAAATTTTATAAACTGTCCACCTGATTTCAGTAATGGCTAGTACAAAATATGAATTTCTTCCAACAGGTGACTGTACGAAGCTTTGATTATGTTGCCATGGCTTCTCACTCTACCAAGAAACTTTCAAAAAATTATGCAGCTTTTGATTTTATCAAGCGTTTGATTCATGAAAAGATCTTGGCTGAGGAATATTTGACCAAATGTAAAATTTTCTTTAAAAATTTATTAAAGGTTTGTTGTACTTTCTTATTTGCAATTTACCACAAGATAAGGAAGCCACGGGGCCGTTTCACTAAGCCGTCGCACAGTGCGATCAATCGCAGTTGCCTTGACGTCGTATCTCTTCAATATGGTATCCATTGGCAACTGGGCTTCGTTTGCGATGCGACTGCTTTGTGAAACGAGCCCCAGTTTACATGTACATGTACGATTTGTATGCACCCCTTAATGCATTCCCTTTCTCTACACTTAGTTAAAATATAAACTTTCAGGAGATCAAAATACTCATCTTTCTTTAATCAGACTTTAAACTATTCCTTGGACAGTTAAATAAACATTCCTCTTTATTACGCCAATTATCTAATTCAGATTTGTCAGCTGAGAATAATACCAGATTTTACTTTGTTTACCATACATGTCTTAATTCATATGTTAATGTAATATTTCTTACTTCCAGACAAAACCTTCTTCAAAGGCCACTCCTAAAGGTAAATTATGTTCTATACCTTTTATTTCCATTTGTTATTGCCCTGCTGTTTGCATCAAAATTAGTGATATTAAATGGTTGTATATTTCAGGTAAAGGATTTTGGAAGAATTGGCAACGTGTTATTTAAAAGTGTTTATTGATGGTAAACATCAGCTCAAAATGTCTTTTATTATGTGGTGCTAAAAAAATCCATCTTTATATTTTGTTGTAAATATTTTAGAAGGTCATATGAAACGACATGAGCAGAAGAATGTTAAAGTAGTGGAAACCCTTCCTAAAGATCGTAAAGAAAGGTACACAGAGAGAAGACGTGAAAGTCCAGAAATTCCACGCAGAAGAATATCAGAGGAACGCTTGAAGAGGAATAGCCCAATAAAAAGATCAAGAGGCAGATCTCTTTCTAAGGTATCTTACCCTGAGCTGATTTGGGTATATTATTGTTACTGAACTCAAACCATATGATATATATTAAGTATGAGATTATGAAGGTGCCAATAATACCATTAGCGGGTCTTGATGATGTATGTTTATAAATGACAAAATTCAAATAGCTGGAATGTACATTTTAGGGTCTTGTGGCTTATCTAACTATCTTAATCCATATCCCAAGACGGGTATTAATAGAATGCCTTTAATTTGTACTTCATAAAAATGGTGAACAATTTGTTAATTATTTGTTACTGAAATTTTCCCTATTAGCTCATGCCACTTTTAACTATACAAATACACTCATATCAATTTGGGCTGGAATGTACCTGTGAATGGTTTAATGGGATATTATTAAGTATAGAAAACTACATTATTGACCTCGTCCCCATGACTGTCATCAAGCAGGATATTTGGAAAGGTTTTATACACCCAGCAAAACAATGTCATACAATGTATTTAACCCCAGTCTGGATTTGTCTGTTTCTAATTTTGAACGTGGCTGCATATCAGCGGTGGATATTGGTTTGTTTTTTTAATTAAGGTACTAATAGGTAGCGCAAGTCTCATAAAAATTATTACGAGCGTTTGTTATATACTGTGACAGATGACGCCATTAAGAACGTTTTGGATGATGTTGCAATTCCATTTGGCGTATTATGTTCCATTAAAAACATCATGTTGGAACGAAAAACGCTCAGTCACATGAGCAATGCAGTGCCGGTGACAGAAAATATGTGGAATTCACACGTGACTTGCGCTCCCTTACTAATATGTTGCATCACCTCATCAATGGTGTATAGAAGTCCAATATTTACGTACCGAAATTGAAAAACGGAGTTTTTTAGAAGGAGGAATTGAGTTTTAAAGAAATTTACCGACCATTTTAGGGTTAAAATTGAGGTAAAATCTATGAATGATATTGTTTGACCATTGGACAGACCACAGTTACATGTATATTATGTTGGACAAGCTCCCACTACAACAATTGACATTTCATCAACTGATTTATGCTTTCTTCAAAATTTGTTTTGTTATGTATATTTTGCAGGAAAAGTCTCCAAAACATGTTTCAAAACGTTCACGTGAAAGAAACATTTCATCAGCTAAGTCAAGGAGTAAAAGTCCCAGGTAATTTACCTAGCCTGCTGTATCAATGACAGTGTACAAAAATAACTATTATACTTATATTCCTTCAATTATAAAATAGATTTATTAAAGAGGTTTTGCTCTCATATATAAATCTAGTTTTTTTGTTGACTCAGAAAAGTGATAAGTCTGTTCTTTATGCTGGCTGATCTATGCCATTTGTTATCCTCCCGTTTGACACAAATGAAGCTTTTAGGTGTAAAACGTGTTCTCTTATTTTTGCTTGACTCCCTGAGCTGAAGCGAAAATAAGAAAATGTGCAGTTAAACAGTTCTGTCCATGCATGTTTCTCTTGTAGTGGTCGAGTGTCTAAGCATGTAGACCTACACCTGTATATATATTTATGAGCACTAAAACATACGTGCACAAACCTAACCATATACAAAATTTTAGTTCTGAAACTTGGTGTTTTCTTTCTCGTCTTGAGTGGAACCCCAAAAATCAATCAATCAAACAAATTTTTGAGGTGTAATTGATATAATCTTGACTGTGTTTTAATACAAAAATGAATTATGTTTTGTTGTATTATTTTTAGTTGTTACTTTTATCACTAGAAAACTATTTACAATGTACCTGATCTTAAGCACACCAACTTTACCTGGTAAATCACCAGGGCCCGCTTGTATGAAACAGTCTAAACTTACGATGGCTTAAATATGGGCATTTACATGTGCTCATAGCTCCCATACTGTGGAGAAATTTCGCCCTTAATAGTGGTTTTTGCAACTGTGCTTTGAGCACTGTTATTTCGTGTTTGCAAATTCAATTTGAACATAAATTAACATAACCAAAAGCATGACGCATTCCATTTTAAAATTCAATTTGACAACTGAAGGGGTTCTTGATATCACTGCTGAGATGATTCATTTAACTTGTTGCTCAAATCTATATACATCTTTAACAGTCTAAATGTGATGGACTTTAATACCATTGATTTTACTTCAACTAGTATTTGATAATGCTCTATTCATTCCAGGCTGGAAATTGAGAAGTATATGGATGAACAAAGTCTCTCTGAATTGAAACAAGAAATATCGTGAGTAACTAGATAGTTTAGGTATAACCATCCTGAGTTTATTTATTAATTTGCATGTATAAAGTAATCCCTTACAACTCCTAAGGCATCAATAGGTTATGCTGCGTAATGACTTCAAAAACAAGTTAGAATAATATTAACTTATATTCAAATTGGTTTCCTTGTAACTGATATAGTTTAAAGATTATTTTACTTCATATTCAGAAATCAGTTAGCAGGCTTGGAAGAAGGGCGTATTTCTGACCCCAGCAGATTGGCTGACCTTGCAGCCAAGCTACAAATGGTAGAGAAAAGCCTCAA
This sequence comes from Lepidochitona cinerea, assembly GCA_963971465.1. NCBI lineage: Eukaryota > Metazoa > Mollusca > Polyplacophora > Chitonida > Tonicellidae > Lepidochitona > Lepidochitona cinerea. The sequence goes on from OZ020551.1 coordinate 9,282,214, forward strand.
GTCACAAAAGAGAGAAGAAAAATACTCTGGGAATATAAGGGAACGAACAAAGATACGCTCTGAGTATCCTAATACAAAGGAAGAAAGAAGAAAACGTTCAAGCTCTGAAGAAGTAAAGGAAAGATCAAGAAAACACCCAGGCCATGAGCATGCAAATGAGGAAAGACGGAAACATTCAGGAGTTGACAAAGCAACTGAGGACAGAAGGAAACACCCAGGCCATGAGAATGCAAATGAGGAAAGACGGAAATCATCAGGATTTGACAAAGCAAATGAGGACAGGCGGAAACATTCAGGGTTTGACAAAGCAAGTGAGGAAAGACGGAAACATTCAGGAGCTGACAAAGCAACTGAGGACAGAAGGAAACATTCAGGGTTTGACAAAGCAAGTGAGGAAAGACGAAGACGTTCAAGCTCTGAAGAAACAAAGGAGCGATCAAGAAAACACCCAGGCCATGAGAATGCAAATGAGGACAGACGGAAACACCCAGGCCATGAGAATGCAAATGAGGAAAGACGGAAACATTCAGGGTTTGACAAAGCAAAGGAAGGAACCAAAAAAGTATCTGGCATTGATATTCTTTTAGATGCTATGAATGATTGGCACAGAGCTCAGAGAGTAGAACAAACAGAAAAGAAAAAGGATTTGATAATGTCTTATTCTTCTGGTGCACTTGGGTCAAGTTCAATTCATGTGAGTAAAGTCAATCAGGAAATTTTAATTGTCATATTTAATTAGTCCAAACAGATTTTGTTGATTTTTTTATTCCTGCAACAATAGAGAACTTTTTATGGAAATGTTTAGCCCATGTTTATGGTATGTCTTGTTTATTTGTGACATCTTAGGTGTTTCTCTTGAAGCAATCTATATTTTATTATTTAACAGACAACAAAAGGCAGTGATCCATGGTCCCAAGGTCAACCACTAAGTCAATCCCATCCTCAGTCCAGTCACCCTTCAATGGTTTCAAGCTTCAGTTCACTACAGACTAGCCAATCAATTCCTCAATTTGACCCACCATCTGGGTCAAACAGAACCCCAGGCATTGGCTCCTTACAATCTAACCAATCAATGCCATTCATCTCAACATCCAGCCAGTCCAGTGGACCATTGACTTCAGGTTTCAGCTCATTGCAGACCAACCAGCCAACTCAATTCACCCCTACGTCATCATTGGGCCAGTCCTCTGGACATCCAAACTTTGGCCAGATACAAACAACCCAACCAACTAATTTCCCTCCCAGTGGGACTTCTATGGGTACAGGGTTCGGTTCAACACAAGCGAGTCAACAACTGCCTTATGTCCCATCTGGACCAGCAATAACTGCTGGTTTTGGTCCCATGCAGTCTAGTCAACCTGCTCCCTTTACTTCAAGTTACCCTTCAGCTGGATACCCAAACCATGGAGCTAATCCAAGTATAACCCAGACCAATCAAATATGGACACCTAGTGGAGGAAATCAGCCAACACTGGAGATGGTTAAGGACAATAGTGCCAATATATCATTGACTATTCCAGATTCTAACTTTGCTGGGGATTACACTCGAGAAGAATCTTCAGCTGAGGATTTTGTCTTGGATGAACCAATTGAGGACAAACAGAACTTAAATGTAGGAAAAGGCAGTAACAAAAAGGTCCCTAGACCTAACCTAATCCCTGTGCATGGTTTCAAAGGACTCCAAGCAACCATCTCTAATGCAACAAGTGCCAGCACATTGTAAGTAATGATTGTTAATTTCTGCCTGAACTTAGTGACATCCTGCCCATAACAAATTAGTTTTACATAAATCTAAGGTATTGAAATGGAAAATGCTGAAATGTCATTCCATTGATATATGGGCCTCCGTGTCTTGGTTGGTTAAGAGTGATGGTCTCTCACACTGATACCAGCCTTGCATCAATGGGTTTTTACTTGATGGCCCTATGCTGTAGCGGATGCAGACATTTTTAAAAAAAGAAGTACATCTTTTGTGTTTCCAGAATTTTCAAGTTGGTGGGTTCAACTGTCTTTTCATTGTAAAGGCCCTGGCAGCTACAGCCAACTTGATTTCGGGAATGAGTTTTAGCAGTCCAACTAAAATATATTTTAGAAACTCAAATGCATGTTGAGGAATTTCATTCTAAGCAAATTAGGCCAATGAATATGTGACATTACATAGTACCTGATCAAGGTGAATTTTATTTTTTAATTATTCTGAATATGTATATCAATAATATTAATGTAAAGGATGTAACTTTCTAATTGGTTACTTATTGTACTTTTTCAGGTCTCTGCAGTCTACAAATGAAGCTTTAAAACAACAGATTATGTAAGTTATGGCGGTTCTACTTGATATTGTATTTATGTTATTAGGTACATGTATATGCTTATAAGGTCTAAATGATATACCTATTTTTAACACAATTAGAAACTTGTCTCCGTGGTTATTTTAGACAAGAAGATTTTCCCTGTGCCCGTGTGTTTTAGTGTCCATAAATATATGCTTATATTGCTCACTGATTCATTTGTCTCTGTGGTCATTAGATCACTTTGAGCTTAAATCCAGCCTATTAGAAAATAGATATTTAAATTTTCATACATGATGAAGAAGAGAATCCTTGAGCTAGCCGTTCGCAGCAGGGTGACAGGTAGCTCAGTTGGTAGAGCAGTGGGTAGGTTGTGAGTTCGATGCTCACCCTGGCTGAATTTTTTCCCGGTCATGCATGTCACTTATTTACTGATTCAGTAATGTCCCGTGGTTAAACCTGCTGGGGTACGTAAACATGTATTAGAATACTTGTTGAATTTCCCGCTATACCATTCTGTAATCACATCAAATCATGTATTATCCCTTCTCACTTCATATTTTTTGTGATATTTTCTGAGAATGTTTGCACCAGATCAGCAGACAATCCTTTGTACACTAAAGTTTTCCTATCTCACCCATGTAAAACTGGTATCAAAAAGGTATTGTAGTTGATCCTAGTTTTCCTATTGCCCCCTTATTTTCAGATCTTATTTGAAACAATTCCAAGAAGGAAAATTATCTGATGATGAGTCACACACGTTCAAAAAGTTGGCCCAGCAGTTAATAGAAATTCAACAACAAGAGGACAAGAGTACAGTAGCTGGATCGTCTGGTCAATCAGTTACTGCTTCTCAGGTAAAATACCTTTATTCCACTTTCTTGATTTTAACAGTTAATTGTTAAGCTGCCAAATTTCACACTTCTTTCTTGAATTCTAACTGTCAAAATACGGTAAGAATTCCGCTAATTCAAGTACTCAAAACATTACGAAAAGCACTCTAAAAGTTTGAGACTTTTCGTTGGGTGTCTTACCTCCTGCATGGAGCGACCGGTAATCCTTTCGAGCAATCGCTATTGTTGTTGTTTTAGACCAAACATAGCAGAAAGCAGTCTAATAATTTGTTATCTTCACATTGCTCGTCCTTGAATTAGCGGAATTCTTACCGTATAGCATGCCTCCGAGGTTCATTGAACTGTAAATAGATAAGATCACATGCAGTAGTACTAAATAATTACATGGAGTCGTACCTGTGGCCTTTGTCAAACAGCCTCAAAACACAATCTTAATAAACATTTTTTAAATGTTGAAAGGTTTTTAGTTTAGCTGGTGAACACATTCATGTTGTCATTGAAGTTGTTGTCTTCACACCTCATTTGCAAAATAAATGTCCTTTAAGGCAAACAGGCTGCACAAAATTGACCTATTTTATTTTAGGCTGGTGGGACTGTAGAATCAATTCCAGCTCAGTGAGTACAGAATTTCTTCCTCTTCAAAATGTCTTTATGTAGAATATCCCTTTATTTTAAACAGCTGGCTTCATTTTTATTCTATATTAATACATTACTAGGAGTTATGTAGATCTTTACTGTTCTCTTTGTAAGTTCTAGAGCTGTGTTTGATTTGGACATAATTCTTTATCAATAACTCTTGTCATTGGTGATTTGCTTATAACTATATAGCTGTTGGTCCATTTGGCATACATTATAAATAAGTTCAATAAAAGGATATATATTAGTAAATTTCATCTGACAGTTGTCACTAGATTGTCTTGTAGATTGCTTGGTACGTTCCTGATGAAGATTGAGACTTTTATCTGGGGTTGTTCTTGTCTTACTCCTTCTGTTATGTGAAAGACATCCTCAAGTAATACAAAAGCCAATAAATAAATAAAAAACATTGGTTTATTAACTGTGGCAAGCTGGTAGTTATTATGATTTCTGTGACTTTTTTTCTATGTTATAAACACATAGCTGATTTTGCCCAGTATGACAATGTTTCTTCAGTTACTAATGCCTTATAAATGTCTGACAGAATTAATTATTTTTCCCACTGATCCTCTTTTTAACATTATACATGTATTTTCTTGTTCTGACAGAGGCAATCCTGATCTCCATGCTAAGATCCGAGAGAATCTACTGTAAGTATTTAATCTTTCTAACATTAAAATTAACAAAGAAATCCATAGTTTGTCATCATAAAAAGTAATATGGCCTATTCAAGAGAGAGGAATATTGTTGCCGTCATAAATCTGGTTTTAATTTTATGAATATTAGGACAAGACCATAAACAATCCGTTGCTTGTTAACTTTCATTTTCTTTCCGTGGAAAAGTTGCCAGGTACTCTCCACATGCCTGAAGTTTGCAAATCTACAATCTCTGTGATTACAAAATGTAAATCTAAAAAGTAGGAAGAAAAAATTTTAGGATAAATATTTTGACACATCAATTTGAATGAATTTCTACATTTTGGACTTTAAAGGACAAGATTACAGACTGGTGGTGTTCAATCCGGTACAATTAACCGTTTGGTGAAAGGCTTGAAGGAAGTCCAGAAAACATCAGACAACAGGGAAGTAAATACTGAACAGCAACAGCCAAAGGTTAACAAGACTCAAGAACAAGCAGTCAGAAAAAAAGAAACGGAAAGTAGTCAAAATAAGAGGAAAGTTCAGGAACAATTACGTCAGAAAATCCAGCAGATCAAACTTAATCAAATGAAACGGAGAATGGCGGCGAAGAAAAATGCTGCTTTTCAAAGTAGTATGGCGTATAAACTGGGTCTGTTTTCCTCAGGAAGGAGCAAAGAGCAGCCTGAGAGAGAAAGTGATGATTCATTGGAACCACCAACAGAGTGGGGATTAACACAAATGGGTCACATAAACGAACTGGGGGGTTTGTCTGGTCTTCAGCCTGGGTCACAGGGTCACCTATTCAACACAGCGGAGAGTGGGAGAGCGCCAATTCAGCATCCTGCACTCGTACAATATCCACTACCAATTTCTAAGTTCAAAGCTCCACTAGATTTACAACGAAGTCGCGCTAGATCAAATGAAGGTAAACTTTCAACAATTTACACTTGCTAAAAGAAATTTTTATTTTTACTATGTTCTCTAGTGGATTTTTTCACTCGATGTGGAAGAGTTGCTAGTTACTTGTCGAAGGTCAGTGGTTTCCTCCGGGTAAAGAACCTTGTTTCCTCTCCCACTAACCTGCCAATGTCACCATTTAAGTGAAGTTATCTTGAGTCAATCATTCAAAATTTGTTGACTATAGTTGAGTGTCTTGACTCAACCATGTTGGATTGTTGCATCTTGTCAGGTAACATGACCATGTTGGATTGTTGCGTCTTGTCAGGTAACATGACCATGTTGGATTGTTGCGTCTTGTCAGGTAACATGACCATGTTGGATTGTTGCGTCTTGTCAGGTAACATGACCATGTTGGATTGTTGCGTCTTGTCAGGTAACATGACCATGTTGGATTGTTGCATCTTGTCAGGTAACATGACCATGTTGGATTGTTGCGTCTTGTCAGGTAACATGACCATGTTGGATTGTTGCGTCTTGTCAGGTAACATGACCATTTTGGATTGTTGCATCTTGTCAGGTAACATGACCATGTTGGATTGTTGCGTCTTGTCAGGTAACATGACCATGTTGGATTGTTGCGTCTTGTCAGGTAACATGACCATGTTGGATTGTTGTGTCTTGTCAGGTAACATGACCATGTTGGATTGTTGCGTCTTGTCAGGTAACATGACCATGTTGGATTGTCGCGTCTTGTCAGGTAACATGACCATGTTGGATTGTTGCGTCTTGTCTGGTAACATGACCATGTTGGATTGTTGCCTCTTGTCTGGTAACATGGTAAACTTTGGGACACCTCTCTCAATAAACCACGCTCGACTGCCATTATGCCAATAACCAACCGCCATAGCACCTATTGATTAGCGCATAGATACAAACCTTCATTTTAAATTAATGATTTTATCATTTGTTTGTATCTTGTCATAGATGTCGGTGGTGGTATAGCTTGAAATATTGTGTCCCACCAAAAATGAACGATTGGTATGTTCCCTCAAACAATTGTCAAACTTTGTCCCATTAAAGGAAAAGATCATGGTGATTCATTTGAACCTTTGGGTATCATTGCTATTTTAGGTAGTTCAGAACGCAGCACTCGAAGCAGAAATCAATCGAAATCATTCAGTGATGTCCAGTTGGTGGACTATCCTACTTCTCCATAGCATCAATAGGTCAGTTCTATAAGAAAACAGTTCAATAATAAATTCTTCAAATGGTTAAAGGTTCTGGATTCACTTATCTAGATTTTTTTACTTGCTTCTCCATACTAACATGTGATTTAACAAAAAATGTCCTCTGAAAAACTAGACTCTTCTCCGTTCTAACATGTATCTGTGCCATGTTGTATTTTACTGGGAAGTTCCTATGTGATTTAACAAAAAATGTTCCCTGCTTTTTTACTTTTTCTGTAGTCAAATCTTTTTCAATGGGTGTGAAAATGTACATTTTTACTAAATATGTAAATGATTTCGTTAATGGTAATATTTTTTGGCTGAATTGCATTTATAAGCAGCTGTCAATAGACTGATATTGTGTCTGGCTTATCAACTATATAAAATTCAGCTTTTAAAAATTTGTTTTATAAAATAATGTGTATTTTTTCTGAAGATTTACTTGTGATCTGTTTCAGATTTCCTCTCCATGCCACAAGGACTGCCAGTTTACAGAATGCTTATGTGTTCAATCTTAAATTCCTCTTTTATTAAAAAGAAAATATAATAAAATGTTTAAACCCTTTATGTTCATTCTGTTCATTAGCAGCTTAGACTTTTTGAAGGCATGTTTGACTTATCTTATTACTCTCATAATATAGTATGACGACAAAGTAAAGTGATCAGTTCAAACAATGGATAAACATATTCATATGTATTGAAAATTAACTAATGGTTGACCTATTTTAATCTGAGAAATACAGATGAAGGATTTGGCTTGAGGAACACAAAAAACGTAGCATAAATATTAGATCTTAAACTAAATTGATTACCCTATGTGGAAGGAAGGGTTTGCTTCTCCAAGGAGTCTGATGCCGTGATTTCCCCCCCCCCCCCCCACCCCTTTTACCTGGCAATAATGCAAGTAAGGGAAATAATCTTGAGTATGGCTTAAAACTTCAATCAATCTAATGGATGCTTTGACTGTTAGGCCTTTTATGCTGCATTCAAGGTTTCTTCATTTGTATGACTGTGTTGAAGATTATATGTTGCTTACATGTAACGGTATATGTTAAATTGTGTTGGTGAAAATGTTGTACCCATAAGCATTGGAAGAAGTGCTGCATGTCCAGGGGGTCAGGATCCCCCTATTTTCTGAGCCCAAAAAAAAAGGGAGAGGAGAAAGGACTCAACACAGAATCAAATCGTACCATTATATATATGAAATCTAATGCAACATCTGCCAGTTTCATGTCATCTTTAGTTTGACGGTATTTTTGCATATCATAGTCCCTGTTGCAATGTTAAGCAAGGTGTTGCATGGCTCTAACATTGAACAAGCTGAATTTTGGAAAATGCAATTTCTGGGTGTCAAGAATTACACAAAATTCAGGGATCACCTCACCCCACAAGCGATTTTCATACCTGAGAAACCTATATTCGATTATAAAGACTGAAATGATAGCCTTGGCCTTGACTGGGGCAGTATAAATGGGCTGCAGCTAAAATATTTATCTGACAGGAATATGGCATTCAAAAATAAAGAACGAAACTATATACATGCACCGTCCTTTGTTTAGACCTATCTTCAGTCACGAAGAGCCTCAGAGCTTCATCAAATTTGGCAGAACGTTGATGATTTATATACAAGATATCTCTTAGAAAATGTCGTCAGTATTGCAACTTTCAAGAAAGAATAACGAAAGTCATGGACAGGTTTTTTTTGTATGATGATTTTAGGAGCCTAGGTGTCTGTGGACCCACGCCTGTATATAGGCCTACTGGGTTTGTGTAGTCTGCCACCTTCCCACTTTCAATAAAGAAAACTATCTACGGACCCTTTTATGTAGCACAAGTATATAGTTTTCCCATATAATTGCCCAAATCAGTATAAAACAAATAAATTGGAGAAAGCAAAATCCAGAAGTTATTTACTTGCAGAATTGCCTCAGAACCTTTCCCAGGCAATCTAGAACCCCTGAGGTCCCGGGGCCCTCGCCTAATGCGTTGGGATAGTCATCCCCAACCCCATGCTTCAAAAACGTTTCACACCTTCATACTTTGGAACATAACGATTTTTCCTGTATTTTCTAAGAATTAGGAAAAGCAAAATCCGGAAGTTATTAGCATTTTTACTTGCAGAACGCTTTTCAGGCAATCCAGAACCCCTGAGCTTCCGGGGCCGCGAGATAAGTCGCACTTTCCGACACCACAAATTGCCCAGCAATGGCCCCATTTGCAAAAAATAGTTATGAGCATTGGTCGATTGATTGGCTACAGTAGAGCTCGTTCTCTAGCACCTCGAGACGCCATTCCTTCTGAAGGAAATGAACCATTTGGTCAGCAGACAGATCTTGACTGAAGTAACGTTGGAATCGTTGGAATACAATTGATCTATCAGATGATCCAATTGGCACCAACCATCGAATACTGGCATTTGAAGATAGTGCTTTAAATGGTAGCCAATCTGTTGTTTCTTGTGGAAGATGATGGAGATTAATTGTTGTGAGCGATCTTTTGACATAACTCCTGTGTCTCAAGTAGATCAAAATTTTCTATTATAGAAAGCGAATGGTTTTCGTCAGTTGAAAGGTAATCATCACGAAATGCCATAAATCGATTGGGTAAACTGCGTACACGTTTTTGCGCTGACCCTCTCTACAAAGAAGATTAACTCCATGCGCAAGACGATCGATGGCAGAAAGGATTCCGGAAAACTGAACAGGCACTTCATTTACCCAACACCCGCCTGCTTGGGGCAAAAAACAAACCTTACTAAAAACATTACTTTTATATTTAACTTGCATATAGAACAGACTAGTATAAAGTAGAACCTGGCGGTTTATGATTCAAATCTATTCTTCTTCGTTGATGGAACCAGCCCCGATAGCTCAGTCGGTAGAGCGTCCGCTTCAGGCCTGGGAGATCCGGGTTCAAGCCCGGGTCGAGTCAGACCAAAGACTTTAACAGTGGTAGCTGTTACTGCTTCGCTTGGCGCTCAGCAATAGGAGTTAGAGCAGCGACTGGTTGGCCCGGTGTCAGTATACTGTGACTGGGTGAGGGGGCTTGCTGGTTGTCTTCGGCAAGTCTTCTCGGTGAGACAGCACCTAAAAGAGCGGTGGAAATCCGCCCTGTCACAAGGAGACAACGTCTTCATATCACCGAAATACTGTTGAGCAGGATGTAAAACCCCAATCACTCACTCACTCACTCGTTGATGGATAACTTCCTTTTCACAAAACAAGAATAAACAAACCAGCGTACAGCACAGGTAATATTACCAGAGCGGTACAAAACAAGGAAGAAGTGCTTCTCTCTATCAAGCCCCGTAAATTTACACCCAGGATCTCTAGATTCTTGAAAAAGGGAAAGTGTGTTTTCATTGTATAATGAACAGTTCAAAAAAACGGCTGTTCATCTCCAATGTAAGTAGGACAAAAGGAACAGAATTTACTGTCAGACATCTTTACCTCTTCTGTATCTCCTCTCTGATTCAAGTGGATGGCCGCTCAATGTTAGGGATGCCAGGGCACACTTAAGATGGTTCAGTTTGGTATATCCCTCATCACGGCGTATACAAACCGAAAGAGCCAAACAAGATCAGAGTGGTTGTTGATAGCAGACCACGGTTTAAAGGCTAGTCCTTAAATGATGAGTTGTTAGACTAGTTTACTAACACACCACTGGAAGCCCGGTGCACATTCCGTTTAGAACATATCGGGGTCATAAGGGACATGGTCTTCCAATTTAAAGTTTGCGAAGAGCACTTTTTATGGGGGTCAAGTGAGGATTTTACTCCACCACCCATAACTTATCGGATGACCGTTCACTTGTTTAGCGCGACCTCGTCGCCACGCTGTGCCAATTTTGGATTGAAGTAAAAAGCCAATGGTTTTTGGAAGAGTGAATTTGGAAGAGAAACTGATGATTTAATCAGAAATGATTTCCATGTTGACGATGCTTTGTACCAACTGTGCAAAAAGCTATTGCTCTCATTGAACAAAGTATAAAACTGTGCAATAAGGGAGGGCTACATTTGCGTACGTTTGTTTCTAATAGCCAAGAGGTTATGGATTCAATTCAGACAAAGGAAAAGAACGATTTTGAAGTTTCGTTTGAGAGTTTACCAGTTGAAAGAGCTTAAAGTGGCATGAGCTGCCAAAATGTTGCTATTTTCACGTTAAAACAGAATGTTGAAATTATTGGCTATTTTTATCAAGACGTCAGAAGCTTCAGACGCTTTTTAGTGTATCTAGTCTCGAAAATGTACGATAAAGTATAGTTTTGAACTAACTTTGGCTTAAAATGAATGAATGGTCGTCCCGGTTATTTCAATTTTGTTTACATTTCGAACACGTTTTCGGTTCGTACAGGCCACTTTAAGGGTCGCATTGGTGTTAATCCACACATTTCAGTTTCGTATCACACTTCAAAACACACCTTTTTCGAGACGTGGCGTGTTGTCCGCAGTTAGTTCAGTGTTTGATCCTCCTGGATTCATTGCCCCAGTAAGGACAGCACATATAAGTGAAATAATCTTGAGCGCGGCGTAAAACATCAATCAATCAATCTAAAAGGTACGGTTATTCCGACACTCGAGCTAGCTGCAGCAATCATCTATATCACGGTCAGCCAGTTTTTGACTGGACTGGCAGTAAAAGTAGTTTTGGGCTATATATATGACATTAGGCCGTTCCAAACTTTTGTGGCAAACTGCATTCAGCAAATCAGAAATGTTAACCAACCATTACAATAATGTTTTAACAAATGCTAACCCAGCAAATATACCGTCTAGAGAAATATACATTGCTAACCTTCAGACGAACCTGATTTGGCTGAATGGTCCGAAATTCCTCTGAGAGAAGAAACTAACTATTGCTGAAATTTAAGCAGCTCGGGGTACCGGTATGAATTCAAGGGGACGCTGGAGTAAAAAGGTCGAAGTAGCTCTAAACTGAGTGCTTTTGACAATGAAGCCACCTCAGATTGTTCGAACCAGCCTCTACATTCACTAACTGTGGTGTAAATTTGTTTGAACCGTATTAGAGAAGGACGCGGGGAATTGAAAATGTATGGCGTCCTTTTTACCTGCAATCTCACGTGCAGTACACATAGGAACTGCAAATTCGCTGGATAACCCATCGTTCATAAATTGCTTGTGTCGATTTATAAGTTTAAGAGGACCCATCCCTCAATTACGGTCAGGTTGTGGAACCAATTTTGTTGGTCCCGAGGGCGAGTTTGGAGAGGTTTAATGTCTACGAAAAAAAGATGCCGTTAAGACCTGAGATTTTGTCCGCTGGTAGGTGTCTGGATACGTCGTGTTATTATTGCATTATTGAAAAACACTGGCACCCATCTTGATGATGAGTGCTTGAGAACACGTATGCATGAAGCGTCCGCTCAGTTATCAGATCCATTGACTTCAAATCATCTTGTGACCTTGAAAACAAAGTTGATCCCTTCATGAGGGCCGATATATATTCTTGTAAGAGGTGGCGAAGAGTTCAACATTGTGCAAAGAGTTTTGGCATCGGTGGCTCAAAGAAATTTTCGGGTCGATGATCTAGTCCTTATCAAGGATGATGAACTGCCGAGAAATCGGTGCAGACTCACTCGGATAAGAGAGGCAAATGCATACGCAAAGTAAGACTTGATCTGTCTCGTAAAACCGTTCCTTCGCAAACTAAATCGTCGAGCTTTGTTGGCATTTTGAACTTCCTATCCATAAGTTTGAATTTTGGAAAATATATGATTGCTTTCGGGGGTAAATTACCAGATTAAACAAAATATAATCGTGTGAAAAGAAAGGAAAATGTTTGGTTCCATCAGAAATACCTATAGGTAGAAGACAAGCTAGGAAGTTTAGCCCTGACCAGTAAATCTCTCAATGTCCCGTTAGCAACGAATAGCCTTTGGTCCAGGGGTCGAGCCACCCCACCCCGAACCAGCCTGCATTTTACTATAGTAGGCCTATGGTCTGGGCCATATTCATGCTGGCCCTGCTGCACTGAAACACAAATGGTATAACACTTTTTCCACGACATCCTTCCGGGTCCAACTCAACCCCAAAGGACAAATATTTTGAATCCCAAAACGTTCCTCTTTGAAACGGCTGTGTTTGGCATCCGCAGCATCAGCATGTGGGCGCCGAAAGAGGGTGTGGATGTGGGAGGTAATTTATCTAAATGTGACAGATTTGATACTTTGGAATAATCTAACAGTATGTCCCCTGTGCAGAAGGGCCCTAAAAAGCAAAGCACAAGCCTGGTTGAAAAAACCTTAAGAACCACAGTTTCCATAGAATCTAAAGCCCACAGACAATCACTCCCTTGAAAGTGCCGGGAGGATGACACTGCATACGGGTGAGCAGCCGATGCGCGTCAGTAGGCCTAAGGTTGTAATTTAGATACCCAACCGTTTGATATCCATGGGCTTTGTAGATAGTCATATCCAAAAAAAACATACCAGGCCGCAGTGGCTAGGATATGTTTGGAATGGTGGTTTAACAGACCTCAAAATCCATTCCGAACAAATTTCCACTGTGTTCGCTCGCTGCCGGTCTAGCAGATTTCGCATGCCTCAGACAGTCTGCGCTTTTTATACGGTAAATCACCGTACTTTTGGGCTGAGTACAAATTGCGACTGGAAGTAGACATCAAAATATTTTATTACAGCCGAAAATGAATATTATTACAGCCGAAAATAAAAATGATTATAAGTTAATTTAATGCTAAAATCATCTCTAAAGATATTTGGTTTTACGTGAACATGTCAGCCCGGTGAACCACATGTGCAACGTAAAGAAGACCGACACAGTTTTTGGTTTGGTATATATACTTAGGCCTATCGGGATTCTTCCAATGCTTCAATCATAACAAATCAAGGCTAAAAGTTAACAGAGTGTTTCGTTCCTTCACATTATCACGTGTGCACTTTTGTTCATGGGACCTCGAGAGGTTATGGAAAGGATTCGTTTCGCGGCTACCTTTTTGGTCGCCACTTTCAAAGTAACCTGCAATCTGCCAAAGGGTATTTCACCTATAGGCCTATGTGTAAATCCCCGAAGTTATAAGACTGCAAGTGTGTGTCAATGTTTGTATAGGCTATAGACTCCACACCTAGAGTAACCATTAGGCCTATTAATTGACTTTCAATGTTATTGGCAAAATAAGCCTACGGAGAAATGGTTGTACTCATGCATGGCTTACCTGGGCCAAAAACCAGGCTAATACAAGAAACAAGGCCAAAACTAATACAGATCTCGTGACATTGTACAAGATTTTCTAAACGAGGCATTTTTATATCTCAACGAATAGCAGTAGGGTCTATCCTAGTCCGGGTTTCTGACTCCAAAATTACTATTTTTTTATAGGCTACTGACGGCCAATACGACCGTCAGTATAAAAAATAGTAATTTTGAAGTCAGAAACCGGGACTAGGTCTATCCCTAGGCCTATTTAAGATTCGGCCCTCGCGGAATGGGCCAATATGAGATCCATCATGGCGACAGCTCTCACAAACTTCAGCGATTTTTTTTCTTGAAATCATCATTAATAGGTCTAGAAAAAATGGAAAAGCTAATGTAGGCCTACGGTTAAAGAAAAAACAAACAAACAAACATTCCGCCTATTTCATACAATGAATTAAAAATAGCTTTATCTATGATTTGTAAAAATACAATTTACTCCCAAAATAACATAGTCATAGGCCTTCGTTTTATTAATATCCAACTATTTGAATGTCAAAGTTCGATATTTGAAATCCTCACTTTCGCAAGCTAAGCTTTTTGAGGACTAAACTTGCTGTGCCCCTATCGATTTATTAAGTAAAGTAGCCCAAGCCCCCTCCCCCCCCCCCCCCCCCCCCCCCCCCCCGGTCTTTGGTGAGTAACTTCACGCATCCAGTTGTAAAAATAGATTTCGACGATTTCACCCGATACAGCTCTTTTGCGTAGGGAGGCGAAAATCTCCGTGAATCCAACATTGATAGCTCCAGTCTTTTTCAAGGAAAAACAACAGCAAAACATGCCACCGAGGAGAAAAACCGCAAGAGGTCGAGTAAGTTAGTGCTAAGCTTTATTAAACTGTATGAGATTAATGACAAGCCAAGTGTTGCGAAATTGGATAATGATTGATGGATTGATGAGGTTAAGCAACGTTGCCGATCGTCTACCGATCAGTGGGTAATCAGCTAGCCTGAGGGGACCAGTTTTCGAGGGTAATTTAAATGTGACATTCATCGGTTGTCAAAAAAGATGGCTTAGGTCATAGTAATATAACTTTGGGAGCGCCAAGATCTGTTTGTCACTTATTTATTAAAATAATTTAGCATCGCTGTGTTTTCTTCATCGGAAGGAAAAAGTTGCTTTCCGTAAAATTTTAATAATTATTTTTCATGCAGTGTAATGTTCAGTGAGTTATGGGTTTTTTAGGAGCTAAAATGTGCATACTTTAGGGATTTTTAAGACTTCTGTTGCACTGTCTATTTTTTGTCGATTGATTGATGACAACATCGTCTGCCCAAACAATTTAAATCGCGGACCAAATTACAAAATCTGCACTTTGAAAATGAAGGAAACTAAGAATTGTAAGTACGAGCGAAATTTTATTTTATTTCTTAGAGGATTTTTCTGTCTACTATCGATAATGTACATAACCCTCGATAACTGGTATCCCTTGGCTACTACAACCAGGTTCGGGAAAGTTGCTGACCGGCGGGTTGTCCATCGATCGTTGGATAAACCGCCGAACCACGGAGAATAGACCCCATCGATCGGTAGGTAAAGTTTGGACAAAAATGACAATTTCCTCTCTATCAATTCAATTCTGCCGTCTCTTGCGTTTTCGCCGAACTATCGAGTTCTACAACAACAGTGAATGTTCCTGACTGGCAAGTAAGTAACACAGGAAAAAGACACATGACTTGAGTCAGGGGTGTGAGACCTCCGCGGAAACGCGGAAAATCGCGTTTTTGTGAATGGCTGTCCGCGTTGTTTTTCCTTAATCCGCGTTTTTCCGCAGTGAACTGACAATTTTGTTTATGTATCGACTGACAGGAGGTTTAAAAATCTCCCGTAGAGTGCGCACCTCGATGACTGGCGAATGTTTGTTCGAAGGCTTTGGCGTAACGACTTACTCACTGTATGTTAGCTTATTGGCCTATTACTATATAGGCCCAAGTAATAAACTAATACGTTACCAGAGGGGTACTAAATGTCCGCTGTAGTATCTACCAGTCAACTACCTCCTTTTTTTAGAGGAGGCCGGTTGGCTGAATGGATAAGGCAGCCGGCATTTAGTGCTGGCGATAGGTGCCATACTCTGGGACCTGGGTTCGATTCCCGTTTCGGGCGTCACCCAAAAATCGGTAGAAGAATTTCTACCATATTTTCAAGAAAGTGTAATCCCAAAATAACGAGAATACTAATAAACTAATATGATATTTTGACATGACCTGGCTGAAATTTGTGAAGACGGCCCATCAAAATAACAGATTAAAAAACAAGATTTTCTTGCTCTGAAAACGGCCATAGGCCTATGCCTATGGCTATACGGTAATATTTTAACGATTGCGGTCAAAACTGTTTGGATAAACTGGCAATTCTTCAATTAGGATTTCTTGTTTTAACCAAGAAGCTTAGGTTCACATTTTGAAAAGTAAGTTTAGCGTTTGCCATCTTCATAATATTGAATTTAGCCTAGAATAAGCGGCCTTTGCTACTTTTCGGCAGTGATGACACGTGACGATAATTGGACCCTTAATGTATACGGCCGGAATAATACGTCTTCGCTGACAGTAAGGCACATTTCGGCTGTTGCGGAACAGACGGTGGATAAACGAATTGAAAATAAAAAACAAAGAATTTAGTTTGCCACCTATTAGTGACGAATGGAAATCTACCCTTTTCACTTAATTTATTTTCCAATAAGTGAATTAGTGAACAAATTCTCAAATTTTGGATTTTTTTTACAATATTTTTTGTTAATTTATAATTATTTGTTCTCAAACTACATGTAGGTGAAACTTGATTATAACATTGATTTATCCGAAGACTTTGCGGGTTAACGAGGGAGAGGCGGGGGGGGGGGGTATTCTTGTCCAACACACTTTCCTCTTTTTTTTCGGGCCTGCTCTCACACCCCTGATGAGTGCGGCCAGCATGTTCCAAGCTTGTTGCGAATGGCTACATGTACATGATGTAGTTCTACCTTCTAAATCAACTTGCTGCGTGTGCTGCATCGGTTGAAATTTCTTTCTTAAAAGTCTCAAGCACATTGCACCATTTTTAGCATGTGTTTTAAAATAAACCAAAATATTGACTCACATGTTTGACCTATCCGTGTGTAGTACCGTAAATCCATGTCCTAATGAGCCTGAAATTGCTGAAGAACTGGAAGCGACCAATTCTAACATTGAGCTTCCTGTCACTCTTTTGATTGACCTCAGTTGACCTTTGCTTGTCCATGTTTGGTAGGGGTCGCTTCCAATTCTTCAGCAATTCCAGCCTCATTATGATATGGATTTACGCCTCATGGTCATTTTTTAACAGTTCTGAGGTTGCGCTACTACACAATAATAAGTGAAACATGTGAGTAGGTATTTCAGTTTATTTTAAAACACAAGCTTAAAATGGCACAATTTTAAGAAACGGATTTAAATCGATTCCACGCACACGGCCAGTTGACTTAGACGGTAGAAGTAGCCATTCGCAACAATTGTGTGCACTGAAGCGGTTGAAATTTGTTTCTTAAAAGAGTCAAACGAATTGCGCCATTTTAAACATGTTTTTTAAAATAAACCGAAATTTCTACTCACTTTACCTACAGTATCTGTGTGTAGTGCACACTCTGTGGTTTTCAAAAAGGACCACGAGACATAAACCCATATCCAAATGAGGCTTAAATCATTGGAAAAACTGGACCTAAACATGAAAGAGCAACGTTCAACTGAGGTCAATGAAAAGAGTGACAGGAAGTTCAGTGTTAGCTCTTCATCAATTTTAGCCTCACATCGGGATGGATTTACGCCTCATGGTAATTTTTTAACAGTTCTGAGCTTGCGCTACACAATGATAGGTGAAACATGTGAGTATGTATTTCGATTCAGTTTAAAACAAAAGCTTAAAATGCGCAATTTTTTTTACATTTTTAAGAAACAAATTTTCACATGTTCAGCGCATGCGGTGAGTTGTCATTTGCAACAAGGTTTGAACATTCTCCGTCGTTCGGCGGTGTAGCAGCTGTTTATCCACTGATCGGTAGACAAGCCATTGATCGTCTGCTTTCCCCAACCTGTTGGTAAACTGTTCACAGCCTCACACACACATGGTAATAATCAATTCAACAAGTTAAATCCGAAATCATTTTCTCCATTCTGATAATTGCCCTGATGTCGTGAATATCAAATTATATTAAAGGGAGATAGGTAAGGAATTCACTGTTGGAATTACAAGTGCATTTGTACTCTTCCCTTTAATTTATAAATTTAAGCCAATTAAGGGTTCTTGGAGCAGCATGATAGCAAATACCCTTTGGGGTTCTGAGTAGTTCAAAAAAGTTTCAGGACTTCAGTGTTTTATTTATTTATTTAGGCTGTGGCAAAAGCTAAAAAGGCAGCTGAGGAGAAGCAGAAAGTAATTGAAAGTGTTGCTGGTGATGAGACAGCAGAAGATGTTCAGGCATTTTTAGGTGAAGCTGATGTGGCCGAAACAACTCTAGATGAATTAAATAAAGCAGAAGAAGATATATTGTTATCTGATGATGTTACTGGACAGGTAATTCAGCTATTTTAGTAGAATGCTAATTTTGACCTTTGATTTGAAGCTAATATTATAATGGTTATAATTATAGATTGTTGATGGAAGGTTTGGTTTTACCTAAGGCACAGTGCAAATAGACGTGGCACTATGTGTTCTCTCTATGTTTGGGATTGATTGATTGCTGTTTTACGCGGCACTCAAGGTCATTTCACATATGGTCTGAGTGAGAGGGATTCAATCTCGCGCCGCGTCAATAGAAGTCCCGTGTTGGACTGATGGACTCAGATGGTGTAAGATTGATTGAAGGCTTACGCTGCATTTCACTTATATGCGGCATTGCCAGGTTAAGTGGGGGGGAGGGTAGTTTTGGCGGGTAACTGCTCTCTTTGCTTGGAGGAAACGAGTTATGGCAAATCTCCCACATTAGGCAATTAGGCAAACACCCACTCCAGACATTGTGAAATGCTTAACTTAACTGTGTTTGTGGTGGAAAAAATGCCACTGAATATTGGAAACTATATAGACCATATAATATGAGACTGCAGAATCTTGTTTGCATTTTGGACAGCTTTTTGCAGAATTAAGTTTAGCATGCAAATCAAATCTGGTGAATGTTGCTGTTTTAGACGGGTGAACCTGTGACTGACATCACTGAAGGGACAGCTGAACAGGAAGACGAGGCTGGAGCTTTGGTTGAAGAGGAGGGGGAGGAACCTGTGGAGGATCAAGAGGAGAGTGGCGGTGATGTAGTCGAAGGAGAAGATGAGGAGGCGGTAGATGAAATGGAGGCAGACGAATTAGTTGATAAAGAATATAAAGCCGTTGACGATGAGAACGAAACAATGGAAGGAGACATTGAAACTGTTGATGAAGCCATGGAAGATGGAAATGAAACCATGGAGAAAGAAAATGAAGCCATGCTTGAAGGAAATATTGTTGTTGTGGAGGAGAATGAAAGTTTGGAGACTGAAAAAGTTGACCTTAGTCAGGATGAAGTAAAACACTCAAGTAATATGGATGTTCAAGTAATTGATGATAAAGTTACAACTGATGGGGAAACTAAAACACAAAAAACTGAATCCGAATTGTTGACTGTTGACATAACTGCTTTGCCTGCTGACAATATCAAGATGAAAAGTAATGCAAAAGAGAATAAGAACAAAGGTATCTTCCATTATTTTCAATTAGCAATTATGTATATTATTAACAGGTACCCGTCAAAGGTTGGGGTTTGAGTACGGCGTTCAACATCAATCCCTCGGGTTCCCAACTAAACCTGTCAACACTGCCTTGTAAAGGAAATAATCTTGAGTATCAATAAAGCCAATCCTAAGAAATTCTTTCAACTTCTGATACAGTTGACTTAATGTTAGGCAGGTAACAGCAAACGGCTGGGTGGAGGGGTATAATCTGTTTTTTCTACTCTGAGATATGTTTTCATCTCAAAAGTAATATCCCCACCCCCCACCTGAGAGACGAGAATCCCCTCTGGGTTTTCAGCTGCTTGGACTTGGTTTCAGTTTCAGTCCTTTTTTCACCCGAACTAAACATGGAAAAGCCACATGGGTGAAATAATGTTAAATATAGATTAAGATATGCTTCAGTTTATGTGGCTCTTTAAGTGAAATAATCAGTCAATCAAAACATGGATGAGAGGTGCTTATTTTTGTCTGAGTGTTTAGTTATCTTAACAAAACTGTACTACTGAGCTACATGTACTTATTAAATTCAACCTACATTTCCTGCTTATGTTCATGGAAATGTGCAGTGTTATTGCTCTCATTATTAATATTTGTATGTAAAGCTTTGTGGTATTATAGCAGTATGCTCTTCAGTAAGTTTTAACTACTTATGTGTTTATTTGTATTTCAGGAAAACAAAATCCAAAGAAGCCAGCAGCACAAAAAGGAAATTTACCCAAGCGTGTTTCAGGTAGAATTATGATAATTGATGAATATCTTATTGCATTTTAGATGTAGCATATGTTCTCCGTCATATTACTTGATGGATCGTGGGACCAAATATTAAATTGAATTAAATTGTTTCCTGTTTTGAAATTTTGCCACTGATAATCTGTTTATTTAGTACCGTACGAAATTAGCTTACATTAATATGACAATTACTAGAGGAGAATTTATTCAATTTTTCTTTCTTTGTAGATAAACGAAACCGTGTTGATTTAGGAGGTCGTGTGTTACATGTACAACCAATAAGCTGGCGACATTTGTCCAGTCCAGAGATGGCACCAATTCTTAAAGCTTCAATTGCCTATAACGTCAGTTCCAACCACACCGGACCTGACCAGTCAAAGTATGTTTTCACCAATGTTTCAGTAGCCTTTTTATTCTCTGTAAGATCTTGTCTCTACAAGTTGATAGTTTTATTAATTTCTGATTTAATGAAATTGAAATATGTGTGTCCCTGATAGATTGATGTTTAACACCACACTCAAGAGTATTTCACTTACATGTATATGGCGGCATAGCAAAGTTTAGTGGGGATACCGGGTTCATTGCCTGGAGGAAACCTTCAACCTTCGGTCAGTACCTGACAACTTCTCCTTTTACGGCAATCAAGTGAAAAATCAAATCAGAACGTTTAGATTTTTTTGGACTGAGAAGGACTGAGGCCGACTGAGCCAGCGACCCCCCTGTCCCTGATAGAGAAACACAAACAAACGAAATCTCCTAAACGCTTGTAATTAAAATACAGAAAGTGGCCTTGGTTTTTCCAGTGTTGCACAACGAGTGTGCCTTTCAATCAAGTTGATATTTATTGGTTGATATTTAAGAAGTTTTACCAGCGAGGCCTTCTGGTTTCATCAAGGACAGGTTAGGAATGGTTTATGGATTGATGTTTTCGCTCCACTCAAGATTATTTTGTAGCCAGGTTTAGTGGGGAAGGAAACTGGGCTCTATGCCCATAGCAATCCCCTAACCTTCTGTAATTACCTGGCAACACAACCACGTCCGACGATGGAGTGAAAACCACTCATAGGAATTGTTCAATTTGTATTGACTAAGAAATGGAGGCCCCTGCTGGAGTTTGGGCATTGGAGAGCAGCCATTAGTCTTACTGATACTTATTTTTGTTTTTTCTAGAGTTGCTTTGTCAAGAAAACTTGAAATCTGGTTTCATTCAGCACAAGAAGCAGATGAGATGTATATAAAGTTAGTTAATTTTCACTGGGAGGTTGAGAAGAAAACCACCAAAATCAAACGACTTCCTAATTGGCAATCTGTAGGTAAGTAACTGGGTTTCTTTGCTATTATCATTCGCAACAGAAAATCTAAATTTTCAATGGTTAATAATAACAATTGGTTGGGGGCTCAAAACCCCCTGCCCCCATATTTAAATAAAAATAGAAAATGTTCTGATCCTGTTTTTCCCCACACTTAATCTGATCATCTTGTAAATTGAAGTGTGGCATAAATTGATATTGTGAATTACATAAACATTTACAATCACTTCTGTCTATGAGAGTGTGCATTAAACTAAAATGAATAAATATTTGTCAGAGTTATTGGAATTTTATTTATTTTTCAAGCATAATTCCCATTCTTAGAAGCCCCATGTGTTTCAACCTTTTAGTTTTTCAATGAACTTCAATCCTTCAAATTTATGAAAAGTGAAAAATTGGGCTACTCATCCCACTTTCAAAAATACATTTTTAGATATTGAGACAAGTTAAATGAGTTATTTTGTCTTTCTGTAGATCCGTCCTTAGCAAAGTGGGATTCTAAACTTTCACCATTTGGTAAGTGTCTCTTTTTTTAATCTTCAATGTCAAACCTTTTTTTATGATTTGGTGATATTTGATCAATGTAAACGAGACCAGGTCTCTCCTCCCAATAAACCAGCCAATTGTGTCGTATAACTGCAATCATCATCAGGGAAATTACTGAATTAATAAATAACCGACACTAATTGACCCGGAAATTATTTTTTTTCCGGATCAATTAGTCTCGGTTATTTACTAATAACTGGTATAATACAGTGAGCTCATAGACTTCAGTACAACTTTTTAATCCCAACTTCTTCAAATGAGATATGTTTGATTAACATATCTATATGTAGTAGTTAAAAATCGCATTAGTATACATGTAAATACCAAATTTTACCCTCATCAATAAATAAATAGGTTACTTTTAAATAATCTGAACCTTTGTGATTTTTCATAGTAATTCCAGGTTTATATTCTGGTATACAGTAGATACATTTTTGTCTTGTTGATTTTTATTTTATTTTATAATAGCTGATGTGTTTTTGCTTTTAGGGCTATATGATGGAAGATGTGTGTTTGCCAGCAAGTTACCAGATGATGTCACTATGGATCAACTAAAAGAACATTTTCCACAAACATTAAACCTAAAACTTCCCACTGATCAAAGTGGCAAATCAATGGGGTGGGTTACATTATTCCTAACTTTCAAATCTGCAGGTTCCTAAATCAATCAGAATTTTGTTGGCGCTATAGTTTTATATATACATATTTTTAAAAGAATTAATGATAGTGTAGTTACCCCCATATATATTTAAAAGTAAACAAAGTACATACTAATGTATATTTTCTTCATGAGTCCTACTATTAAGGTTTCTTTGGAAGATGTCATTAGTATGATTAGATATGGTATATGCTAACAGGTTTATTTTATTATCTAAGTCATCCTTTAGCAGCCTTAAACTAATTATGTAAAACCCAAAGCCTTTTTTGCAGCCTGCCTATACCACATAATGTGACGCTTCCGCCCCTTATATATTGAAATTGTCAGAAAAAAATTCACTCCCTGCTTAGTGGACTATCCTATCAATTGGCACTCCTATTAAACTCAGTTCAGAGAATGCATAGGTTCCAGTCACAAGACTTTGAAAAAAGAGCATTTACTGAACAGCAAAAAAGTTTAATGAGCATGAGTTCAAATATAAATAATAATTTCTAGGTGGTTTATGATGTGATGTGAAAATATATAACAGATTCAATTGCTTTTACAGTCCATGTGGAATGTATATAATTTATATTTGTTTAATCCAACTGCCAAATTTTATTGACTGATTTTTATTTTCTTCTCAGTTATGCCATCATGGAGTTTGAGTCAAGTAGTGAAGCCAAAGAAGCTGCTGGCAAAACAGTTAAATTGGGAGAGACACAAATCAAACTTCATACAATAGGAATGCAACGACCACCTAGAAGTAAAGGTTTGTATCAAGATCTCTTCTTATATTTACACAAATAGACTAATCAGATGTTATGTGAGTAGGAATCTATGTTTGTTGTCTTGGATACAATGAGGTGGGGGGGGGGGGGGAGAGGGCTCAGTTGCCCGAGTGAGTGAGTCCCGCAATCGGCTGACAATCGCCTTGCGACCTCAGCTGAGATTGATTACTAATTATTTTTCTACTACGGTCACTAAACACCATAACAAACTTAGGCAGTATTTCCTTTTAAGTTTTTGTTTTTTTGTTTTTCAATTTTAGAAGCCCAAGAAAAAATTGATAGAGAATTGAAAAGAATACCTGAGAAACAACATGACAGGGACAGATTAAATAGTTCATTTACTTCAGATACCTCAAGAAGTCCTCGACAGGGAAATCGAAATGACAACAATAGACAAGGTGGTGGCTTTTCCAACATTGGACAAAAGCGCCAGTTTCCTACAGGCAGAAATGACGATTCAGTCATGAAGAGGGTAAGGATGGGTAGACGAAACGCTCCAGGATGGAGGGGTAATGTAGGGGGAGTTACGGCGAACAACAGAGAAATGCAACTTCGACAACAACGGATGGTGGCTCAGCAAATGGCACGTCCACTTCCAGGTAGGCTTGGCTTCTTACACCTCATTCTATCGGTTGTTTCATGTTTAACATGCTATATTAATAAATCATTTGAAAATATGTTTCTGGAGCCTGTTTCACAAAGGGGCGTAGCGTACGTTTTTACGTAACTGGCATGGCAACCCATACTGTAGAGATACGTTAGTATGAAAGTTACGGGTCCAGGCATTCCTTTTATTCCTCAAAAGATTTGAACCTAAAACTAAATGTTGAAAAAGATTATATTATTTTGTTCTTATTCTGACTGAAATAGATTTTCAGCACATGTTTAAAACTGAAAACCCATAAAATGTTTTTTGTTCTTTTTTTGCAGGGATGATGGGCGGTAACATGGTAGGTTACTATTTGTTATATAGATGACCACAGTATGCAAAATACTTGCATGTCCATTTTAAAGGTGGGGCCTCAGTGGCTCAGTTGGTTAGAGTCATAGTCCCTTAGTCGGTCACAGGCCTTTCATTGATGATGCGGCGTTGGTTCAAATCTCACTTGGACCAAGTAAAATAAAATTGAAAAATTTATAAGTGAATTTTTCACTTGAATGCCATCTATATGTATCGAAGAGTTGCCAGTTTCTCTCCAAGGGTCGTGGGGTTGCCCGAGCAAAGAGCCTCATTTCCTTCCCCCACTAAACCTGGCAATGTCGCCATATAAGTAAAATAATCTGGAGTGCGGCGTAAAACATCAATCCATTGGCCGTCACAAAAGATTCAAGAAGCCTTTGTTAAAGGACATCAACCAGACATACGTTAACTGAATTTCAAGAGGGCTTTATTGAAAATACACTGTACTATTGTAATATATGTTACAAATCAGTTAGATCATAACTTAAGACTGATCAGTCGGAAATCGTCTGGTCGGACATTGAACCAGTCTCAATCGACATGAACGGTCTTAAGATTCAATCATACATAATCAGATCGGATCTTAACTCGACCTCCATAGAGTTTTAAGTTCTAGTTGCTAAAAATATAAATGTATTTCTTGATTCACACCATTTTGTCACTAACACCATTTTGTTAATGTTTCCAATTTTTTTCTCCAAGTATGTGCCTCAAAAGCTGAATATCTTTGTTCGTCATTTGTAAGATAATTATCCAAAACGGCAGAAATTTGCTTACATATTTTTAAAGGGGTGTGTTGTATTGAATAAGTAGACTTCGTGTCTTCTCTGTCAGATTACGAATGCAATCAGTTAACAATGTATTCAGATACTAAATTGAGATTTTTTGTTTAATTTCAGTCGAACATGAGGAACCGCGGGTAAGCCTTTTAATTATCTTCTTTAACCTCAGAACAACTTCTTGGTCTGAAGGTTTTAATCACCATAAGCCGGTCATATTATGGTGTCGTTTTTCAGTGCAGTGCTTCCTTTTCTTTCCACTTCAAAACTTCATAGTTCAAGGGTATAGACGTAATATAGAGGGTGTGTCATTAACTGTCTATGACATAACTAAAAAGAAATACTTTTTCCCGATTTGGTTTAGTTACTTTTTGTGATAACTTTTCTTCCATTGAGTTGTGTGTTATATTCCTGTTTGGAATATTTTTGTTATGACTTAATTTCTGATATTTAATAGTTAAAGTGTTATATTTCAGTTGGAAGCATTTTGTGACTTATCTTTCCTGTAATTGTTTGCTCATAAATTAATCTACATTTAACACCCGTATTATATTATAGACTCTCCCTATTGATTGGGATTGCACCCTTGGAGAGAGGGAGATCTGAACATATGCTTTTAGATGTTGTTACTTGAAAGTAAAGGTTTATAATTTTATTGACTTGAGAGTTTCAACCGAAGCCAATGGCTAGTTTCCCCAACAGCACAATAGCTGTAAGTAATACAATGCTTTGCTTTTGTTGTAGACCAGTGGTTGATGAAGTACAAAATATCAGAGGAGAGTTATTGTAAGTTTTCACATTTCAATGTTTCTGTAAAGTTATATAGCTGTCATGCAAAATACATAGTGGGATCAGATGTTTTTTGTAGAGCCAGAGTACTGCTTTTGTCCCAAACCCTTTTTTTCTACTCTGACTATAAGTATAAAGGCCTTTTGAGGATGGCCATCATTATGTATACTAAAATAAAAATTGGTCTAACACAGGCCCTTATTATAGTCAATGTTCCTCCAAATAATGTCTTCATCTCAATTTACCAGGGATGACACTTTTGACTAAAATCATCAAAACAAACGCTGATATAAATCGTGGCTGAATATTTTACTAGAAACTGTTAACATCATGTCATTGTTATTTCCATTGTACATGTATGTATTAATTACTTATGTTGTATTGTTACTGCAGGGGTCAAATGGAACGGTTACAACAGGGAGGTCTATCTGATCCAGCTTATCTCATGAATCTGGCACAAAGATTACAGCAGGTCCAAGGGGGAGGAGGAGGGGGTCCTATGTATGGAAACTGTAAGTTATCTCTATATTAGCTGGTTTTTACTTGATTTCCAAATGTGCATAGTTTGGCAGATATCAGCAAAGAAAATAGATTTAGTCCAGTCACTGTGAAGATAGGACCATCATAACCAGAGTAACACATGCTCATCCTTTTCCATAAAATGGGTTCGAATCCCACTCAGTCCAAAAACAATTTTTTGACTGTGTCGAACGACCCATGTGGGATGGTTGCCAGTTACCAACGGAAGGTCTTGGGTTTCCTCCGGGCATAAAGCCCGGTTTCCTCCCACAATAAAACTGGCAACGCCGCCATATAAGTGAAATAATCTTGAGCGCGGCGTAAAAGACCAAACAATCAATGCATAAAATGGTATGCTATGTCAAATGTCATTGAAATGTAGATAAATATTTTAGCCTGACTTTTTTTGTTTGTTTCAGACTGAGGGAAGAATCACTTGTAGAATTGTTATTTTGAAAATCCCAGTATGAATCATGGCTTCACATAGGACCTATACCACTATTAACCTTAAGAATCATGTCGTTTCACAACCTCTTTGTTGAAAGTTAGACATTGTTCATGTAATACATCATCATTCATGCTTTAGGATAGTCCGTGCTTCTGACTCCAAAATCACTATTTTTTTTATACTGACGGGCGTATTTTGGAGTCAGGACTCATTGCAATCAAAAAGTCGGAGTAGACTGCATGCTTCTGATCGGACAGTTTGCGGTCAGGTTTAGATAGTAAATAACAACATAACTAACTCAAATAGTGTCAATACGACATTCATGAATAATATAGCCTTTTTTAAAGTGAATTTGACGTCTAAAAACTGAAAAACCGCTAACGGTGTTACGTCATCAATGGCAGAGAGTCGGAGACTTGGAGAAGGCAAAAGGGAATTCAGAGGAAGAATAATGTTTACTGGCCGATCCTGCTCGTCCATATCAGGCACTGGTAGGTAGCGAAATTATCCATGAACGTGATTATGACTGTTTAGACACTATCTGAGTAGGTTATATTGCTATTTCATTGTCTAAATCAGACCACATACTGCCCGCTTCTGAGCCAACTCGGGCTTTTTGATTGCAGTGAACCCTGACTCCAAAATACGACCGTCAGTATAAAAAAAATAGTAATTTTGGAATCAGAAACCCGGACTAGCTTTAGGAGGGTATATTTCTGTTCATTTAAAGATTGTTGTAAATCAGCTCTTTTTATCATTGTTTTTGATAAATTTGTTTTCATGTCACGTATAATAAATTCATTAGTCATTGGTATTTTACCTGGATGTCTGAGTCATTATAGCCATTCTGATAATCATAACGCTTAGCCGGAACAAATAGGTCATAAATGATTATTTTCACGAAAGCCCCCAAAAAATACTTGGCTGAGAATTCCCGCAGATTGGCTTTCTGCTCTCAACATTTTAAGCTCTCTTAAAATTTATTATGGGGCTTAATAGGTGGTGCCTGGTTTTCTGTTTATCACATAAGAGAACGGTCACCCTGGTCCACTCCAGGTTATGGAACGATATGCTATCTTGTGTTGACCAAGCAAAGTCATTCCTATTGAGGTGCGTAGGGAGGCTACTATAAAACATGTGATATTCCCAAATATATGATCATTACCTGGATAAACATCTAAAATGTAGCGGGGCCTCCTTGGCTCAGTAGGTAGAGCGTTGGACGCTCAATCCAAACAGGGTTCAATTCCCACTCAGTCCAAAAAATTGGAAAATTTTCTGATTGGGTTTTCACTTGAACGACCTATGTGGGATGGTTGCCAGTTACCAACGGAAGGTCGTGGGTTTCCTCCGGGCATAGAGCCCGGTTTCCTCCCACAATAAAACTGGCAACGCCGCCATATAAGTGAAATAATCTTGAGCGCGGCGTAAAACACCAAACAATCACTCAATCAATCTAAAATGTATGTTATCAAATCTCAACTACAAAGGTTGCATGAGGAAATTTGTTTGTGTCTTTTAGTGGGGATATCCAATTTTAAATCTTAAAAAAAGTTTAACACTAGTTTTAAAACGTTCCAACCTATACCAGGACACTTGTAAACCAAATCTGCAACTTTGGGCTTTTCTAGCAGTTTGGATATCACAGGATAGCTGTCGACATTGCAATTAATTGTCGAGTTTGGGATTTTTGGGACATCACAGAATGAAGTCAAGGGCCTTCACTCCAATGTGCAATGAGGTGTAAAGTAAGGTACACTCTACATCTCTAGTTTCAAAAAATAAATAAAAAAGTATTTTACCAGTAGGCGGCTATAGGCCTCGAAACTATTTGAAATTATTTAAATTTTACCCATCAATGTTTAGTCAGCAAAACCACCTCCAAATATGGCAACATAGTTTGCAAGAACATTGCCATTTTGTTGATAAAAGATCATACTGACTTATTAAATCCATGGATATAAAAAGTAGGGGATGCTATGAAAACTACTGAACAATGAATAGATTTAGACACTTTACAATTTATACAACTGCAAGATACAAAAACTAAAACGAAATTGTTATCATTGGAAAATCGAGAATTCTTCTATCTTGACAGGTCTAAGGAATTCTGAAACAGATACAGGAACATTTTTACACACATAATAAAAGAAATCTAACAATAACAAATCTTTTATAAAAGGCCTCCAAGAGTGATTGATCCTTTCGCCACATTCAAGATTATTTGACTTATGTGGCAATGTTGCCAGGTTTAGTGGGCGGAGGAAACCTCAGATTTTGACATGTACCTCGCAACCTTTCCATATTGTGCCAGAAAAATCATGCCAACCATATAAAACAAGTTCTATAATCTTTTAATAAATAAAGTACTTTTTTCCTATCACTTACCTTATGGAGATGCTATGGAGAAGTAGGGTAATCCACCAAATGGACATCACTGGATGATCTGTGCAGATTCCTGCTCCCTGAGCGAGTTTCTAAAGAGATCTCTCTACCTATATGTAAAATGCGGATGTTGTTACTTGTATAACATTATCAAGTGAACATCCCACAAGCAACTTGACCGATCATGCACTTTTGCAAAAAAAAATCGTTCTTTGCAGTCTTGCATCTTGGAAACCCTTAGCAGATTTACTTTCTAAAAAGATGGTTACTAAATCCAATTTGACGATCTTTGGATGAAAGGTGGTAGATCTATTTTTTTGGTTATTTCTACATTATGTGATCAGGACAAAAACACACATAAAAGCCGTATTCAAGATTCTAATACACCTTTATCTCGTTTTATATTATTGATTAAGAAATGTACAGATATTCTTGCCATAGCTGAAGATCCATAAGCATGGTCAATGTATTACAAAGTGTTCCAGAAAATTCTACTGACTAAGGCCAAGCTCCTGTCTGTCACCAACCTAATGAAATATCATGGATTTTAGTCTATTTCGAAAACTTTTTATTGGGCATAAAGGTCTAAATAATATACCCCTTTAATAAGAAACTTGTTTCCATGGTTATTTGAGACAAGAAGAATTTCCGTGTGTTTTAATGTTTATAAATAGATAAGAAAAAAAAATGTTAGCTGAGACAATAAAGTATCCCTGCAGGTTTAAATTCCTTTCAGCTATAAATTAAGGATGATTTTGTGTAGAATAATGTAGGATTTCACCTGGATGACTTTCTATGTATGGGTTGTTCCAGGACATTTCTGATTGGATCTGGTTACTCGTGGAAGAGACTAAGAAATCTTGCGCAGATTACAAAAGCTGCTTTTTTAAAAAAAATTTCCTCTTTGAAATTGATAAAATGTATATATTGATATCAGAATTCTATAAACGGGGAGGTGTGAAAGGTAGCATGACCCCATATTCGGGGCACTGGCGCTTTCCGCCTGCTTATACTACATTATGTGACGTTTATGCGCGGTAGATTTTGAAATTGTTACTGGTTGCGCAATTTCAAATCAGAAAATAAATTCATTCTCCACTTACTTTAATCCTAGTAACCGCAGTTCAGAGAATGCATTGGTTCTTATAAAAGCTTTACCAACCCCCGACTCTGATATCTCCTTTTCGACACAACTCGTTCCAAACAAGGCTTCTTGTCTCATTTTCAACTATATGAAGTTCTTAAACCTGAACTTTTGCTCCATCAAGTACTGTTGTCACATCTAAAACGTTGCTGTTTTTTCTTAAGCATCCCATAATAGTTCATACGAAGAAGAGAAAAAAAGCCAAGGTTTCTAACTAACCGAGAGAGGGCGCTGTTTAAGGTGACCTTTGGGTCAAAAAGTAACAATGCCCTGAATATGATGTAATGGGACGTTTCACACTTCCACATTCATAGACTTCTGATGATATGCATTAGAATAGAAATAAATGACTTGCTGTTAAGCCGAGGCCTAAAATACCACTGTCACCCCTTACCATCAAATAATGGTATCTTTGGTCATAGACACACAGCTCACCAGGACGTCATTTATTTCTAAATTATTTCAATGGTTGTTTAACATTTATTGACATGCATTTGGAATGGAGTAATTGAATTTTCTAGAACACAGAAGGGACAACAAACATTAGAGCCATTTTCATTCTTTCCACGTATCAATTACTGTAAGTTTACCTTCATTTGATCTTGTGTGACTCCGTGGGAAATTTAGCGGACCTTTGAAGTTTGAAATTGGAAGTGGATATTGTACAATTTCAGGATGTTGCATTGCTGCTCTCGGATTCTCTCCTGGCCTTAAGGCTTGGAAACGGGATGTATGTCGCTGTCTACCAGATAAATCACCAGATCTCTTTGAGCTGCCCCTCACTCTCGTTCTCTTCTCCATCTGTTTTTGTTTCTGTTGTAAAAGTCCTTGAGCATTTCCCTTATTTTGAACAACTTGTGTTTCGTTATTTTTGTCAATTGGCAGAGCTTTGGCAGATTTAAGCTTTTCACTTTTTGTTTTCATGTTCTCAGAAGTTTTCTGGACTTCCTTCAATCCTATCACCAAACGATTAATTGTACCCGAATGAACACCAGCTGTCAGCAATCTTGTCCTTCAAGGTGGAAATTTATTAAAAGTCAGATGGAATAAATATCAGGAACTCTAATAAAGAAAACTATCTAGCAATTATCTCCTTCAATTAGAGGTATTATTTTGAAAATCCTCATCAAAGTTTTGATACTGTATAGCTGGACAAAAAAAAAATTGAATTATTACACAAAATAAAAGACTAAGGTTCCTTACAAAAACTTGGAAGTTATTATTATCTTATGACAATACACTTGTTAAATGGATTATCCGTTAATACTTACAGAAGATTCTCTCGTATTTTGGCATGAAGATCGGAGTCGCTTCTGTGAGCAGAAAACAAGATTATATCACAACTAGTTCAGGGGGGTTTTACAAGGTTCTTCACCGAACCAATCACTCACCAGAAATCAATCAGTTAATAATATATGGGACTATATTAACACCTTGCCAAAGTAGAGTGTCAAAGAATTGCTTTTTTATAAAATAACCATGAGCTTGTTCAAACAAGCTTATTGATTAACCCTTTGAACATTTAACCCAGCATACCTGTCAGCCTCACGACGCTAAACCCAAAAGCAACCAGACGGCTTCACATAACTTATAAAATGTGTTGCTAAAAATACTTTTAAGTAGTTATACTGTTATACTGAGCTCAATATTAGGTGCATACTAGGTTTACTGACATTATAAACAGTGCAGTTTACTCAAAATGTAAACCAACAGCTGCGGAATTTGGACACTAACCATGTGTAAAATCGGTCAGTAAATACATGTAGTGAGCTGATTGGCCGGTCAAGTCAATAAGACATTTATTTTGAACAAAAAGAATGTTTTCTACTTACTTTGCTGGGTTGGCTTTCTCTGTATGCCCAGCCTGTAAGTTACAGAAAGAACATTTATCAGGTATTATCCATTTAGCCAAGAAATCTGGGCTCTGCCAAATTTTTTTTTCTCTCCGCTTCGTCATAGCCCAGATCACTTCCATAGTAAAAAAGTGATATTTTTTATGGAGACCCGGCGGAGAAATCGGCGGCGCAAATTTCACAACAAATAAGCAAAGAATAAAGTTTTTACCTCTACATTCCGATAGCATAGACCTAGAAGAAGGAGTTTGTCAACTTTACGCGGCTGTAATTTGGTAAGCTTTCCTTTATGCAGTCAATATTTGCTTCCTAGTCCACTGACTTTCGACCTGACGTAACCGCCATAGTAAAACATTAACCAACCTAAAAATTCGGCGGGGCATCTTAGAAAAACGTAACTCGTAATCTTCGGAAATCTTTTGTCATGACCAATGAACTAGGCCGAATAGGAAATATTCGTGGAGTATTAAATACTAGATGTATAGACCTATGTTTCTCCACAGTTATATCAATATTATTTTACCCTAGTGATTCGGGCTAAGGCGACAAGACACATTAGCAGCCATATAATACCAGTCGCCATAAGACCAATAATCCCGACTAAGTCACATCAGCAGCCATATAATACCAGTCGCCATAAGACCAATAATCCCGACTAAGTCACATCAGCAACCATATAATACCAGTCGCCATAAGACCAATAATCCCGACTAAGTCACATCAGCAACCATATAATACCAGTCGCCATAAGACCAATAATCCCGACTAAGTCACATCAGCAACCATATAATACCAGTCGCCATAAGACCAATAATCCCGACTAAGTCACATCAGCAGCCATATAATACCAGTCGTCGTAAGACCGATAATCCGGGCTATTATCCATTATGTGATAACCATGGAAATATCTCTATAAAAATAGATGAATTCAATAATCCATGAAAGAGCAACAACGTTCTACTGATAGTTGGCAACCTCTAGCTAAATAGAAACCTAAAAGAGTCACCAAAACTGACAGATCAGTGTCAAAGTCAAGAGGGTACCCAACAGTGAGAGAGTTGTCCAACTGTGACAGAGCAGTCCCCAGGACTGAGAAATAGTTCCCAACAGTGAGAAATAGTTCCCGGCAGTGAGAAATAGTTCCCGACAGTGAGGCGAGTGTCCCGACAGTGAGGATAGTGTCCAACAGTGAGGATAGTGCCTAGCAGTGAGGATAGTGCCCATTGGTAAAAGTGAAGTCCCCAACAGTGAAAGTAGAGTCCCCAACAGAGACAGGAGTCCCCAACAGTGACAAGAGTCCCCAACAGTGACAGGAGTCCCCAACAGTGACAGGAGTCCCCAACAGTGACAGGAGTCCCCAACAGTGACAGGAGTCCCCAACAGTGACAGGAGTCCACAACAGTGACAGGAGTCCACAACAGTGACAGGAGTCCACAACAGTGACAGGAGTCCCCGACAGAGACAGGAGTCCCCGACAGTGACAGGAGTCCCCGACAGAGACAGGAGTCCACAACAGTGACAGGAGTCCACAACAGTGACAGGAGTCCCCAACAGTGACAGGAGTCCCCAACAGTGACAGGAGTCCCCAACAGAGACAGGAGTCCCCAACAGTGACAGGAGTCCCCAGAGGAGACAGGAGTCCCCAACAGTGACAGGAGTTCCAAACAGTGACAGGAGTCCCCGACAGTGACAGGAGTCCCCGACAGTGACAGGAGTCCCTGACAGTGACAGGAGTCCCCGACAGAGACAGGAGTCCACAACAGTGACAGGAGTCCCCAACAGTGACAGGAGTCCCCAACAGTGACAGGAGTCCCCAACAGTGACAGGAGTCCCCACCAGTGACAGGAGTTCCAAACAGAGACAGGAGTCCCCAACAGAGACATTAGTCCCCAACAGAGACAGGAGTCCCCAACAGTGACAGGAGTCCCCAACAGAGACAGGAGTCCCCAACAGTGACAGGAGTCCCCAACAGAGACAGGAGTCCACAACAGTGACAGGAGTCCCCAACAGAGACAGGAGTCCCCAACAGTGACAGGAGTCCCCGGCAGAGACAGGAGTCCACAACAGTGACAGGAGTCCCCAACAGTGACAGGAGTCCCCAACAGTGACAGGAGTCCCCACCAGTGACAGGAGTTCCAAACAGAGACAGGAGTCCCCAACAGTGACAGGAGTCCCCAACAGAGACAGGAGTCCCCACCAGTGACAGGAGTCCCTGACAGTGACAGGAGTCCCCGACAGTGACAGGAGTCCCCGACAGTGACAGGAGTCCCCACCAGTGACAGGAGTTCCAAACAGAGACAGGAGTCCCCAACAGTGACAGGAGTCCCCAACAGAGACAGGAGTCCCCACCAGTGACAGGAGTCCCTGACAGTGACAGGAGTCCCCGACAGTGACAGGAGTCCCTGACAGTGACAGGAGTCCCCGACAGTGACAGGAGTCCCCGACAGTGACAGGAGTCCCCGACAGTGACAGGAGTCCCCGACAGAGACAGGAGTCCACAACAGTGACAGGAGTCCCCAACAGTGACAGGAGTCCCCAACAGTGACAGGAGTCCCCAACAGAGACAGGAGTCCCCAACAGAGACAGGAGTCCCCACCAGTGACAGGAGTTCCAAACAAAGACAGGAGTCCCCAACAGAGACATTAGTCCCAACAGAGACAGGAGTCCCCAACAGAGACAGGAGTCCCCAACAAAGACAGGAGTCCCCAACAGTGACAGGAGTCCTCAACAGTGACAGGAGTCCTCAACAGTGACAGGAGTCCTCAACAGTGACAGGAGTCCCCAACAGTGACAGGAGTCCCCAACAGTGACAGGAGTCCCCAACAGTGACATGAGTCCCCAACAGTGACATGAGTCCCCAACAGTGACAGGAGTCCCCAACAGTGACAGGAGTCCCCGACAGTGACAGGAGTCCCCAACAGTGACAGGAGTCCCCAACAGTGACAGGAGTCCCCAACAGAGACAGGAGTCCCCAACAGAGACAGGAGTCCCCACAAGTGACAGGAGTTCCAAACAGAGACAGGAGTCCCCAACAGAGACATTAGTCCCAACAGAGACAGGAGTCCCCAACAGAGAGAGGAGTCCCCAACAAAGACAGGAGTCCCCAACAGTGACAGGAGTCCCCAACAGTGACAGGAGTCCCCAACAGTGACAGGAGTCGTCAACAGTGACAGGAGTCCTCAACAGTGACAGCAGTCCCCAACAGTGACAGGAGTCCCCAACAGTGACAGGAGTCCCCAACAGTGACATGAGTCCCCAACAGTGACAGGAGTCCCCGACAGTGACAGGAGTCCCCGACAGTGACAGGAGTCCCCGACAGAGACAGGAGTCCACAACAGTGACAGGAGTCCCCAACAGTGACAGGAGTCCCCAACAGTGACAGGAGTCCCCAACAGAGACAGGAGTCCCCAACAGAGACAGGAGTCCCCACCAGTGACAGGAGTTCCAAACAGAGACAGGAGTCCTCAACAGCGACATTAGTCCCAACAGAGACAAGAGTCCCCAACAGAGACAAGAGTCCCCAACAGAGACAGGAGTCCCCAACAGTGACAGGAGTCCCCAACAGTGACAGGAGTCCTCAACAGTGACAGGAGTCCTCAACAGTGACAGGAGTCCTCAACAGTGACAGGAGTCCCCAACAGTGACAGGAGTCCCCAACAGTGACATGAGTCCCCAACAGTGACAGGAGTCCCCAACAGTGACAGGAGTCCCCAACAGTGACAGGAGTCCCCGACAGTGACAGGAGTCCCCAACAAAGACAGGAGTCCCCACCAGTGACAGGAGTCCCCACCAGTGACAGGAGTCCCCAACAGTGACAGGAGTCCCCAACAGTGACAGGAGTCCCCAACAGTGACAGGAGTCCCCACCTGTGACAGGAGTCCCCAACAGAGACAGGAGTCCCAACAGTGACAGGAGTCCCCACCTGTGACAGGAGTCCCCAACAGAGACAGGAGTCCCAACAGTGACAGTAGTCCCCACCTGTGACAGGAGTCCCCAACAGTGACAGGAGTCCCCAACAGAGACAGGAGTCCCAACAAAGACAGGAGTCCCCAACAGAGACAGGAGTCCCAACAAAGACAGGAGTCCCCAACAGTGACAGGAGTCCCCAACAGTGACAGGAGTCCCCAACAGGGACAGGAGTCCCAAACAGAGACAGGAGTCCCCAACAGAGACAGGAGTCCCCAACAGTGACAAGAATCCTCAACAGAGACAGGAGTCCCCAACGGTGACAGGAGTCCCCAACAGAGACAGGAGTCCCCAACAGTGACAGGAGTCCCCAACAGTGACAGGAGTCCCAAACAGAGAGTCCCAACAGTGACAGGAGTCCCCAACAGTGACAGGAGTCCCCAACAGTGACAGGAGTCCCCAACAGTGACAGGAGTCCCCAACAGTGACAGGAGTCCCCACCTGTGACAGGAGTCCCCACCAGTGACAGGAGTCCCCAACAGAGACAGGAGTCCCCAACAGAGACAGTGGAGTCCCGAGAGTGAAAGGAATCCCAAACAGAGACAGGAGTCCCCAACAGTGACAGGAGTCCCTACCATGACAGTGGAGTCCCGAAAGTGACAGGAGTCCCCAACAGTAACAGGAGTCCCCAACAGTGACAGGAGTCCCCAACAGTGACAGGAGTCCCCAACAGTGACAGGAGTCCCCAACAGTGACAGGAGTCCCCAACAGTGACAGGAGTCCCCAACAGTGACAGGAGTCCCCAACAGTGACAGGAGTCCCCAACAGTGACAGAAGTCCCCAACAGTGACAGGAGTGCCCAACAGTGACAGGAGTCCCCGACAGTGACAGGAGTCCCCAACAGTGACCCAACAGAGACAGGAGTCCTCAGGATTGAGCCATGCTCAGCATAACAAGAATGCCTATGTTACAACAGAATCAAAGAAAGGTGTTTTACCTGAGAAGAATTAACTGATTGACCAGACGATCTAGCTAGTGTACTCTTGTCCTCTTGTTGTTGAATTTCTATTAGCTGCAGGGCCATTTTTTTAAACATGTGTGATTCATCAACAGATAATTTCCCTTCTTGGAATTGTTTCAAATAGAATCTGGAAAATGGAGAATGTGAAGGGTTCAGAAAATCTCCAGAGACAAACTGGCGAACATTTATGTCTTTGTAAATTATCTCAGATAAAACAGAATATTTGTTTTTTATGACCCATCCACATAAAAAAATTCATGAAACCATTATAAAAAGGCAATTTAGACAAGAATGCAAGGTACACTGTTTGAGATTGATAGGGTACCTTTTCTCTAAACAAGCAAAAGTCTACAAACATCGCCTGCGCATATATTGTATGGTATCTATATGATAATCAAATATGTTATATAGCATATACAAGTTATATAGCAAAATAAAATATCATATGATCCAATGAGGCCATGTTAACATGTGATGAATACAGGAATAGTTTACATCACTCCATAGTGTACATATCCTAAGACAATTGTTAAAGTCAAATCTTTCAATGGCATTTAGAAGTTGAAAGGTTACAATAAGGTGAAGAATTACTTATGGATAACAACTTCTTGGTTTATTGAGTGAAGAGGCTTTGATGTAGTTCTTACATCGTTGAATTTGATAACGATGTAAGAACTACATCTAAACGTCGTCACCAATGAACCAAGAAGTTGCTATCCATAAGTAATTCTTCATCTTGTTGTTAAAATCAGATCAAATTTCTAGAGGTTTTGGGGCAGAAAGGTATATGGAATACCGGTAATTAAATATGGCCATATCATGTAATGAAAACAAATAGTTAGTGACAGGATAGAACAAGCTATATGCTTTATTCCCGCCGCCCCTTTAAATAATAAGAAAGAACTATATGTACTGTTCCTTATGGTGAATAAAATTTCAATTCAAAATTCAAAGACTCATTGTGTCAAAATTCAAGAATTCAACTATGGACCTAAACTAAAAAAACGTTTCAACATGACCACCCTCTCCATCACCATTTTCTGTAACGGACTGAAAGGACTTACACAATTTGTTGTTTTAAGGCTTCATTTGAAGACTGTGAAGGTCTGAAATTGAACAAAAACCAATGATTATTGTGGTAAAGATGGTTATTATCAGAGAAATAGACAAAGGATTTAGTTTAAGAGACAGGGCTTTCAGATAAAGGGGAGATACCTAGTTTCTTATCTTTTACAGCACCATTTAGATGTTTAAAACATAACTCAACGTGTTTCATTTCACGTCAAGTAAGTTTGTTTCCTCCATTTATGTTAATAAGAATGTGGCCCCGGGTGGGCCTTTAATCTAACAGCTATTGGAGGAGCAAAAATCTAGTAAATGATGCCAGCTTAATGCACATCCACACCCGACATCACAGTTAAATGCACATCTACACCTGACATAACAGCTAAATGCACATCTACACCCGACATCACAGCCAAATGCACATCCACGCCCGACATCACAGTTAAATGCACATCCACATCCGACATCATAGCTAAATGCACATCCACACCCGACATCACAGCTAAATGCACATCCACATCTGGCATCACAGCTAAATGCACATCCACATCCGACATCACAGCTAAATGCACATCTACACCCGACATCACAGCTAAATGCACATCTACACCCGATATCACAGCTAAATGCACATCTACACCCGACATCACAGTTAAATGCACATCCACATCCAACATCACAGCTAAATGCACATCCACATCCGACAACACAGCTAAATGCACATCCACATCCGACATCACAGCTAAATGCACATCCACATCTGGCATTACAACTAAATGCACATTCACATCTGGCATCACAACTAAATGCACATTCTCACCCGATATCACAGCTAAATGCACATCCGACATCACAGCTAAATGCACATCCACATCCGATATCACAGCTAAATGCACATCCACATTCGACATCACAGCTAAATGCACATCCACATCCAACGCCATAGCTAAAAACACATCCACATCCGACACCATAGCTAAATGCACATCCACATCCGACATCGCAGCTAAATGCACATCCACATCTGGCATTACAACTAAATGCACATCCACATCCGACGTCACAGCTAAATGCACATCCACATCTGGCATTACAACTAAATGCACATCCACACCTAATATCACAGCTAAATGCACATCCACACCAGATATCACAGCTAAATGCACATCTACACCCGATATCACAGCTAAATGCACATCCACACCTGATATCACAGCTAAATACACATCCACACCCGATATCACAGCTAAATGCACATATACACCCGATATCACAGCTAAATGCACATCTACACCCGATATCACAGCTAAATGCACATCCGACATCACAGCTAAATGCACATCCACATCCGACATCATAGCTAAATACACATCCACACCCGATATCACAGCTAAATGCACATCCACATCTGGCATCACAGCTAAATGCACATACACACCCGATAACATAGCTAAATGCACATCCACACCCGACATCACAGCTAAATGCACATCCACATCCGACATCGTAGCTAAATGCACATCCACACCAGATATCACAGCTAAATGCACATCCACACCCGATATCACAGCTAAATCCACACCCGACATCATAGCTAAATGCACATCCACACCCGGTATCACAGCTAAATGCACATCCACACCCGATACCACAGCTAAATGCACATCCACACCCGATACCACAGTTAAATGCACATCCACACCCGATATCACAGCTAAATACACATCCACACCAGATATCATAGCTAAATGCACATCCACACCCGATATCACAGCTAAATGCACATCCACACCCGATATCACAGCTAAATGCACATCTACACCCGATATCACATCTAAATGCACATCCACACCCGATATCACAGCTAAATGCACACAACATTCAATCAATCCATATTCAGCAATCAATCAATCCATATTCAGCAATCAAGTGAAAAAATCCACTCAGAAATTTGTCAATTTTATTTTGCCTAAAGTGGGAGGGTATATTTGACAGAATAAATACACTTCGAAATATACTGGTATAAAAGTGACTTACACTGAACTAAAAGTTGATGTGTTTGGATTCTGTGCTTTGTTTCCTCCACTGGGTGTCCACATTTGATTTGTCTGGGCTATACTTGGATTAGCCCCATGGTTTGGGTATCCAGCTGAAGGATAACTTGAAGTAAAGGGAGCAGGTTGTCTAGACTGCATGGGCTGATTCAATGTATGAGAGGGAGTAAAAGTAAATTGTTTAGATGGTATGGGATCAAAACTTGGAACATTTGATGACCCCAAAGGTTGGCCCAATGTGCGAGGAGGAAAAGTAAGTTGGCTTGTCTGTGTGGAACCAAATTCAGTATGAACTGCTGGCCTAGGCAAACTGCGCGTAACTTGAGGGCGAATATACGATGATTTGTCAGCCTGTATTGAACCGAACCCTGGGCCCATTGGAGGTCCACTGGGGAGGAAATGTGTTGGTTGGGTTGTCTGTATCTGGCCAAAGTTTGGAGGTCCAGAGGACTGGCCCAATGATGACGTAGGGGTGAATTGAGTTGGCTGGTTGGTCTGCAATGAGCTGAAACCTGAAGTCAATGGTCCACTGGACTGGCTGGATGTTGAGATGAATGGCATTGATTGGTTAGATTGTAAGGAGCCAATGCCTGGGGTTCTGTTTGACCCAGATGGCGGGTCAAATTGAGGAATTGATTGGCTAGTCTGTAGTGAACTAATGTCTGAAACAATGGAAGTCTTGTATGACTGGGGCTGACTCTGGCTCCCTGAAATAGTTTTCCCCAACTTCACTTCATCTTTTTTTCTTGGTAGGATATTTGTCTCTGCTCTCTGTAACTGTGCTGCAAGCTCGGCCAGTCTGCTTGGGTCAGAAATGCTTCCTTCTTCAAGGCCGGCTAACTGATTACTGCAAACAATTCAGTCAATTAAATTATACCACAGAGTCAATATTTTTCTCATTTATTCCTTATATTATTGGCTTGTAAAACTTTCAGGAGGTGGACAAAATAACAAACTAAAACCAGTTATACAGTATTTGTGAAAAGCTTAAAAGCACAAGCATACTTAAGATCCAGAATACTGTTTCCATTAAAAAAGAACAGATGGTTTTCTATGTTTTCCCAAACAGAAGTAGTTGCTTTCAATCTATTTTTTTTATGACTCGCGAGACATATTAGGGACTTAATTTGACAAATACAGTCAAAGTAGTTGGTTTGAGAAACACAAAAAACGGAAGTCGATAAATTAGAGATTGTAAACTAAAACCTTGAAGACGTGAATTGAGAGTAATCTATTTTAGTAGTTATGTGAAATTCTAATCGATCAGCTTGTGTTAGTATCCTCTTACACAACCATGTAAAATTTGTAAACATCCCCGAAAGCATATCGTGTGACAAATGTTTAATTTTAGTGTGACTTTTATTGTAGTAAAGATTTATTGTAGAGAAGATGTGAAAATTTGATTTCTTCACAAATGTTAGAAACGATGCAGCAGAGTGTGTGTCAAATAATTAACCGGTGATTTGTTATTCTTAACACTCACGCTATGGCTTTCTTTAATTCTGCCACAGTTTGGTCATCCAGATGCTTTTTACTTTCTAGTCTAAAAGAAAAAACAACACCGATTGAATCCATTGCTTAAATTAGCATAATACCAAGTTGATGGCAGATTTATGCTCTAAAACTAAGACCAAATCCCTTTGCTTCTGTTATCTTATCTATAAGTTACTTTATGTCACAATGCGATTGATTGATTGATTGTTTGGTTTTTTACGCTGCGCTCAAGATTAATTCACTTATATGGTGGCGTTGCAAGTTTTATTGTGGGAGGAAACCAGGGCTCTATGCCAGGAGGAAACCCATGACCTTCCGGTGGTAACTGGCAACCAGGTCGTTTGAGTGTCACGATTCGAACAGTTTCATGAAAAATATGGCTTCACACAGAAAAATATCACCCAAACCCTCTTTTGTAACCAGATGAACATTGTTCACAAAATGAATTATAATGTATGTAAATACATGTAGTTCCTAAGAAGGGATTCTTAATACAGCCATCAATTGAAACTAAAAAACTGCTTCTCAAATATCTAGAAGAAATTGAGTTGTTACGAAGGAAAGAGTGCTTTGGTTCTGAGATAATGAACAAGTCTTCTCAGACCATTTGATATGATGATGTTCACAGAAAAGTCGATTGCAATGTATCTACTGATATGTGATAAAAAATCCTATAATGCCTGCCTCGATTACCTGGGACTTTTACTTGTGGATTTGCCTGTTGACCTATGCCTCTCATTCGGGCGTCTCTCATTCGAGCGTCTCTCATTTGAGCGTCTCTCATTTGAGCGTCTTTCATTCGAGCGTCTTTCATTTGAGCGTCTCTCATTCAGACGTTTCTTTTGTGGGTGTCTCTCATGTGGACCTTTGCGAAGCCCTTCTGGAGATCTTTCCTGTAAGATGGTCAATTGTAGCATATTTTATAAAAGGATATGAAGATCATTGTTCCTCGTTTTGGGGAGTAAATAAGACTAGTCCACAATATATAAGCTAGATTCAAGTTCAAATTAAATTACTTCAGAGAAGTTAATTCCCTGCACAAAAATACACCAATTTTGGTATGCACAGAAAAGAAAATATGAAAGGTCTAGTATTACAAAAATGCGCTTTTCGGCACATTGTAGAGAACTGTACCTTAGATAGGGATCTACTTCTTGGCCTTTTAACTGGACTGTTTCTTGTGTAAGGTTCTTCCGTTTTTCTCGTCTGTGGAAATTCTGGACTTACAGATCTTCTATCTGACTGGCTTTCTTCACGTTTTCTAGGAGGAGTGTCTCCTGTTTTTTCCTCCTTTGGGTTAGCTCTTTTGTCAACGTCTTTAAAAAGATAAAATCATGTAGATTGGAAAGCCTTGCATGATATTCTTTACAAATCATGACTTCAGGACGGGAATTTCATCATGGCTGAACGGAGGGATTATTCAGGGTGGTATGACTAAAACGCTTGGTGAGAGATAATTTCATCACGTCATGATTAAGGATCACATATCATGACTAAGTGCCATGATTAAGGATCAAATCATCATGACTGGGCATCATGATTAAGGATCACATGATCATGACTGAGCGTCATGATTAAGGATCACATGATCATGACTGGGCATCATGATTAAGGATCACATGATCATGACTGGGCATCATGATTAAGGATCACATGATCATGACTGAGCGTCATGATTAAGGATCACATGATCATGACTGAGCGTCATGATTAAGGATCACATCATCATGACTGAACGCCATAATCAAATAAGGTCACATCAACATGACTGAGCATTATGATTAAGGATC
Source organism: Lepidochitona cinerea (assembly GCA_963971465.1). Taxonomy (NCBI): domain Eukaryota; kingdom Metazoa; phylum Mollusca; class Polyplacophora; order Chitonida; family Tonicellidae; genus Lepidochitona; species Lepidochitona cinerea. The sequence goes on from OZ020551.1 coordinate 9,325,923, forward strand.
GCATCATCATGACTGAGCATTATGATTAAGGATCGCATCATCATGACTGAGCGCCATGATTAAGGATCCCATCACCATGACTGAGCATTATGATTAAGGATCGCATCAACATGACTGAGCATTATGATTAAGGATCGCATCAACATGACTGAGCATTATGATTAAGGATCGCATCATCATGACTGAGCGCCATGATTAAGGATCGCATCACCATGACATAGAATCCATAAAATTGTTTTACATTCTAATATTCCTATATATTTTAATAAATCACAGTGAAAGTGATATCATTGTGAAAACTATGTCAGAATTTAGTTTACATTTTCTGTATTTTACAATTATGAAAATTTCCTAATTTCGACAGATTTATGCTCGAGGGACCAAGATAACTGTGTTCAAATTTGAACAGTCAAATCTACACATATCAAACTTAAAACTCGCATCTTGATTTCAATTTCTTCTATTCAAAAAAAATCATGAGCCTTGCTATACTTTGATTGATTGATTGTTTGGTGTTTTACGCCGCGCTCAAGATTATTTCACTTATATGGCGGCGTTGCCAGTTTTATTGTGGGAGGAAACCGGGCTCTATGCCCGGAGGAAACCCACGACCTTCCGTTGGTAGCTGGCAACCATCCCACATAGGTCGTTCGAGTTAAAACCCAGTCAGAAAATTTTCCAATTTTTTTGGGACTGAGTGGGATTCGAACCCGCGACCCATTGGTGGAAGACTGTTGGGATTGAGCGTCCAATGCTCTACCTACTAAGCCACGGAGGCCCCGCTATACTTTGAACATAAAGATATAATTTACTGACCTATATGTGTTTCTTCTGACACAGTGACAGTAGGAAAAGGTTTTGCCTACAAAATACAAGCACAATTTCATTACAGAAAAAATTATAAAGAAAAAAAAAGAAGATTGAAATCTAACGGAAAGTCCAATAACATACCATTACAAAAATTTAACTAAAAGAGTGTAAATAAATCACATTCAGTAAAAATGCATTACCAATTCATTCATTAAATGTTTGTATTTATTGCAATATGTTTTTGAAGGGTAATGTTTGAGCATGATAAATGTTAAAGCGGGAAGGGCCACGAGCTTCAGTAAAGTTATAGGCTTTGTCCAAATCACAATCGTTTTAAGTGGTAAATGAGAGTTGCGGGCAAACTCAGCTAATGACCCAATGTTTCATTGATTTAATTAAGTAATTAGAGAAAAAATTAAACTTCCTTCATGAAGTTCATCTGTCAATTATCGAAACGAATTTCTATAGTCTCCGCCTTGACATGCGCAGTAGAGTCTTCCGTCTGCTTGTCATCGAAATCGAGTGTCGGTGTTATTTCACAGTGGTCTTAGCTTATTAAAAAAAGGCAATTTATATCTGTCCTGTACTTCCTTACTATTGGTGATTTTTTGTTTTATTTGAAGGTGAAATTAGAAGCCAATAGATCTTCCACAAAACGTCTCTCGTCGCCTCGATATATTTTATTTCTACTCTTGGTCGAACTTCTAAAGTTCTCTGAGTCTTAGCGTGGATTTGTTCTGTGACTGACTGGCATTGTGGGACAGGTAGTAAATGTGGAATGCAAATGGACAAGCATACGAATAGTAAGTACATATACAAGAGGCTTAATTTCGTAAATAGTTACTATAGTAAGAAATAGTTTTGTATATTTACAAATCATCTATATACTTGAAGAATGGTATTTTACTTGTCAAGTCATTCCAATCCACCCCACTTGTGGGTATTTGGTCTACTCTCCAATTAATCAAAAGTCAAACTGTATGTAATACGGAGAACATTTTAAATGATGTACCCCTCTCGATCTAAATTTGCAACAAAGTCATATAAATGAATTCCACCAATAGGTCGCGGGTTCGATTCCCACTCAGTCCAAAAAATTGGAGAATTTTCTGACTGGGTTTTCACTCGAACGACCTATGTGGGATGGTTGCCAGTTACCAACGGAAGGTCGTGGGTTTCCTCCAGGCATAGAGCCCAGTTTCCTTCCACAATAAAACTGGCAACGCCGCCATATAAGTGAAATAATCTTGAGTGCGGCGCAAAACACCAAACAATCAATCATATAAATGAAATAACATTGAGTGTGACATAGAAAACCATTCAGTATAATACTTGGTGTAAAACTGCTCTAAGTGCATTTTCACAAAGGTTTTATTTTCATCATCTAAAATAAAACTTTATAATTTATGTTATAAAAAATTCACTACATAATAATGACAGTGCACTGTTGTTTATTTTTTCAACAGTCTTGAACAACTTGACTGGAGGATAATTCAAAACTAATGCAAGGTTTCAAAGATTTCTCAGTTGCTTCAAGAGCAAGATCAAAGAAAACAAAATTGAATGGAATGCAGTGTACAGATCTGATTATTTATAAACAACACAGACAATTCAGTAAAAGGAATGGGTGAGAAAAGAAAGCCCAATTTCTTATTTGGGCTATTAGGAAGAGACTTTATAATACATTTGCTATGTATGTAAGTTATGATAAGGCTCATCAATGATATGTGGTTTCAAACATAATAAACGAATCAAAAAGTTTGATTCCTGTCCATTCAAAAAAATAAAATATACATGTATAACAAAAAAAAAGATTTTATCTTCATTTCTACTTTGTTTGATGTATTGATGATTATATCACTAATATGACAGCCTTGCCAGGTTTAGTGTGAGAAGAAAATCCTGACCTTTGACAATTGCCTGTCAACTCTTCTACTCTGCAATTGAGGAAAAATCTCATTCAGATATATTTCAATTTTATTTGGTCTGAGTTGGACTCGAACCTGCAACTCATGAATTGAATGTCTCAGTCACTGAGAAACCATCACTGAGCCAGCGAGGTCCCATCTTTGTTTGATAGATCAATGTTTTATGCTGCACAGAAAATTATTTGACTTACAAGGCAGTGTTGCCAAGTTTAGTGCTGGAGGAAACTGGGCTCTGTCCGGGGGAAACCCCTGACCTTCGGAGAGTTCCTCGTAAGTTTTCCACATTGGTCGACAGGGTGAAAAACCCACAGAGATTTTTTTTATTTTATATGACCCGAGGCCGCGAGTCGACACATAGATGGATTGATTGTTCGGTGTTTTACGCCGCGCTCAAGATTATTTCACTTATATGGCGGCGTTACCAGTGTTATTGTGGGAGGAAACCGGGCTCTTTGCCCGGAGGAAACCCACGACCTTCCGTTGGTAACTGGCAACCATCCCACATACATGTAGGTCGTTCGAGTGAAAACCTAGTCAGAAAATTTTCCAATTTTTGGACTGAGTGGGATTCAAACCCGCAACCCATTGGTGGAAGGCTGTTCGGATTGAGCGTCCAACGCTCTACCTATTTAGCCACGGATGCCCCCCACATAGATGGAAGGCCTGGGTCAAACGGAGAATCCATCGCTCTGCCCACTGAGCCATTGAGGTCGTTTCTTTGGTTAATTGATTGGTGATTTAAGTCACACTCAAGATTATTTCACTTATATAGTGGCGTTGCCAAGTTTACTGGAGGGGGAATGGAGCTCTTCTTGAAAGAAACACCCAATGTTCAGCGAGTACCTGGTATCTCTTTCACATAGGCAGACAGAGTGAAAAACTTGCTCAGAAATTTTGAAATTTTATTTGGTCTGAGTGGGATTCGAACCCACAACCCATGAACAGAAAGTGTTTGTCGGACTAAAAAACTATCACTTAGCCACAGAGACCCCTCTTTCTTTGATTGATTGATGTTTTCGCCACACTGAATATTACTTGACTTATATGGCAGCATTGCAAAGTTTAGTGGAGGAGGAAACTGGGCTCTGCCCAGAGGAAACACCCAACCTTCGGTCAGTAGGCTACCTAGTAACAAAGAGACTATCACTCTACCAACTGAGCCGAGGTCCCTTCTTTCTTTGATTGATTGATATTTATGCCACACTGAATAGTATTTCCCTTATATGGTAGTATTGCCAAGTTTAGTGGAGGAAACTGGGCTCTGACCAGAGGAAACACCTGACCCTTGGTAAGTACCTAGTAACAAAGAGACTATCACTCTGCCAACTGAGCCTTTGTTTGAAGATGGGAGATTGTGTGTAGTGATAGATTCTCACATCATCACCAGCTTTCCACAAGTGGGTCACAAGTCCGAATCCAATTCAGTCCAAATTGAATAGATTTTTAGGTACCTGCCAAAGGGTGAGAGTTTCGGCTTTACTCCAGACATGAATGAATCTATCAAGGTCAGTGGGGTGGTATATGAATGTGTATGCAAGTGTGATTGTTGAGAACTTGCAGGTTTCTAAGATTGATTTATTTGTGTTTTACTTCGCACTCAGGAATATTTCGTGTATAAGGTGGCCTAGCTAGGTTTATTGGGGAGGAAACCCCTTGACTCTCCACAACGACATGACAACATAGCACATTGGGCCGGTGATCAAGTTGTAAACCAAGCCAGCATTTTTAAAACAAAATGGGAATTGAATCCAAAACCAATTGGTGGAATGGTTCCTAAGAACCTAAGCTAGGAATGGGAAAGCATCTTGATTCTGTATTTATTATGAGAGCCAAAAAGGTGCCAAAGATGATTTTAGTTCAGATTATTTGCAGAAGATTTTCAAAATAAAACATATCAGACTAGATTATTTATCGTACAGGTTCTTTAAGAACACAATTTTATTCTGACAATTCCAGCATTTTAACGTGAAATCAATCACCAAAAAACAAATTTAATATGTGTACACTAACTAAGCATATATGCTTTTCCATAACTACCAGTCCACCAAACGTTGTTTTTGACATATTTTAAACATGTCTATATCCAGGTAGAAATCATTTTCAGTTAATGTCACTGAATTTAGCAGTCTAGTCTAGTAGAGATGATTAGAAATTAAACATCATGACCAGTCAAAAATGATTATTTCAAAAACAAATAAATACTCCATCTTGCAAGGTTTCCCATTGCAACTGAATAAAAAAGGTTGAAGTTGTAATGTCATTATGCTGGCACAGAATTAAATGTATGTGAGCCACATCTTAATAACTCCTCATTTCTGCCTCAGTCAATTTTTTGGCACTTGCCACTTCCCCAACAGAATCCAATCCATAGGCCTACAGCTCCATCTTTTGTTTTCATATCACTGCAAAATATGAAAAATAAGAATAATGATAAGTACTAAAACAAGGTTTTCTTAGTTACAGTGCTAAAATAAATATCAGATTTACTGGGTGCTTTATGTCATACACAAAAAATATCACTTTGGGAAATACTGTACGTTAGGAAGGAAACTCTCTTGTAGGACACTTGGTCACTTACAGTTAATATGTTTTGGTCTGGGATTCATACATGTACTGTCTGTGGCCAGTCGGTACCAGGTCGACGACCAATAAATGTCAGAAATTATAAATAACCGAGTAAGACCTTTACTAAAGTGAAGTACCTGGGGCTAGGGTGAGGTGTTCACACTGGACTGAAATACCCATACCATGAAAGTATGTAGTGACAAATTCACAAAACAGAGCTCCCAGTGATGACATTTGCAGCACATAGACTAATATCATACTGGCAGGCCAGTGAGTAAACGCAAGGTGGAAATATATATACGGTATGTATTGTTTATTGAAACTTTCCTGCAACCACAACAACATTGATTGTACTTGTAGTGTACAAGTAGCCTACTACCACTCACTGTCACTGTCAGCTAGTTTGTCCGAATGAAATATCAATAACCAATGATCTAACCAATACATCACCCTGCATGAAATTGAAAAGAAATAAAGTTAAGCTAACTAAATTTTGTTTGTAACACGAGGCCTACAAAAAATTGTACAAGATAAAATGAAGATTTGACAGACCTGTACTGGGTGAGAGGCACCGTTGTTCTTGACGGCTGAGTGCAGCGAAGAAGGCAAGCCAGATTATCGCCCGATCCTCGTTGTTTCTCTCCTTTTCATATCCACTAATGTCAGTAAAGGTATTCCAAACTTCTTTCGGATGAAATCTTTGTGGATATTACGGCCTCTGTTTTGTTTTTACCGTCATTAACACACAACTTCTTCGAGTCATTCACTCCAGCTTTGCTTGGCATGCGTTAGCCTTTCAACACTGTTTACAATGAAGTGCGCATGTGCATGTCAGTAACCTCGGGGAGGATCTGGGCGGTATTTCAAATATTTTGTAATAATTGGTAGGGCCCCCTTTGGAAAATTAATTCGTACGGGAAAACCTACGTTAGGATTTTCATGAAATTTGGACAGACGCATCTTCTAAGATTCGTCTTTCCGGGAAAAATAATACCATGTGTGGGAAAATTCGTTTTAGCCAACCTGATGGCCCTTCCCGCTTTAAAATATTGGTTAAGTGTGTAAAACATGCAGGCATATGGAAAATCTTCTGGACTAACATAAGCACGAACTAAAGTTCCTAATTGTGTTAAAAAGGGGGTATGACATTTAGACCTTTATACCCAATAATATGTTGTTGAAATAAACCCAAACCTATGATATTTCATTGGTTAAGAGTGTATATTTGTGGTCGACATCACTGGAAGGCCACAAAATATCATAACAGAACCGTTAGAGACAGCTTTCTGAAATGGACCACTGATCTTTATCAGGAGTAAACACATACCTTAGTTAGGAAGTTATCAAAGAACGCTTGACCTCTGCTCTGATATCCCTCAGCCAATACCTTCTCACCAACCAAATGTTTAACATAATCAAAAGCTGCTTTATTCTTTGACTGCTTTTTGGTAGAGTCTGTAGCCTTGCCAACATAATCAAATCCTGGTACTGCCACCTGTAGAAAGAAATACCCCAAAATATAGACCAGCCAGATAGATGTACTTATAAAAAAGACAAACAGCAAAGTCTGCTGTACACAACTTAGACTGAGGTACAGGGTAGGTGTTGCCATGGGAACAGAGCATATTTCAGCTCACCAACAGAGGTTCCGCCAGATCAAGTTCCTTGTTACCATTGTCATGTGACAGATTCAATTTTGCCATATCAGTTTCGTATGATTTCCTCTTAACGAATTTCAGCAGGTCTGCCAGCGCATGTATCTACAGGGAGAATTTCTTGCTAAAAGTGATAATGGAACTATTTCAAAGGGGCATAACTCATAAAAAACATCTGTTTACACCAGGTTTTGATAGACTATTGGAATTTGTCGTATTTAATTAAAAACAAAATAAGGGCAGGATTATGAAACATTTATTAGAAAACAATATGAAAAAAACCCATCAATGCCCATTTTCAATAGGCCCTTTCAGAGATGTGAGTAAAATATTTTTTCGTCCAAAGAACACTGGGCAGACAAACTACTTAGGTACATAATGAGATACTTTCTTGAAGATAGAAAAAAATAAGTGGCTGTCGCCATCAGGACCCCTCGGGTCTGGGCCAAAGAAACCGAAGATATATTTATTTTCCAGACAATTTGTTGTGAGTGAAAAACTACTCCACATACATGCATCACATTTACAAGGAGGGTTTTGGCTGATAGTCATGTAAGGGGCATAACTCTTGAAAAACATGTCTGAACACATCGATTTTAAATAGGCTTCTTGTACTTGCTGTATTGAACAAATGTAGGAAGTTTCAAACTTGTAAGTTAAAGACTTTTTTAGATAATGTGTTTACAAGGCTTTTAATAGCAGCTGTAATAAAAGGGGCATAACTCTTGAAAAAAACATCTGAGCGCGTTGATTTTCAATAGGCTTCTTGTACTTGCTGTATTAAACAAATGTGTGAAGTTTTAAAGTTGTAAGTTAAAGACTTTTTTAGATAATGTGTTTACGAGGCTTTTTATAGCAGCGATAATAAAAGGGGCATAACTCTTGAACAAAAACATCCGAGCGCGTTGATTTTCAATAGGCTTCTTGTACTTGCTGTATTGAACAAATGTGTGAAGTTTTAAAGTTGTAAGTTAAAAACTTTTTTAGATAATGTGTTTACGAGGCTTTTTATAGCAGCGGTAATAAAAGGGGCATAACTCTTAAAAAAAATATCCGAGCGCGTTGATTTTCAATAGGCTTCTTGTACTTGCTGTATTTAACAAATGTGTGAAGTTTTAAAGTTGTAAGTTAAAAACTTTTTTAGATAATGTGTTTACGAGGCTTTTTATAGCAGCGGTAATAAAAGGGGCATAACTCTTGAAAAAAACATCCGAGCGCGTTGATTTTCAATAGGCTTCTTGTACTTGCTGTATTAAACAAATGTGTTTAGTTTTAAAGTTGTAAGTTAAAAACTTTTTTAGATAATGTGTTTACGAGGCTTTTTATAGCAGCGGTAATAAAAGGGGCATAACTCTTGAAAAAAACATCTGAGCGCGTTGATTTTAGATAGGCTTCTTGTACTTGCTGTATTGAACAAATGTGTGAAGTTTCAAAGTTATAAGTTAAAGACTTTTTTAGATAATGTGTTCACAAGGACCAATGGACAGACGGACAGACGGACGACGGAGGCAACGACAATACCCTTCGGACAAAATTTGCCCGAGGGGTAAAAACCCAAACATTTTGAGTACCGTATGTGTAAACTGTCTCATATGTGGGGGTCCAACTGCTTGACAGGTGTAACTAGGTGCTTTGTCCAAACAGACACTTTGAGCCCAACATAGCAGAATACTCTTAGGGTCATTGCCATTGTATGATAAAACTGAAGGAAAACATAGCATGTAATATTAAATAAAGTGAGAAAAAACCCAATGAGCATGTAACCTCCAATTTAATTGCTTCAATGAAGTATCTTAATTTAAAATACAAACTTTTGGCCACATCGTTGAAATTTTTTCATAATGTAAAAAATGTTGATTTTTTTTAGCTGAGGCCTTCAATGACTACCATAATAGTTAAAATACTGTTTTATACGATCTATTACGTTATATCGAGAAAGTACATAGCCCTTACCTAGGAACTTATTTGGTGTCTCCTCAAGCTTGGGTTTTTTAGAAGCAGATGGTTCAATGTCAGACAATATTTGGGAATTGCCTGAATTTGTGTCAGTGCTTGATGTTTGATCAGGTGGCGTCGGTGTCTCTGAATTTCAATAATTGACAAAGTCTTGAAAGTTATAATAATGACAAAAATCTCAAGTAATTTATAGCATTTACATGTAGGACATGATCAACATTGAAATCTTCACAAGAGCAAAAAAATACACTGAAAATATAACTCTTATTCCAACACAATGTCACCAACAAGTTGTTTAACATTATAGAGATCGTGGGAACAGAGACCTCCTCAATGGCGCAAAAATGAAGGGTGTGAACGTGTCACTACCCCAGTGACTGCTTGTGATTTTAAAAAGAACGATATTTACCATCCGGTTTCTTGATACTTTTCTTGCCAATAAAGTAGACAGAGAGGACATTATCGCCAAGTTTGGTGATGTATTTCTTACTCTCATTAGCAACTGCCTCTGCTTCTTCTGGGGTAGAAAACTCCAACAATGCATGGCTGCAAGACCCAAGGAAATAATTAAATGATTAGTCGTCAATAACTGGAGCAAGGGTGAGGGATAATATGATGAGTATTTAGCTCCCTTTACACACAATAGTGCTCTCATTACAACAATAGTATGTGATGACAACTCTCAAATATTTCAGTTATTGTCACACTGCAGAACTGTGCTGACTGAAATACATGTTCAACAGAAAACAGACTCAAATGTTGTCAAATAAGTGAAGGGAATGTGAATGACCTGAAATCAATTAAGCGGTTTTGTCAAACTTGCAAATTTAATTCCATGTCTGTGAAACAAGATGATACCTGTGTACATTTACATACTGATATCACATTCACCAGCATATTCATGTACTTGTACACATAACCATATTTATATTTCTTCACTTTATATGCCTCAGCCCAGACCACTGCCATGTTGAAGAGATCAATTCTCATATTCCCTTTATATATAATACTGTATCTACCTGTATTGTCTTATCGTCCCTAATGTTCTACCCGATGCATTGTATAGAGAGTACATTTGTATGGGTGTGTCTGCATGGTTTATACTTCCTCTTTTAACACTTACGGGCGTCGTAGTGTGGGGAGGAAGGGCTGGGGTTAATTGCTTGTACAGGTAGGTATTATATCTAAGGAGGATTATGAGAATTTTCTTTCCAATTCTTCAAATTCCCAGCTATAATACCTACTTGTGCACAAACAAATGGCTCAGATGCCACGTAGCGGAGGCTAGAATTCTACGCGATACAGGGCATTAATAGATTTTTACGATGAAGAAGAGCTCCGGAAAGCTAACCTTAGAAATCATTCAGGGACACGTTTGAGAACCCGAGGTAATACAAAAGAAATGACCAGTCTGCCTTGAAGATTGATTGATTGATTGGTGTTTTACGCCGCACTCAAGATTATTTCACTTATATGGCGGCGTTGCCAGTTTTATTGTTGGAGGAAACCGGGCTCTATGCCCGGAGGAAACCCACCACCTTCCGCTGGTAACTGGCAACCATCCCACATAGGTTGTTCGAGTGAAAACCCAGTCAGAAAATTTCCAATTTTTTTGGACTGAGTGGGAATCGAACCCGCGACCTATTGGTGGAAGGCTGTTCGGATTGAGCGTCCAACGCTCTACCTACTGAGCCACGGAGGCCCCCCTGCCTTGAAGAAGGCTGTGCCATCACCAGGGGCCCAAGAGTGTGAACCACCGCACACTAGTGACAAGTTCCGTAAATAATACGCTGTCTGATCTTTTGAACACTCTTCCTCGTCAGACGGGTCCACCCACTTGAGAAATGAAGCCAGGGTATTCTTAGTTATTTTATGTTGCTGTGTTGAGCGAATAGGAATAAACAGCCTACATTTCCACCCCCTGTGGTATCCTGGGAGGTTGGAGGTACATAGCCTGGTACTTGGCCAAACAAAAAAATCACCTAGTTAGGGATAAGTCAGATAGACGTCACATCCAGGGTGTGTTTTACACCGCACACAGGATTATCTCCATTACATAGCAGCGTTGCAGGGTTTGGTCGTGGGGGAAAGCCGGCCAAGAAAAAACCCTCAACCTTCAGTGAGTACCTGGCAACTCTTCCACATACGGCAGTGGAAAGAAAAATCCAATTTATTTTGGTGCAGAATTCAATTCCGCGTTGCATCAATGGCATGAATACTCTAACCGACAAGCACTCTTATTGACTGATTCACCAAGGCTCTGTACACTAGAGCGAAGGTGACGGGAAAAACAGTCTCCGAGATTGGTTTGAAGTCTCTCTAAGGGGAAAAACCAAATGATGACGGACAGATTCGCGTCAGTAAAGACCAAATGATGGCGGACAGATTCGCATCAGTAAAGATCAAATGATGGCGGACAGATTTGAGTCAGTAAAGACCGAATGATGGCGTACAGATTTGCGCTGGATTTGACGCTGGAGTGTCTTTGTGGAGATTGCTATGAGAAAACCCAGAAGGCACGCAAAGTTAACACAAAAAGCCCCACTCATACGAAATAGATAGATTTGCTGGAATCTAGAGAGATGGGATGGTGTTCCTTTCCAGATATCTTTCAGGATTGCCTGGATGACCAGAGTAAGGTGTGATGGTCTAGATGGTCTCTCCTGTGTGGTGGCTGCCTTCGCTGGAAATACAGACACATTGTTCCATTCAAAACAAATCCAAAAGAAATTTCGGGAATAGATGAATATCTATGCAGAAGTCTAAGCCCACGATCCAACCGAGCAGCACGGAGCCGGAACAGCCCGACTCAATGAAGAGGGTTCAGGTAAGTGCCCCAGTACCAACAACAGCACAACCTCATGGTTTGATGAAATCCGGCCCTTGATGGTACCATTGCATGGTTAAAACGGGAAAGTCTGCAACCTACCAAAATAATAACAATCGAAGAACTAGAAGTCTACTATAAGCTAACAGAAGGATAGCCAGTGTCAGGGACAGATTAAATCATCACAATAACCCAATTATATGAGAATTTGGTTATAAAGTTATTCTCAATGTGTTTAGCACCTGTTGATCTCTCTGCATGCGTTGAAAAAAAGAGAAAGTATAAACCATCCATTTGTGCCACAGACATGTACACAGGGACTCTCTATACAGATCATCCCGTAGTTTTTTGTGTAAAATGCATATTGATCCATCTCCACGTGTCGATAAGACATGTGTTTTTACAGAACTAGGTATTAGCGCTGAGAATCAACATATTTCATTGCCCCCCCCCCCCCCCCCCCCCCCCCCCCCCCCCACTCATTTCTCATCAAATAACGGTAGAAGACTATTTAGCCCACCAGCCTTATCGTATGGGCTAATAATATTAGATTGATTGATGTTTTCCGCCGCACTCAAGATTATTTCACTTATATGGCAGAGTTGCCATGTTTATTGGGGGAGGAAACCAGGCTAATTGCTGAGAGGAAACCCTCAGAAATCATAAGAAAGTCATCATGACATTGGCAAGACTCCTGTCAGTTCTGAAGTTTTCCAAGTTTGATTTTTCTGTATTGGAGATAATAATTCTCCGCTAGATGATGGCACAACATTTACACATCTTCTAGGAGGTTTCTCTTTTTACAGCATCAACTCTAAGAACAATGTTTATCTATATCATTAGTGGACAAAAGGTGGATCATGGTCAGGTGAATGATGACAGTCAGTCACACTGTTCAATAGTAGGGTGCACACTGTGACAGTGTGACACACCATACCAGCTTGGATAAACACTAACATTACAAAGTCACAGTGTTACACAAAGTGCTGGAAATCTTCAATATCCTTAATATCAGACTGGAGGTTCAAATCTACTCAATAGAATGAGTTTGTTTTCAAAATCACAATTATTTATTGAGAGTGAGTTAATCAGCCAGTCTGACATTAACAGATGGCAATCTGTAAGATTTTTCCTCAGATGTCACTATAAACTCAACAGCTAAATTTCTCAATTAGGACAAAACTGCAGCAATATTAGAGAGATAGTACACACAAGTAGTGAAGACTCCAGCTGGTTGGCATACTCAATTGGTGTTCAGTGGAAGGAAATTAGTTGGTTTATTGGCCATTGAGATAAGAACAAACTTAAGTTAGAGATGTCCGCCAGTTATCTTCAGAATGAGATTTCAGCTTTAAATTGAGTACAGATGTTTGTTTTCCAACTGTTCGACACCTGGTATTCAATGAACATGTAGTCCTCAAAGTAGGGCAGATAAGTTGAATCAAGGCTCTACATAAACATAGATTCTGGGTTGATTGATGTTTTACCCCACACTTTAGACTTTCTCCCTTGTATGATAGTGTTGCCAGGTTAAGTGGAAGAGGAAACACCTGACCTTTTACCTGGTAGTCATCCGACAAAGGGAAGTAACTGGGGATACAAACCAAGTGCAGCAATATGCATATACATAAATGATGGTATCACATTTAAGAAATATGAATATTCAGCATTGGAATGGGAGACTTTTTTTCTGGATTTTTTTTATTTCTGTAGACATACCAACCAGAAATGGGAACATCTTGACATATTCCAGTTTTACTAGTTAATAAGTCAAGATGGCCATCCCAAGGTATATGAATACAGAAATAACAAGACAGAAAATATCACACATCTTCTAGCAAGAAGTTCGTCCCATTACCCTTCAGAGCTCTTGTCATTTTCCTTTGGAAGATGAATACTTGCTGCCAAAGCCTCAGGAAAGAGAAACCTCAACATGTTCTCATCTGTTCCAGCTGGGATGTTGTGAACGTACACACACCGTGCATTACACAAACCTGTCAATAATACAACAGTACATTTACTACCAAGGTTTCTTGAATCAGTGCCAGCTACATTTAACAGATTTTAAGCATTTAGAAACTCAGATTGAATAACAACCATGGCATGTGCAGTTTGAGTCAAGTTGTGAATAAAAACCTTAAAAACAATCAAAATAAAATTCTGTCTCAAGACTTAGCAAGTTTTTAGTAAAAATTGAAATGAATAACATGAATTGGGGATGTTTCTGTACAAATGGAAATGAATAACATGATTGGGGATGTTTCTGTCACATATTTTAAAACAGATCAGGGATTTTTCTAAAAATTCTATCACACTTTTTGACATGATGTGAGGACATTTGGTCAACTACATGTAATCTATTGATGTAGAGAACATCAATTGAAAGGAGAAACAGATATAAGCTGTATGCCTTGCAGGATGTCTATTGAATTGGTGTATTGCTACATGATGGCAGAGGGGACTGAACGCTGACTGATCTTTTTTATTGACAACTTTCGTTATCTGAAATAAGCAAAAGTGAATAAAATACATCTGCCTTCTGTGTTTTTTTTTTTTTAATAAAATAAAAAATCTATCAACGATGTCCTGCTAGAAAGTGACTGAGGAGTTTGCTTGTGGCACATGAGTGGAAAGTCTGTACCAGACACATTGAACTGATCTGACTGAGGAGCTTGCTTGTGACACATGAGTGGAAAGTCTGTACCAGACACATTGAACTGATCTGACTGAGGAGTTTGCTTGTGACCCATGAGTGGAAAGTCTGTACCAGACACATTGAACTGATCTGACTGAGGAGCTTGCTTGTGTCACATGAGTGGAAAGTCTGTACCAGACACATTTAACTGATCTGACTGAGGAGCTTGCTTGTGACACATGAGTGGAAAGTCTGTACCAGACACATTGAACTGATCTGACTGAGGAGTTTGCTTGTGACCCATGAGTGGAAAGTCTGTACCAGACACATTGAACTGATCTGACTGAGGAGCTTGCTTGTGTCACATGAGTGGAAAGTCTGTACCAGACACAGTGAACTGATCTGACTGAGGAGTTTGCTTGTGACACATGAGTGGAAAGTCTGTACCAGACACAGTGAATTGATCTGACTGAGGAGCTTGCTTGTGTCACATAAGTGGAAAGCTTGTACCAGACACAGTGAACTGATCTGACTGAGGAGCTTGCTTGTGTCACATGAGTGGAAAGTCTGCACCAGACACAGTGAATTGACACATGACTGGGTAAATTGAAAACTCAAGATCATTTTGCCTATTAGTGCAGTTTCATCTGTGTTAGTGAGCAAGCATGCCTAGTTCAATGTTAAGGCAGTATGATGAACGAGGGGTTACGGGAACAAGATAACACGTGCTACAAACATGGCGACCGATTTCACACCTCATATTTGATTCGTGAACATACAAAATCTGCCAGTTCAGAGAGGATTTTTGTAATAAAGTGAAAGTCAGGTGATAGGAGATATCGTTGTATGAAATCTGCTTCCAGCACCTTGCTGACATAGCCTGTGAGGCCTAACGATGATATACAAAGGTAGCCTCCCGATGCCCGGCTTACGATCCGTCGAGTGGGTTCTTAGCGATCCTTTTGGTGATTTGACGGACCGGGTAAATGCTCGAAAATTTTAGAATTTTCGAGGCCTGCAAAGGGTTGAGTTTGATCCCACAACCAATGGACCAAAGGTTTGGATTGACATCACCAAATACACTACCCGCTGGTGGTGAAGCTTAATGTGTTTTTCTTTTACCAATTATATCTTTGTACAGAATGGAACCCAGGACCCATTGATGAAAGGCTCTGGTGATTGAGCCATTGACGCTCCTTACGTATCGTGGACATCATAACTCCTGTTTATACCTGCCAAACATCCCAGTTTGTCTTCTTCTTGTTTGAACCCAGTTTGATTCAACCGTTTAACCTATTTGTTGCCTAGCAACCCTTTCACGTCTAGAATGGAAGGCCTCTGTCAGACTGAGGCACCAAGGCCTCACGGGTAGTGTTCAAGTAGAAATATAATGTAAGAATTGAAGCTAAAAGAAAAGGATGGGAAAGCTGAACCGTTGTAAGAACACAGTGTTTGAAACAAAATCTTAGGACCATATTTATACCAGTAGGCAAAAAAAAAAGGACTGAAACTATATTTTACAGAAGGATACCATATATAAATATTGCTTTGGTTAAGTAATGAAACACCAAGCAAAAGAGGCTTTGTAATAAAGACTGACATTTTTCATAACATACCTTCATGTTCAGCTTGCCTGATCTTCTGCCATTCATCTAATGATCCGTCTAAAAAACAACAACATATTATAAACATCCCCACTTGTATTTTTTTTGTAATTATTATTTCAAATAACAAAATTACTATACTCAAGTTTAATAAAAGGATTTATGAACAGGATTTAAAACTGGTTTGTGTTAGAATCTGAAATTAATTCATATTTGAATACTCCTTAAAACTCATGTCTTGCAGGACCTCAGATGTGCAAATGGTCACTTCAAGCTAAGGTGAAGACAAAGTTCAAAGGGATGGTTCAAAAATGTCCCTGCAGTGTTGATTAATTTTGGTAACCATTGTACAGAGGTGAGAGGGCAGGCCAGAAAAAAAAGAGGAAAGTTTGTCAAGAATACTCAAATAGTAAGTGAAAATGGCGCAGTTTAACTCTTCACTAAAGGTGAAGAACTAAATTCTTTTTTTTAAACTTTCTATTATTTTTATCTATCCAGGGATGTGATTGAGCAATACAATAATTATCTGAAATCAAGCCTTAGAACACACATTAGCCAGCCATCAAGGCGCGCACTCTATGGGAGTTCTCTTGACACAGTCACTACATAAACAAAATTGACAGTTTACGGCAAAAAAACACAACATTCTGAAAAACGGTGCAGACATTCATCCACAACTATATGATTTTCCTTGTTTTTAAGGATGTCTCCACCCTTGATCATAAAACACCAAATGCAGCAATGAACTTCGACAGTCACGTTGTAGAAAGCTCGATTTGGCCCCCGAAAATATATTGATTAGTCTTTAGGAATACATTTAATTTTTCATGATGAACTCCATCAATGACACTTTTTGTGAATGACGCTTACCCCATGGGCCACACTTTCCCAGTATTTTAGCCGACACTTGTTTTCCACTGTTAAGCAGCATACCCTGCATTTCTTTGGCATACATTTTAGCATCTTCTTCAGAATAAAATCGGAGTTCAAGATGCCTGTAATTTAAAAACAAAAACTCAAAATAGTATTCCTTCAATTTTAGAAGTACATGTACGGTATTAAATTCTTTGTTCAGTCCGTGGGTTTTCCAATTACTGACATTTCAAGAAGGATTTAAATAGTAATATGGTCAGAGGTGCCAAAAGGAAGCTTGAAGATGTTATCAGAATCAGACCTCCTGTAAACAGATGATCGACATCTGCTAAACATCAAACTAATTGAGGTGAGTGATGTATCAATTGAGTTTATGACAACTCTATAACCTACGGCGATCAAATACACCCAGAGTGACTATGACGGAGGTGAATTTAATAAATGTTAACTTCTCAAAAAAGATCTTGTTTGTCCAAAGTCAGGGAAGTTTCTTTTATTAACCCCTTTGGTCTCGGAAATGCTACTGTTTTTAAAATTTACATGTGCTCGAAATGCCAAAATGAAAGATGTTTGAAAATATTCAGAGCATCATGTGCAACTAATGTATTGTGTGATCAAATACAAAATTTGAGCGATCAGTTCAGGTATTGAATCGTTTGAAAAAAAATCCCTTAAATATCAAGACCTGTAAATCCATAACATGATAGAAGCCTGCTTACCCACTCTTGTGAGCTCCCTTATGGGACCCCATGAACCTGGCACTCAGACAATGACTCTGGAGAATATATGGTAATAATGCTCCGTCACCTAAATCCTGCACTTTGACTGGATGTATCATTACTGTCATCATTCGGTTAATGGTTAAACGCTCTGCAAAATACATATCAAAAATTCTTACAAAATGTATTTGTTGTGGCTCTAGAGTGGGGTGTTAATCTACCTCAGTTCAGTTCAAGTGCCAATTATTGGTCAGTTTATGTTTCTTGCTTCTGATTATCAATTGTAGAGACAGACAGAACAAGAAATGCAATTCCTAATTGCTAATAAAACGAGAAAATCTGTCATCCTAATAGAAAACAAGGATACCCCAAACCTATATTGAGTCCATAAAATTAGTACCAGTAAGGCAAGTTTACATAAAATATGAGATATTAGTGTTTGTCCATGTATGATAATGTATAACGAAAATACATTCAAGTGAAACACAATACCAAGCAAGGTCTCATATAGTATCTATGAATAAAATTAGAGAATATTTGAAATTGTCAGTTATGCTCATAGGAGGTGCCACTTTACCTCTAATATCACATGAGCCAAAAAGAAACCCAAGTGAGGTCTCATGGTAAAAATATGGTAACAAATGAAGCATGCGTTTTCTAATTGTGCTCCGAAAATGGTTGTGTTACGAATGATCACAAATGACTCAAAAACAATCTAAAAGTGAGGTCTCATGGTTCAGAAGCTATATACAAAATTTGGTAAAAGCTGAAGGATGTGCTATCAAATTATGCTCCAGAAACAAAAAGACAGCTATAGGTGGCGCCACCTAAAGTTAAACATGACCCAAAAACAATCTCAAGCAAGGTCTCATGATAAAGAATCTATCTATATAATTTCGAGAAAATTTACAAGACAGATGGAAGTAATCAAAAGTACTCTATTTTCTCTATCTATGTTTTATTGTAGATTTTAAGGGCAATCTACCAACAAGTCTTCATGAATCAAAAATTTATTTTCTTACCGTTTTTCTGTGCCTTTATCTTAGCAATAGGCCCACAAAACATCATTTCTGAGAGAAAACAATAAAATATGTAAGACAAAATATTTTTTTAAATTAGAAATAGCAAGAATGCCTTGACAGCGTTGAAAATTAGATGTTCCTGCAGCCTTTGGACAAACAATTTTCGGAAGGCTAGCTAAACTTTTAGAGAGTTTAACATGCAATACATAGGATAGAGCAACAGGAAAATTACAGGATCCCTCAAGAGCGCTAGAACTCTGGTATTTAAAGTCCTAACTCAGGACATCATCAAGCAAGGCATCATTAACATCATTAAACCATCATCAGAAATAAAGGTACAGTAAATTTTGGTTATATTGGTCTGTGACACTTACTGTTAGGTGCAACAGACATGATGACCACCTACCTTGTGGAGTTTGTGTGCTGATCTCAGTTGTTATGGGACTCAGGTTGATTTTCTGTCCTATGGATCGTTGAATAGGTGTAGAAACCTTCTGAACAATAGCCTTGCCAGATGCAGTTTTTATGATTCTTTTCCTTTGTAAGACCTTTTGAGTTGTCTTCTGAGTTGATACTAAGGGCAATAAGGGGGTAGTTTCTTTGTTAAGGGACGGATCAGAGGGCTCTAATGGAGACAATAATGGTTTTGGGCTTTCCTCAACATCTTCTTTATTGTCAGAGCCAATCTCCATTTCAATCACTTCTGCTGATTCTACATTTTCTTTTGACATATGTAAATTGATATCAGAACCTTTTGAAATATCCTCCATTTTAGAGGACAAGTTGTCCTCGGGTGCTGGTAATACTCGACTTTCTTCAGTGGTTTGTTCAGGTTCCGATGAAAGGGATGTATTTTTCTTAACATCTGTAGTTTTAACTGAAGGTGAAATTACTGTTTTGGTACCTGGAGATTGTTTTTGTGCAGTTGAAGATTTACTCGTTATTGTAGAGGTCTTGACGGTGACTTGTGTTTTGACTGCAGTTGGATTTGTTTTTACTGCAGTTGGAGTTGTTTTGACTGCAGTTAGGGTTGTTTTGACTGCAGTTGGGGTTGTTTTGACGGCAGTTAGGGTTGTTTTGACTGCAGTTGGGGTTTTTTTGACTGCAGTTGGGGTTGTTTTGACTGCAGTTGGGGTAGCTCTGACTGCAGTTGGTGTTGTTTTGTCTACAGTTGGGGTTGCTTTACGGTTACCAGTGACTGTTGTTGAATTACTCAGAGTGGATTGAGCAACATTAGTAGTTGTATGAGTAGGTTTCATTCTTGTAGCAGAGGTGCTCACAACATCGGAAGTAGAATTTACAGCTCCTGTTTTCCCTTTGCTTGACGCTACTTTCACAACTCGCTTTTTCACTATCTTCCTTGTTCTGGGAATGGAGGTAGCTTCAGAACTAGCAGGAACCAAATTGCCACTTTCAGGATCACCTGTAGTAGTACTAACCTAGAAGTGTACAAGATATAGACAAAGAGTTACCGAATATTGTGGAATATTTCAGGACAACTAGTACACACTTCCTTGAGATGGCTTGATGTCAATGCAGGTTAATTAATGATTCAAAGTTTCACTTTTACATAGGAAAAATGAACAGAAAACAAGTTTGAAATGAAATTTGTAACTGTGTTCTTGGGTTTTATAAGAATGCATTAGTGGGGGTTTTAACAATCCTCTCACTATAAAATAAAAAGAATACTTTGCCAGTCATAGCTTTCCTTTAAAACGGTAGAGTACAATGATCAGTCAAATATCTAAACTCACTCAGTAAGCCAAAACTTTGCACCACACACAAAGAAAGGAATAAACCCCAATGTTAGAGGGAAGGAGACTGGGCCCTTTGCCTAGAGCAAACCCATCAAAATTAAAACGATGTAAATTTGGTCAAAAACTGAAAGGACGTAACTAGGAAAGAAAACGGTCTTATGTGAACAGTTTTTTGCGGCGGCGATTGTGCCTAAAAGAATTTGTGAGTTCTGACAAATACATATATCTCTACCTCATGGGCAATTGGTTGTACTGCTTCCATCCCTTCTACCTGTTCAAGGAACGATGCCAGGGCATTTTCTGCTTGAACCAAACTTTCATCTGATTCCTCAGCAGACATGATATACACGCTTATTTTCTCCTTGAACTCTGAATTTACACTGTAAGTATAATATAAAGAATTCAACTTAAAGCTGCGAAATAACATAGGAAAATTTCTCATCTCACTATTCGTCTCCAGAAGTGCATAATAGGAGCTTTCATTGTCACCAATCTTCTTGAGAATATATTCTAAGGTAATTTTTAATAATAACAGAGCATGTTTCCAAGTTATTGAATTCATGTTTTTTAGTTGATTTGCTCGGGTTGCTGGTTTAACCAATACCGTTTATTTCAATGGCGGTCATTTTGTATTTCAAGGTTAATTACTTCAAATGCCTATTGTATTATATAACCAGGGATATCCTATATACTTCCGGGCACACGCCTTAGGACTTAGGTATAAATACTCTAAAAAATTGCCAAGATCAGGTCAAAACTTAAGAAAATATGGACTAAAAGAGAATATTACATAATCTAATAGATGCTGTATTATATGTATATATAGATGACCTATTATGCAATGGAAGAATAGATGCCATAAATGGATCAAGACACACGTTTTAGAAAAAGGTAACGGCGCGGCGCGCTGACTTTGAGAGTAGAACTAGCCGTTAACAAACTTGGAACATGCACTGTTGTCGTAGAACTCGATAGTTCGGCAAAAATGCGAATGAGGGCAGATAGAGAGGAAATTGTCATTTTAGTCCAAACTTTACCCACCGATCGACAGGCTCTATTCTTCGTCGTTGGACGGTTTATCCGTCGATCGATGGACAACCCGTCGATCAAAGTAAAAGTCAAAGTAAGCTTTATTTCTAGACGATTGATTATAAAAAATAAACATTAGCTCTAAAGAGCTATTGATCTGCGACTTTCCCCAACCTGGCAAATCTAACTCCATAAAAAGTTCTATTAATATTTGGAGGTTGAAATTTTGTGCGATGCCTCGATAAATAAGCAGGCTGCCATTGGTAGGAAAGCTTTGGTTAAACATGCATAAGTGTCGTGTGTACGATGATTGGTTCTGTACACAGGCACACAAAGTGCTCTCCCCTTACCAACTATCTAATACATATGATATGTATTAGATAGAAGGGTAAGGGGAGAGCACTCCGTGTGCCTGTGGTTCTGTACGATGCACTGTGCAAACCTACTCTGTTGTCTATTTGATCCACTGAACAACTTAACATAATATAATAAAGTAGTAAGGAAACTCCGTAAATATTCATGGTGTAATCTCAATATTTCGACTTTAAGAAGGCAAGGGAGATTAACATTTTGTTATGTTACAGATCAGGGTCCTAAAGGTCAGTCATAATACCTAGCCAGGCTAATAAATTAAGTAAACATATGTCACTGAATTGAAATCTCTGCTAGGTCCTATGCATACATACAACAGTTTCAATGATTCATAAATTTTAATCTCCCTTGCCTTCTTAGTGTCAACCATCCCATAGTTGTTTTGATTCTGTCTTTTCTATATAAATGCATACTGTCTTTTGATGTACTCATAATTCTCCTGACGATGACTTATTTAAAGTTGAAATATTGAGATTACACCATGAATATATACGGAGTTTCCTTACTACCTACTCTACTCTGTTGTTGTTGCAACTAGCAAAGTGCGAGAATTTGGCTTTTTACATCGAAAACCCTCACAGTAGATATTGTGGTCTATCATGCTCGATCACTCCCAATCAGAATGTTTCTACAATCGGATTTAATAGTCAAAAGTGAGCACGAGTACTCCTGTTCTACCTGGTAGTGTTACTGTTTTGAGCTAGGTGAGTTATTTTTAGATCTCGAATAGAAGAGTCATAAAAAAGACTTCACTGGAAGGCAATCTGAGCACGGATGTTTAAGAATGGTTAAATGTATAAATTAAAATTTAGAACTAGAAAGTAGTGAAAATATTTCAAAGAAGGTAAAAATATTATAGCCTTCATAAAATACGATGTCAACAGACTATTTTAATATTTCATAAAATTGTAATAGTCCTGTTTCGCTATTACCTCGCATTTTCGATCAGAAGACGAAACAAGGACACACAACAGAAAAGGGAAATGTTTTTTTTTGTTGCGAGTAAACAATTAACAAATACTGATTCAATTATGTAAAGCCTGTAAAGGTAATGTCAATGATGTCATTAATTGGAAATATACCTAAAGTCTCCTTGTCTTACCTAAATGAATGTATAACACTGACAACACTTCTTCATTTTTGAAATGTAAAATGTAAATTGTCAGATTGTGATGTCTATTCTAGACTAGTTCAATTTACCGAACTTTGGTGATATTACAATATCACCATAAGTTCGGTAAATTGAACTAATTCTAGACTAGTCTAGTAATTTCCTACTTTACTATTAAAGTAAAGGTCTTACTCTGTTATTTCATAATTTCTGGCCGTCGATCTTTACTCGACGCTATGTTACATCCTGTGCGCATACCTCCGCTGAAGATCGGAAAAGAAAGTATCCTGTGCAGGGAGGACTGCGAAGCAAACCGCACGGCTTACAGTCACTGACTGATATCCCCTTTACTATAAAATAACTAAGTTCGCTGCGAAATGTGGTGGTTTAATAGTTTCTGATGTCTTGTCGCTGAAGTCAGTGTTGAAAAATGCAAATTTTTTTCTGTAGGCCTATAGTATGCATAATTTGGCTTAGGCCTACTACAACTAAAATCTATATATTTGTCGAATTGAATAATCGCCATAGTATTTTCGGATGCGTGTATTTAAACGCTTACAGAAACTCAAATTATTTAGCCCCTACTAGAAATATCACTCCTGAATTTTATAAGTTAACCCCCCCCCCCCCCCCCCCCCCCCTGCACCCTCGTTTATGAGTAAGGTCTGTTTTCGTCGAGTTTGTGGCAGTTAGGTCTTTCAGGAAACAGCGAAATCCAACACAATTGGTTTATAAAGGCAAATATTTTCTTACAGATGATAAATTAATAGCTATTCCTTTCGCAAGACTGTTTTGAAGCAGCTGGGACGCGAAACAAACATCAATTAAGACTGAAAAGTTTGTATATATTGAGATTTTGCTCTGCGTTTACCGACGTGGGTAAGGCCGATTAAGTGACTACCTGGTACCGACCATAGATATACAAACATAAATAACGAGGAATTTCCCTGATGATAATTGCAGTTTGCTTTCGAAATACTGTAAAAAAAATTCATTGTATGTGAAAATTTTTAATTATACGTGTTCTAATGGGTTTGGTTTAAGCTCTGCGTGTATAAGAGAATCTATTCAAGCGAACTGTTCTCAACAGGGCTGGGTAGCTCAGTTGGTAGAGTGGTGTGACGGTAACCCTAAATCATGAGTCCAATTCTCACCCAATTATACTTTTGGCCATTGCCAGCTTCCATATATAGTTTTAGTGGGCGCTATGCTGGCCGAAACCCCAAAAACTTCAGAATTATACTTATTTTTCAGTTTTAAGGACTCACCACACCATCCCCTATCTCAGAAATTAGGTTGTAAACTGCTCCTTATCCATCCATCAGTCCTGGGGTCTGTTTTTCGACATAAACGTAACTTTGCACCTGGTCGTAACGTCATGGCAACATATACCTTTAACACTAGGTTACGACCAGGCGCAGAAGTTACGATGGGCGTAAATGTGTTGATAAACCTTCACATCTGCTTGGTGTCATGAAGAACACACAAGTCTGTGGTTATATTTGACTCTTAATATATTTATGATCACTAAAACACACGGGCACAGATATAACTACATTACCATGAAGCTTCTTTATAAGTTCATTATTAATCTTGGTCAGGGTTAAACTCCCATGCTTGTCTTCTACCTAGGTTTTTCTGGGGGGGGGGGGGGGGGGGGAACCAAAATTTTCCCTTCCTTTTTCCATGACTATGGGGTTTAATCTCAGTCTACCTATACTCTTGCCATAAGTAAAAATGCGGAAGCATTGTCAATGTATTAGAAAGTGTTTGATGAAATTCTACTGACTAAGGCCAAGCTCCTGTCAGTCGTCAACCTACATGTAATGAAGTATCATGGGTTATTTTATTACAACAATTTATGAGATATCGGAGTCTCGTGCTTTGGTAAAGCTTTTATAAGAACCAATGCATTCGCCGAACTGAGGTTTACTGGGATTGTCGATAGATATGATCATCCATTAAGTGGGAAATGAATTTATTTTCTGATTTGAAATTGCGCAATTGTTGATAATTTTAAAATCTACCACGCATAAACGTCACATAATGTAGTATAAGCAGGCTGAAAGCACCAGTGCCCTGAATATGGGGTAATGCGACCTTTCACACTTCCCCCATTCATCTACTTCAACTTTTACGAATTTCCGAATGCTTGGACTGTCAATGTCGTGAGAAAAAGAAACATTCATTTTTGCCTCCCTTGTTGGAGAGCTCCCAATAGTTGGTGCTCAACCAGGCTATGATTACCTTTGTTTTTATATTTAGTTGAGCACGTTCTCAGAAAGTTTTACTATTTCAATCTCTGATCCGAACTCTTGGGAGTATGCTCAATGAGAGTTGAGAATGGAGTTGAGTGAGGCACATATTTATAATCCCAGCCCTTGGCCATTGCCAGATTTAGTGTGGTGGGGGGGGGGGGGGGGAGTGGGCTCATTCATTGCCCAGAGGAAACCCTTGACCTTCGGCGAGTACCTGCCAACTCTTCCACATATGGCGATCAAGTGAAAGATCCACTTTTTTTTCCGTTTTTATTTGGTCTGAGTGGGATTCTAACCCGCACTACATCGATGGAAGGTCTGTGTGGGACTGAGGAATGATCACTCTAACCCACTGGACCACCGAAGCCCCTCACCAGAAATAGTTAATGGTGAATTCCATTTTCTTAACAGACTAATGTGCCCATTTGAAGTCCTGTTACTTCATCCTTAAGAACTAGAAGAACGATCCAGAAAATGGCGGATTTTGACGGCTTTGATGAGATGGATTTGGATGACCTGGATGTTGTTGACGAAATAAGCGAATCGGGATCAAGAAAAGAAAGGTTGTACATTATTTACTAAAAAGCTATGTTTTTTATGAAATATAAAGCCTCCTTAAAAGATGAATGAACAATTTTGGGCAATCAATCAATCAACCAATTTTTGTCAAACACACTCCTTTGTGAATATACTCTCAAGGCGGTGATTCAATACACAACTTTTGGTGTATTGATGGCAGGCATCAAAATTTGTGTTTGACATCATTTTTAGACGAGATTTTTTTAGCGCTTTTCCTCACTCTTTATTTCACAATTATGGATAATTTTGTTTTAAAGTGGCATGAGCTGCCAAAATGCTGATATTTTGACGTTGAAACAGAATGTTGAAATTATCGGCTATTTTTCTCAAGACGCATAATTTAGAAGCTTTTTAGTGCTTTTAGTCTCGAGAATGTATGATAAAGTGTTGTTTTGAACGAACTTTGGCTTAGAATGAATGAATGGTCGTCCCGGTTATTAAATTTTTTTTTACTCTCGAACATAATTCTGGTTCGTATAGGCCACATACTGTATAGATTTTCCTCATTCCAAGGCCAATCATTAAGTTTTTCCATGGCCTTCAAAGTCTCTTACTGTCGTGACGATCAGAAATTATGAAAAAAGTGTGAATTTCGGCAGCTCATGCCACTTTAACTAATGTTTTCATCCATGTACAATCACAAACCAGCTTTGTAATTGAATGGTTTTTTAGCCCGCCATCATTCTGATGGTGGGGTATTCAAATCGCTTTTCCGTGGTCCGTCGTCCGTCGTCAGTCGTCCGTCGTCCGTCGTCCGTCGTCCGTCGTCCGTCGTCCGTCCGTTAACTTTTTGCTTGTTACCTTTATTCCAAGAAAACTACCAGTCCAATCTTAATCAAACTTAATATACAACATCACCCTATGGTCTAGTTGTGCACCGTACGTTTTCATCTCATTTGCATATTTAATGTGGCCACCAGGGGGCGATATTGTTTTTTTTTGTTACCTTTATTCCAAGAAAACTACCTGTCCGATTTTCACCAACCTTGGCTGACATTATCTCCATATAGTCTAGTTGTGCATCCTATATTTTCATCTCATTTGCATATTCAATATGGCCGCCACGGGGCGATGTTGTTTTTTCTTTGTTACCTTTATTCCAAGAAAACTACCTGTCCAATCTTAATCAAACTTAACATACATCATCACCCTATGGTCTAGTTGTGCACCGTACATTTTCATCTCATTTGCATAAACAATATGGCCGCCAGGGGGAGATGTTGTTTTTCTTTGTTACGTTTATTGCAAGAAAACTTTCGGTAGTTACCTTTATTCCAAGAAAACTATTTGTCCAATCTTAATGAAACTGAACATGCATCATCACCCTACGGTCTAGTTGTACACCGTACATTTTCATCTCATTTGCATATTCAATATGGCCACCAGGGGGCGATATTGTTTTTTTTTTGTTACCTTTATTTCAAGGAAACTACTAGTCCGATTTTCATCAAACTTGGCTGACATTATCTCCATATAGTCTAGTTGTGCATTGTACAGTTTCATCTCATTTGCATATTCAATATGGCCACCAGGGGGCGATGTTGTTTTTCTTTGTTACCTTTATTCCAAGAAAACTACCTGTCCAATCTTAATCAAACTTAACATACATCATCACCCTATGGTCTAGTTGTGCACCGTACATTTTCATCTCATTTGCATATTCAATATGGCCGCCAGGGGGCGATGTTGTTTTTTCTTTGTTACCTTTATTCCAAGAAAACTACCTGTCCAATCTTAATCAAACTTAACATACATCATCACCCTATGGTCTAGTTGTGCACGGTACATTTTCATCTCATTTGCATAAACAATATGGCCGCCAGGGGGAGATGTTGTTTTTCTTTGTTACGTTTATTGCAAGAAAACTTTCGGTAGTTACCTTTATTCCAAGAAAACTATTTGTCCAATCTTAATGAAACTGAACATGCATCATCACCCTACGGTCTAGTTGTACACCGTACATTTTCATCTCATTTGCATATTCAATATGGCCACCAAGGGGCGATATTGTTTTTTTTTTGTTACCTTTATTTCAAGGAAACTACTAGTCCGATTTTCATCAAACTTGGCTGACATTATCTCCATATAGTCTAGTTGTGCATTGTACAGTTTCATCTCATTTGCATATTCAATATGGCCACCAGGGGGCGATGTTGTTTTTCTTTGTTACCTTTATTCCAAGAAAACTACCTGTCCAATCTTAATCAAACTTAACATACATCATCACCCTATGGTCTAGTTGTGCACCGTACATTTTCATCTCATTTGCATATTCAATATGGCCGCCAGGGGGCGATGTTGTTTTTTCTTTGTTACCTTTATTCCAAGAAAACTATTTGTCCAATCTTAATGAAACTCAACATGCATCATCACCCTACGGTCTAGTTGTACACCATACATTTTCATCTCATTTGCATATTCAATATGGCCACCAGGGGGCGATATTGTTTTTTTTTTGTTACCTTTATTTCAAGGAAACTACTAGTCCGATTTTCATCAAACTTGGCTGACATTATCTCCATATAGTCTAGGTGTGCATTGTACAGTTTCATCTCATTTGCATATTCAATATGGCCACCAGGGGGCGATGTTTTTCTTTGTTACCTTTATTCCAAAAAAACTACCCGTCCAATCTTAATCAAACTTAACATACATGTACATCATCACCCTATGGTCTAGTTGTGCACCGTACATTTTCATCTCATTTGCTTAAACAATATGGCCGCCAGGGGAGATGTTGTTTTTCTTTGTTACGTTTATTGCAAGAAAACTTTCGGTAGTTACCTTTATTCCAAGAAAACTATTAGTCCAATCTTAATCAAACTCAACATGCATCATCACTCTACGGTCTAGTTGTACACCGTACATTTTCATCTCATTTGCATATTCAATATGGCCGCCAGGGGGTGATATTGTTTTTTTTTTGTTACCTTTATTCCAAGGAAACTACTAGTCCGATTTTCACCAAACTTGGCTGACGTTATCTCCATATAGTCTAGTTGTGCATCGTACAGTTTCATCTCATTTGCATATTCAATATGGCCACCAGGGGGCGATGTTTTTTTTTTTTTGTTACCTTTAGCCCAAGAAAACTACCTGTCCAATCTTAATCAAACTTAACATACATCATCTCACCCTATGGTCTAGTTGTGCACCGTACATTTTCATCTCATTTGCATATTCAATATGGCCGCCAGGGGGAGATGTTTTTTTTTTTTCGTTTATTGCAAGAAAACTTTTGCTTGTTACCTTTATTCCAATAAAACTATCAGTCCAATCTTAATCAAACTTAACATACATCATCTCACCCTATGGTCTAGTTGTGTCCAATACATTTTCATCTCATTTGCATATTCAATATGGCTGCCAGGGGCGATATATTTTTTTTGTTACTTTTTTCCAAGAAAACTACCAATTCGATTTTCACCAAACTTGGCTCACATTATCTCCCTATAGCCCTGTTGTGTACTGTACATTTTCATCTCATTTGCATATTCAATATGGCCGCCAGGGGGCGATGTTTTTTTTCTTTATCTTTGTTCCAAGAAAACTACCTGACATTAATCAAAATCAACATACATTATCACCCTATGGTCTAGTTATGCACCGTTCATTTTGATCTCATTTGCATATTCAATATGGCCGCCAGGAGGGTGATATTTTTTTTCGTTTCTTCTATTCCAAGAAAACTACTGGTCTGATTTTGAACAAACTTGGCCGACATTATCTCCCTCTGATCTTGTTGTGCACCATACATTTTCATCTCATTTGCATATTCAATATGGCTGCCAGGGGCGATATCTTTTTTTTGTTACTTTTTTCCAAGAAAACTACCAATCCGATTTTCACCAAACTTGGCTCACATTATCTCCCTATAGCCATGTTGTGTACTGTACATTTTCATCATATTTGCATATTCAATATGGCCGCCAGGGGGCGATGTTTTTTTTCTTTATCTTTGTTCCAAGAAAACTACCTGACATTAATCAAAATCAACATACATCATCACCCTATGGTCTAGTTATTCATCGTTTATTTTGATCTCATTTGCATATTCAATATGGCCGCCAGGAGGGCGATATTGTTTTTTCGTTACTTCTATTCCAAGAAAACTACTGGTCTGATTTTGACCAAACTTGGCCGACATTATCTCCCTCTGATCTAGTTGTGCACCCTACATTTTCATCTCATTTGCTTATTAAATATGGCCGCCAGGAAGCAATGTTGTTTTTTAACCAAATTTGAAAATGAAACTTATTATCATTATTCCAAGAAAACTACTGACCTGATCTTAACCAAACATGACACACATCATCCCTCTAAGTTGTAGCTGTGCACCGTACATTATCATTTCATTAGCATATTGAAGATGGCTACCAGGTGGCAATGTTGTTTTCAACCAAAATTTCAAGGGGAGCTTAACTTTGCAATTCACAATTTAATTTTCCTCAACAATAGTTATCTCCTTGGAATAAGATTTTTTATGTAGGCCCCAATTCCTATATCCAGTTATTGCTGTAACAATCTTTAATATGAATAGACAACCTATGTGGGATGGTTGCCAGTTACCAACGGAAGGTCGTGGGTTTCCTCCGGGCATAGAGCCCGGTTTCCTCCCACAATAAAACTGGCAACGCCGCCATATAAGTGAAATAATCTTGAGCGCAGCGTTAAGCGCCAAACAATCAATCAATCAATCTAATATGAATAGATGAACGCGGGCGTTAAGATCCCTTTAAGGGATCTCTTGTTTTTAATTGCAGAGACACAGAGTGCTCTTCCCTTTGTCTATATAAAACCTAAAAAATGGCCAAGACTGGAAACGCTTATCAAAGCAGGCCTCGAAATTTCGTTTCTTGGCGAGAACGAAAAATCGGTTACGGGTAATTTACTTTGGCGTAACCGATTGTTCGGATAAGACTATATTTCTCAGGCGAACGGGAATATACGCATTTTAGGCTACAGTGAAGCAGCAGGATAAACTCAAGTCTAATACGACCTGTGCCTTTAATGTCATGACCAGTTTGAGAAGAAATATAAGAGTGGAATATAAATCTTACCGAATACAAGGCTTACCCGTACTTTCCAAAGAACGGATAACAGTTATTAAAACACACTGAACTTCGGCACCGATTTTTGCTTTCCTACCGCTGCATGCATACGGCTATTTGATGATATATCAATACATAGACTGGTAACCATTCAAAAGTTTCAATACTGAAAGCGAAACTAAACTGTCTCTGTACGGTAGGAAATACACGAAAAACGAATCACCCGTGTCCCGTCGGAAGACACACAGCAAAGTATTTCACCAAAACAGTTTTATTCAAACAATTCTCACTTTTCTTTCAATGTAAAGAGTAAAAACTGACCTCTAAAATGTCTTGCATTTTGGAAATAACTGGCTGTTAAATAATTATATATTCCTGGTGATTAGTCACTTCTCTCAGTAAAGCATTTTTTTTTTCAAATCAATCTATAAAACATACATGTTTTGCCTACAGGTTATAGCCCCGGTTTGTGCATTACTGCATGATACCGGTAGTTAAAAACCCCTTCATACAGGCCCCTGCACAGTTGACCAAAACAAGCCTGGTTGAGTCCATCTCTAACTATTCTGTGGGGTGATGAGTTTTAAAGGTTTTTATTTACAAGTATGATCAACCGGAAATATATTAATTTTATTAATGAGTTAGAATCTCTTTAAATCGTCATGCATTGTTTTCTCTCTATAAATAACTAAAAATTAAAATACTAGACTATTTCTACAATAGATGTGCATGAAGCTATCCCCCCTATCAAAATTTCATAGGGTTTACTCAAGGAGACATAGCTGTCAGCTGAGACATCCTGGAGCAGCCACCTGCACAGTGAGTTGTAGAGAATCTAGGTCAGAGTACTAATTGGAGAATTGAAACTTTGTTTCAATTGTCTGGGAATTGTGACATCACAAAGGCTGATGTATGTACACAGGCTGACTGACAAGAATCTTGCTTGCCGAAGTTGCAAATTTGTTTCGATTATAAAACAGTTGGAAAATACTAGAGTGCATCTTTCACTTGGTTAGTTGAACTCAGCCTTCAGACACAGAAAAAAAAAAACTGCGTGTTATATACTTCCTCGTCACGTAACCGATTTTTCGTTCTGCCTATTTTGATTTTGCGTAACCGACACGCGAACGATCGTTTCGTTCGCGTCAAATTTCGAGGCCTGCAAAGCAGATCTCACGAAATCAGTCCCCCCGCTCGAGGGGTAAGGGGAGAGCACTCTGTGTACCTGTGGTTTTTATAATTTATTATCTAATATTTTTAAGGTTTTTACCCCAATTTTTATTTTAATAGTGGAAGAGAAGAAGAGGAAGGTGGAGAAAGGGGAAATGTCAAAGGTGAACAAATTTTCTTTGATTTAAAAATAACTGCTCTGTTAAATGCATAGAGATAATCAGATTAGAGAATAGTTTGATAGTTTATATCCTCTTTTTGTTAGCCAAAATATTGTATTCAAGAAAGTTCAAACTGATATACAAATATAACCTTCTGAAAATTCACTTTTATCTAGCAATGCAGGTTGTGAGCATAACTTTCAGAGAGCAGTTCTCCACAATGAGATTTCGCAAGTCCTCTTTATTGAGGAAATGTTTTCTTCAAGATATAATGATAACAATCAAAAAGTAATATTAACTGATTGTTATTCATTTGGAACAAAGCAGATTCTGTTAAGCAATATAGCTAGTATACATATATTGGGTATAAAGGTCTAAATGATATAAACGGTACCCCTTTTTAACGCAATTAGAAACTTATCTCCATGGTTAATATAGACAGGAAGATTTGTCCTGTGTCCGTGTGTGTTTAGTGTTCATAAATACATGTATAAGTGAACTGCCTTAAGCGGAAACCCTACTTTGCCACCGAGTGAAATCCCGTACGTAAGACTGTATAAAGCTTCCACCTGTCTAACGCGACCAGCTGTGAAGCTGATGAAATATATACAAAACCTGTATTATGTAACCAAAACTTGTTTTCTATAATCAGCTCTATGTGGTCTTTAAAAAAAAAGATTTGCATAAGATTTGAACATGCTGTGTCCGTGGCGCAGCATTTCAATACCCCAGGTCATAAAAGTATAAAAAGTATAGGTAAATATTTGACCTCTATACCTGTGGTTTGTTCTCAGAATGTAATGGTGAAGTGGTAGTAGAAGGTATTCCCCCTGACACAACACCTACCATACTGAAGAAGCTGTTTCCACAAGCCATAGATATTAACCTACCAGATACAGAGGATGGATACTCTGCCGGGTAACATTTCATTATTGCAAAATTTACTTACATGTAAAATCAAAAGTTTTTACAAGAAACCCCATTTATTTCCATGTTAGGTACTTCAGTTTTAAGAAATGACACAGCTACATCGTAGCTATTTGATTTGAAGTTATATTCAATAATTTTGTTCATGTCCATAAAAACTGGATGATTTCATGACCTAATTTTGAATGACACTTATCTGGAGAACAATAAACTCTACCAACAGTTTTTGGCTGATCCCTCACTTTATCAAACTGAGAGAAGAATTCCGATAGAGAATGTTGGTTGTCTTACCCATCTATCAGCAGACCTCGAACCACACTGATATTCTTCCTGGGATATTTGTTTTCAGATTGAATGTTGGGTTAAATTGACCCTCTGGAAATAGATTGCTCATACACATATTATCCAAGCACAACTAGAAACTCGTCTCTATGGTTATTTTAGTGAAGAAGATTTTTTTGTGTGTTATAGACTATAGTGTGTGTAAATATTATCCAAGCATGCTATACGAGGAGTTCTTTCAGAGAGCCGTTCTCCAGAATATTATTTCAGGAATCCTCTCTGCCATTCCCAAGTCCTAAATTCCTGGTAATGACTGCAATTTTCATGGAGCTGCCTACATACTGGACTGAACATTCATAGAGCTACTTTAAACATTATATAGGCTAGGATCATTAAGACTATTGAGAACTTAGTTAAAAGTTCTAATGGAAGTGTAGAAAATGTCTTTCGAAAAGCCCAAGTAAAGAAGAAATGATTGGTTCTTAATGCTAGCGTTTGCACTTTTGGACTCAAATCCCAGTGCTGTGTAATTAGCAGAATAGTCCTTGCAAGACGGAACTTACTTGTTGCAACATAAAGGATCTTTGAACCTACATGTAATTCAAGCCCATTTTAATTACCCAGGAATTTCAACACAAATTTCAATCCACTGCTCCTTTTAACCGAGATGAAAAAGAATGTAAGCTCTCTTTTTCAAAAGGCAATGATGGATAAGGAATCAAGGGAGAGGAAACTTCCTGAAATGGCGCCTGTATGGACTGCCTTAATTAACCTTAAGTTCAACATGTCACAATATACTCTTGGTAAAAATTCCATGCCATATTAACAGGACAGAATTTCAAGATATTTAAGCACACCTATTGCCTATGATGAGATGGTAACTGTATAAAATCCAGATATCCTTGTTTACCGAAGACTATTGATATAACACGTGTAGTTGTACAGTTCTAACTGTAGTCCGTTCTGAGCACTTTTCGCGACTCCCTTTTTTATTAAGTGTGAACAGCTTGGTCTAGAAGTGTCCAACTTACTATTGAACTCATGATAAATGCTTTTAAGAAGATTGGTACCCCTGTAATCAAGATCTGTTAAATCTGTCAAACAAACATCAACAAGATCTGAAGAGAGAGACAAGTGAGTTCCAGAAAAAACAGACAGATTTAAGTCTTGTGCTGTTTGAATAACCATGCCATTGTTTTATTAAGAAAACCATAAGATGGAGTAAGCGAGAGATAAAGACAAATATGAAGCCTCATTCAGCAGTGAAATCATAAGTTTGTTTGAATGTATTGTTATTTACATGATGTGCGTGTTTGATTGTTATCAATGTGAAGATGTTTTGATGAAGAATATCCATAATAAAGGATTTATGGACAAATCAATGTCGCATCCTGTCAGGGGGATATCCACAAATGCTGAAAACAGTCCATCCAAATTTGTTCAATCCCTGCACTGCATGTCCTATTGGATATTCAAGCAGTTCTGTATGGATCCCATTTAAATCAAGCTTTGTTGCAGAAGCTTTGTTGGGGATTTGAGAGGCTGCTTATCCCATGAACCTGTCCAGGATACAGAAGACGGTAACTGTGGGGTGCTGGCAAGTAACGTCAAGTGGTATATTTGAAACAGACTTTCAAGTGCTCGATGCCAAAACTCTGGGAAAACAAAAGTTCTTCAGTAGTTTTAGAATGCTTCTTGCTGTGGAAAATTGTTCACTGACAATTTTAATTTCGTGCGATCAACTCTGTGCAACATCTTGTGAATAACCTGAGGAGGACAACCTGAAACTCTAGATACAGTGAGGCAAAAACACAACGTTTTATCAATCATCCATCAAAAGTATAAAGACTCTTAGCAAAAGAAGAAAAGTGTACAAATATTGCTGTGATGGATCAAATGAGATATAAAACTCACTGAGAATAAATAAACCATACATGTTTTTGGTGGGAAGAAAACTCTGAGCTTCCTATAAAGATTGAGAAGAAGAATGTGATTGAACAATTGAGGGAAACATTCAGAATAAAAGCATGGACAGGAAAAGTGCTATTAATAATCTTTTTTTAAACAACGATAAGATGTATGATTTATAATAAAGTGTCAAAAACAAACCTGAAAAGTGAGCAGTAGAGTGCATTCTCAATGAAAAGAATTCTTGTTTTAAAATGATGGCTTGGCCAGAGCCAAAGGTGTATATTCTAGAGTGATTTGAAGAATTTATCACAGAAGAAGTCCCCTATTTATAAAACATTGTGCCACAAATTATTCCTGCCATGTAAATGACCAATCCTAGGCAGAGTTAAAACTGTTTTTGGAGTGATTAACCAGAAGACCAAGGGCATTCCTTAAATATCAAAGGGGGAGAAAACAAAAAAAACAGCATTCAATTGTATTGAACGGGCTCCCATAGGCCATCGTATTCATGTGTATGAATCTTGCACTTGGTTTACCGTAATACGGTGTGAAGATACACTGAAAATGAATCTGTCAGAAAAACTCGTGTTCGATCTGCAGTGGAGCCGCCATTGACATTTTGAAATGAACAGGAAGAAGTACATGTATTAGTGAATTACTTCCCTTGCAAGCTTATCGTATCTTGTATGGTTATAACCTGCAATGTCCTTGGTAAGACTACCTTTTCTGAAAATTCTACGCGTAGACTGTCAAGTCTTTCCAAAAGGTTGATTTACAAGACAGTATATATTTCAGAGTTATTCGAGTGTCTTGTAGAATTGCACAGGCAGACAACCCTTTTTTCAATCCCAAATTTACAGATTCTTTTTGAAGGGAACACTGTTGACAAAAAGCACTAGCACGTTACAAACAATCTACGAAGTTCAGTTTACATTTGTAAGTGAGAATGGGAACCTTCTATTCAAAGACGTCGCTAATAAAAGACCAGAATCAGAGAGAAGATGGGTTCCTGCCTGAGAATATCCTGATGAAGCCAATATCACAGCATACTCTGTCTCATACTGTTACTAACAATTATGCCCATAGAACTTTCTGAGTTTCTAAATGGGATTTACCATTACATTGAAACAATAATAATTTTTTTTTTTTTACATTACGTAATTCTATTTCATAGCACATATTTTTCATGATTTCATACAAATAATATGTTTGTCTTCATCCCATCATGCTACATCTTCAGGTATGCTATTCTAGTTTTGGCCTCCATGGAAGAAGCCAGAAATCTTGTTAGCCAAGAGAATAACCTTCGGATTGGAGACACGGTTGCTCAACTTTATATTAAGAAAAAAACAGGTAGAGTAGTTAGAGATGGAAGCATCATTTGAATAGCTTTTAGTTAAGAATGATTTACTGATGGTTGTGATAGCAAATAAATAATTATGTAAGTCTTTTTTGTTCTTTTCTAATAATTTTCTGTTTTTCTTGAGTCATTTTTACCTTCAGACCCTGAAGAATGTTTCCCGATGTTTTGGCACTGTTAATGTTAATTCAGCTGTAAAACAACTGATGAAACGTTACGGTTCTGGAGATGTTACTCTTAGATATTTTGTTAACAGTCCCATGGAAAAAGTTTTCAAAAGGTTCTCGCGTGGCAGGGCAGAAGACTCAATTTTTCAAAGGCAGAGGGAATACCCGTAGAA
The DNA here is from genome assembly GCA_963971465.1 of Lepidochitona cinerea. NCBI lineage: Eukaryota > Metazoa > Mollusca > Polyplacophora > Chitonida > Tonicellidae > Lepidochitona > Lepidochitona cinerea. The sequence goes on from OZ020551.1 coordinate 9,362,825, forward strand.
AGATGTATAAACAAGGGAACAGAGGAAATGGACGTTTTCAGGGATTCCAAAAATTTTCTCGAGCTAATTATTCAAAAGGAGATTTCAATCAAGGATTAAATTTTAATAGAGATGAAAATCAGTATGGAGGCTATCTGGAACATTCTCCACAATATTCACGGGATCCTGAAACAATTCCTGGTGATGATTTAAACTCTAACAGCATTTCGATGAGAAACCCTGAAACAGAACGTAGTCCAAGTCGTAGTTATCCATATGAAGAAAGTCCAATAGAAGACTGGGATAGGAGAGAAGATTGGTTTGATGAAGGAAACTCACACCGTGCTAACAGAAATAGGAACAGATCATCACCAGCTGATCCAGACGACCGCCTCCAGGAAGGTAACGTAATACTTAATTGTTGCTTATTATTGTATTACCACCAACCCAAACATTTATATACATTTCTCACACTACACAACCCATTTTTTTACACTCCCAAGCAGTGTGTTATTATCAAAATTAACGTGTGAAATTATGACGCAGGGAACACTATGACCTCACTAAAGATCAGTCAAAAGTGACTCCTAAAGTGAAATTTTGTTTTCTTCTGATTTAAGAGTCACCCAAAATAAAGTTGGGCACTTTCTGTGTAGCATAGTGATTTATTTTTTCACTGTTAATTTTTATTTTTTTTTCATTTCAGAACATTTAGGAAGCAGATGGAATCTACAGGTAAGATCTTGCATTACTTTCTCATGTTTCAAAAATGTGAAATTTTCGGCTAATTTCTAATAGAAATGGGATTCAATACCAGAAGGACAGGGATTTGTTAATTTTTTATATACAAGGATCATAAATTTTTGTTGTTTTTGGAGGAACAAAGATTAAAAATCTTTCAAGATCATTTATTATGCATAATTCACTGAATTATTTTGCTGAAAGAATCTATTTGTGAATAATTTCAGGCTGATCGCTTACCTCTTGACGAAGACCGCGGCAGAAGGCGAGAATATGAGAGACCAATGAACAGATATCCTGATAACAAAGGTAAACATTTTCCTGAAAATAATACAAGGTATGGTGCTCATTTTTCTGGTTCCGACAATCCAGATGTTCAAAATGATAATGATGACTTCCGTAACAGAGAACGATTTCAACCTCATCAGTACGACAAAAGACACCTTGAAGATGTAGATTTTGTGAGAGACAAATTTGGCAATGATGATATAGAGGATAATAGAGACACAAATGACCAAGGCCGATTTTGGCATTTGAGAAGATCACAGTCGAGAGAAAGAAGGAAAAGTGGTCATGACCATAGAAATGAGAATCCATTAAAACAAAAACCTCAAGATTATGATAAAGTTGTCTCTGAAAGACGTTCAAAGCTTGGTGAAGATTTTCGTGACCAACTGAGAGACAACCAATCAAACCGTAGGAAAGGTGGTGAGAGAAGAGATAGCCTTGAAGATGAACAGCTTCGTTATGATTCAGAGTACCCTGCTGTTCGGCGCGATCTCCCTCAATCCGGGGACTTAGATGATATCGATACTAGGTCAAGGAGAGCTGAAAGATTTTCAAAACCCAGACAAAGACACGATAGCTCAAATCGTAAACATGAATCTGGTGACTATGATCACAAAACCCATGTTCAAGGAAGGTATAGACAAAGCAAAGCAGACAGAGCTCCATCTGTGGCACCAAGTCATTATGAACGATTTCCAGAAGACAAGTGGTTAAAAGATGCCCCTGAAGTAAGCGAAAGCCGATCGTATGACAGAGCTTCTTCTGCCAAGAGAGAAGAGGATCGGAGGAGTGACAAATGGGAATCTTCCTCCCACATATCCAGCAGGGCAAGAAGTTCCTTGAGGAGAAATAGAGACTCAGCTTGGCAGCCTCCATCTCCTCCTGAAAAACGTAAGAGGTCAAGGTCACGTGACACCTCTCTGGCTATAGAGGATGAAGAAGGTCTTCTAGTGACCAGAAGTTTTGATGGGGACGTTATTGTGTCCAGACCTTCAAGGTCCACCCGTGACAGATCTATAAGTCCAGACAGTGAATTAATGAGGACTGGTTCAATAGTTACTCCACAACCTGTTATAAAAGATACTCTTTCCTCAGAAGGCGGTATAATGTTAACAAGAACTTTACAAGGGGATATTGTTTTGTCAAAAGTTAATAATCCCATTAAGGAAAGATCTCCAGATAGAATAAGTGTGGTACCCCCTGTATTACCAATCACACCGGAAAAAGGAGGTATTCTGTTGACACGAACATTGAGTGGGGATTTAGTGGTTGCAAATGCTGAAGAAAATCCACTAGACAACATGCTTGAGATTCCTTCATCAAACAGACAGACCAGTGTTGTTCGTGAATCTCCCAGAATTAGTGGCAGTATGTTTGATGACCGCATTGTAAAACCTTTCCTATCTACAGTACCAAAAAGGGGGTATTATTTTCCAGAAGCAAACCAGGCTGAGTTTGATGAGGTATCTGTTACGGGAAGTCCTCGAATCACAAGGAATCCTCATCAGTTACCTCAGAATAGGCCACGACTTTCACGAGGTATGTCCATTGACAGGGAAGACACCTCTTCTTTCAAGCGTGAAAGAAGTCACATGACTGATAGTCAAAGCGTTATGAACTTTCGGTATCAAGATAAAAGGCCTTTTGATAGTGCTAGTTATTCCGCAAATCTTGTGGAAGATAAGGAAATAGATGAGCTAGCTAATGACACACGCTTTTCAAAACGACAGCGAGTGTTTGAGAAACACTTGATCTCTAAGAAGCACTACTCCAAAGATCCGAATGATCTTAGAAGTTCTTTATCATCAAAATTTGATCCAGTAGACTCTGATGACAATGCTGATGATTTTGACAGCGTATCTCGGTTGGTCAGACCACTGTCACATCATAGAGTTCGCAATAAACAGATGTTTCCTGATAGCAATGATTTGCGAATCACAATCATGTCAGAAAATCCAGATGCTTCAAACGCTTCTTTAGAAGATATTGATTCCAATGACTCTGATGAGTCTTATCACATATTAAAAGGGAATTCGAGAGAGAGAGTATATGCGAAGAGCAGAGTCTCTCATAAGGAATCAAGACGAAGTGCTCAGCATGATAAACGGGGCAGCAGATTTGATGTTAATACCTCCGACAGCCTCTCCAGAAGACAGCAAAATTATCAAGTGCGACAAACTCCTTTTGCGGATACTGCTTTAAATAAGAATAAGTCATCTAATCCCAACTGGTATGAAGGAAGGCAGATGTCGCCTGCAAACGTTTATGCGCGGTCAGGGATGTCAAAGTCTCACTCTAAACACCATGATTCTTCAGCTTCCGATGACAGATATTTTAGCAAGCAGGATAATACTGTGTCGTCTTCTGTTGATAACAACCAGGTTACTTTTCCACACATGTCAAACGTGCAAACATCTAACCTTGGTGATAAGAACGTTTCTGACTGGAGGAATGTAGGTAGGGCAGATTCTAATAATAGAAATAATGAGTATCCCCTATCTGATGTCAACGTTGACCAGCTTATGTCTAAAATCGGAACTCACAGTAACTTCTCTTACAATCAAACAGAGACAAAAGGACGTGGCCAAAACATTTATTTGAATCCTTCAAGTGAGTTCATGCAAAGAATCACAAACACAAATCAGCAAGTATCATCATCTCAACGTCCGCCATGGGCAAAATATGAAGAAAATGCAAACGACAGACACAAGGGATTTGATACCAAAATCCCAACATCAGATACCCAGGGGTAAGTTCAATTTTATACCATAACTGTTCGACTAAATCTTGTGATGTTTATCCAACTTAAAATAAATTCAATCATCAGAATCGAATAATTTTGAGGATGTTTGGCTATATGTGATTAGGCATTGATTGGATATAAACATGCACACTATATGCAACAAGACCTCTGAAGCATAAAGGCATCAGTCAGGATTTCTCTGTTAAAGTACCTTGAGCTGGAGAGAGAGGTCATTAGTAAAGATTGAAATATCATATTGAGGAAATTTGACATGATCAGTTAACCCACTGAACAAAACCGCTCAATTATGCATTTAAGAAAGCAACCTAGACTGGTATTGGTTATAGCTTAAAGGGACTGCTTGTGTAGAATTGTTTACATTTTTCCAAAAACTTGTGCTAAATAGAAAAATAAGATTTGAATGACTACTGTCTGACAAACAAGTTTCGGGTGAATGTAAACAGAGGTCCTACATGTGTGAACCCTACTGTAGTGAGTTGTTAAAACGTTACTAAGTCTAATATTCATCTATCTGATAGGTAAAGAAATCGGCTACAAACATTCAAAAATCATACAAAAGTCATTTTTAAAAATCTGTAATCTTCCTTAGACGCATGGTGCCCTTTCAATGGCAGCTATCTTTACCACACAAAACAGCTATATTAGGCATTTAAGAAAACTTTTCACATACATGTACCTCGATTTGATATCAAGGAATTGTCTATTGCTTTGCTTTTAAGGTTTAGGTAAATATTTATTATTCAGAAAACCACTAATCTTTGTATGCTTTGTTCTCTAGTGGTAAGGTTGATGCTGCATCTGATGTTGCTGATGTACGAAAGTTGCTCATGTGAGTTTTTTTATCCCCTAGAATATTCAAGCCTTGGTTTTCGTTCTTTAATTCAGTTGTCGTTTTACACATGCTTAAAGTTTAATATCTAGGATCCTTGGTGGCTGGTAGAGCGATTGTCTCTCAGTCCAACACAAGTCTCAAATCAAAAGAAAAATGTATAAATGGTTTTTGGGTGTGGAAAGGTTGCCTAATACCTATAAAAGATCAAGGGTTTCCTCCCAATCTAAGCCTTGCAAAGGTGAAATAATCTTGAGTATCATGGCATAAAGCATCTCTCAAACAATTTAATATATCTATATTAATGGAGGGAACTGTGCAGTCCAGAACAAAAGCTTGTCTATCCAACGTCATTTTCTTTAGAACTGTTGTTTCAATGTCAGCGTGTTACAATGTATGTTAAGTTTTGTCCATTTTGACTGATAACGTGAACAAACACAACATAGGAGAACATGAAAATTTCTTTCTGCATTTTAGAAACCAGTTGCAGTTGCTACAACAAGGTGTAGAGACCGATCCAACTGCTATTGCCAACATTGCTGAGGAACTAAAACGTCTTGGGCAGCAAAAAAAGGGACAGCCTATGTCTTCCCACTTTAAAACTAGTGTTGGAGAAACACAGAATTTCAGCAGTGTCGCTTCTTTTTCCAATACTTCAAACTGGTCTAAGCCTGTATCATCTACTGCTGGTCAGAGACAGCCATTACCTGGGCAATCTACCTCTGTTACCACACCACTTGGTCAGGCCTATATAGATGTACAGCCCACCTACCAATCCCATCTGTTCTCAGGCGTTCTCGGCGTTTCAGATGGCAATGGAAACAACAGTGCCTCGGCTTCTCAAGATTTTTCAAAACAACCTTCCAACTCAGGTATTTTCCACACCTTACACTAGGGGTGTTTCTTAGTTATTTTTTAAGATGCATAAACAGCATCTGAAGTCAGAAGGCATAGTGTATAATCTGGAGAGGGGACGCCATTCCGTGTCTACAAAATGTACACCTAAAATATACCATCTGACAATATTGTGCTTTACTATGGTGATCTCTATATCTGATTTTTATATGCTTATAATATTCAGTATTTCATAGCTGAAACTGTAAAACTTAATTCAGTAATATACAGAGTAGTGTAAAATGGATCATGAACAGTAGTATTAATTAACACTTCAAGGATGGAATATCGTCAATTAGGATTTTTGCGCCAATGTATTTCAAATGGAGAATAGGAATTACAGGATAGTTGTCATTCGCAGACCTTTCCATGTGGCGAATTCAAAGCTAGCTTGGGCTAAAGAGAGGCACATGACTGAAACTAGCACTTTTATTGACAGGCTCAAAATCAGACAGCCTACTAAAATCAACATGAATGATCTTTTATTATTGCTTATACTGGTAAAGCTGAATTTTAAAATCTCCCAGAAATCAGCAGAAAAGTCATAGGAATAAACCACATACTTCTATGAAAAGCTGATTGGGCTGATCTATTTAGTGAATGTTTGCCTGAAGATAATTGTACTCAAGTTTTTGTTCTAGTGGAGGCTTTGTGTTTCTAGGAAACAGATACAATCAGTTATTCAAATGTGAGATTTCCCTATATTTTTGTTTCAGTGTACCAGACCCCTTCATCCCAACCAAACATTTGGAACAATTTGTTAAATCCCCTCTGGAAGACTTGAAAATAACTGTGTGTTTCCATCTTGATTGTGCTAGTTGTGTGGAGATCACAATGTCATCATTTTGAACATTTTTCAGCCATTACAGGATAGTTGTGTGGAGATCACAATGTCATCATTTAGAACACTTTTCAGCCATTACAGTATAGTTGTGTGGAGATCACAATGTCATCATTTTGGACATTTTTCAGCCATTACAGTATAGATGTGTGGAGATTACAATGTCATCATTTTGGACATTTTTCAGCCATTACAGGATAGTTGTGTGGAGATCACAATGTCATCATTTTGGACATTTTTCAGCCATTACAGGATAGTTGTGTGTATATCACAATGTCATCATTTTGGACATTTTTCAGCCATTACAGTATAGATGTGTGGAGATTACAATGTCATCATTTTGGACATTTGTCAGCCATTACAGGATAGTTGTGTGGACATCACAATGTCATCATTTTGGACATTTTTCAGCCATTACAGGATAGTTGTGTGGAGATCACAATGTCATCATTTTGAACATTCTTCAGCCATTACAGAATAGTTGTGTGGGGTTCACAATGTCATCATTTTGAACATTTGTCAGCCATTACAGTATTTCACCTGTATATCAACACTTGTATATATGATTGTTTTATGAACACAATGTCTGGATGTTAATGTAAAGGTATCATGTGTATAGAGTTATCAAACTGAACAGCACTGTGCTAATGATATCCCCAGTCCACTCACCACTGTTCCAACTGAAGGCTAGGGGATACAGCAATAACACATAACAGAAATAATCTTGAAATTAGCTGTGCCTTTTGTGCAAGTAATTTCTGTCGAGTAGTTTTTTTAGCTCCATTATTTGGATGTAATGCTATATTTAAGTGATTATGTCTGATTGATTCGTATCAGCTTGATGGTACAATATAATAATTGTGCACGGCTATTTCACACCTCAAATTACATACATAAACTATACGTCTTTTGACTGAATGATCCCTAATTTTATTATTCCCTATGTTGATTAAGACTGTTACATTGAAATCATGCACATTTTCTGTATATTTTCTGTATAAGCTGCATTAAAATTATAATCAGAGATGTTGAAATTTGCATATGTGTACTGAGAATTGTTAACTGTGTCATCTAAAGTGTGTATCCAATGATAGTACTTAATATGTGTTAGTATGTATACAAAGTGGTATGAGCTGCATCTGGTGTGGCTAGTCTGCCGACAGTTGTTTACCTGGTGTGGCTAATCTGATTACCCCTGTGAACAGCCTAGCCTTGTGTCATGTTTTCTGACTCCAAACCTTACCGATATCGAGAATATGTATGTGAACTGCTCATGATGTTGTTTTTTGTTGCTATCTTACAAATACGCATGCACTGTGTCGAACACAAACAATAGTGAGATAAACGTATGCCAGCAGTATTAAACTCAAATAACTTATTTCAAATAATGGAAATTTGAATAGGTTGCTATTATATTTATGATCACTAAAACACACGGGCACAGGGAAAATCTATTATAGATATTCTAATACACTCTCATCGTGTTTAACACTATAGAGATAGGAAAAAACATTGATACATTATCTCAGACAATAAAGTACCCTTGCAGGTTTAAACTACTTTGGGTTATAAGTTAGGGGTGGGTTTGGATGGAATAATCTTGGAGCTAACGCTCTGAGTCACAGCTGTGTTTCAACATGTCAGACGATTCAAACATGATGACATAATTTGATTCCTTGGCTGAGTAAGACGACACTTCAAAGAGACAGCAGAGTTTGATGGTGTCACAACATCCCAGAATTATGACGTCAGTTGGTTATATTGGTTGCTCCAGGACACATTTGATTGGCTCTGGTTACTCATAGCAGGGTCTAAAAAATTCTTTACATCACTTCAGTCAAGGTCTTACTCCGTTATTTATAATTTCCGACCAATAAATATCCAAACATAAATAACGAGGTACCAGTTGGAATTTAATATTATTGAATAAATAATTCTTATGCAGGTTGGAAAGGTTGGTTTTCTATTTAGCCCCCTGCATTTTGTTCACTGAATTCGAATTTAATTATATATATGCATTAGAATAGAAATAAACGACATTCTGGTGAGCTATGTGCTGCTGAATAAAAGCTCAGTGGAGGAAATTCCATTATTATTTGAAGACACGGGGCTTCGCCCTCACTCTCAGATAGTGGTATCTTCCACTGTCTGTCACTCACTCACTCACCCAAACCAATCTTCCCACTTCAAGTTAATCGCCATGTTTTTGGACATTAATCTACCATCATATAGTAGATAGCGATAGAAATGTCATTATTGATGTAAAAATAGCGGATGCAATATCACATAATCTTAAAGCAGAGAAAATGACGACACAGGTAAGCCACTGAAATTACAATGTACCTACATATGGGGAAGGCTCACTCGCGGTAATTAATGTACCATCTTTTAAGTAATTTGATGACTCATCAAAGTTAACCGGTATGATTTCCCATCCTTCAAAACAAACCAGGAATGTCAATAATACGTCGTGTGGTTTAATATTATGAATCAAGAGTTTTCGCTTTGCCGTAGCATTGACCTTTGGGTCAATACCAGGGCAATATTTAAAACTAATGATTTATGTCATATATATTATTGTTGTAGAGGGACATGGTTACTTCAGCCATTGGTAATAATCTTGAGTATGTCGTATAGCATACATTAGTCCGGGTTTCTGACTCCCAAATGACTATTTTTTATGTTGACGGTCGTATTTTAGATATGGCCGTCAGTATAAAAAAAATTGTCATTTTGGAGTCAGAAACCCGGACTAAACATCCATCAATCTATCAGAAGAGAAATGGGCTAGAACCATGGGTCATTGTCTATAAGTTCTAAGCTGGACTGCCCCATGCTCCCTGCCAACATAAACCAAAATATCGCATATTAGTCTGGGTCTCTGGTTCCAAAATGACTATTTTTTTTATTGACGACCGTATCTAAGACCGTCAGTACAAAAAAATTGTCATTTTGAAGTCATATACCTGGATTACTCTCCTGCCATTGTAGTGTTCCATTGAGGTTTAATATGGAGATATAAAATACCAGTCTAAGCATGGTGCGGTAAATTCCTTGCCTCATTTTGGATCTGTTTCTGACACATCTGTGGATTCATTACACTGGCAACCGTGATGGACTGGATTTCAATTGTATTGATTGAGAATATAAGGTAAATTGGCTGTAGCTCCCGGGGTAAAAATCGCAGAACCCTAAAAAGCAATGTGATCGGTCTTTAAAGTTTCAGAACATTATGATAGAGAGCAGACAACACATTATACATTGGGCACAAGGTAAATTGGGCAGTGGAGCCCGGCGTAAAACTCGGTGAATCCCATCCGTCCCGTACAAGTTTTGAAACTTTTCATGCTATAAATAGGCCCCTATAAATTTATAAATGTAAACTAATTAAATTTCAAATGTTTGTATATATGCATGCTCAGATGAGCACAAACTTCTGCGTCTACAACCTTCAAAATGTGTTGTTGGCGAGAAAGCTGCTGATGACTCGTCTTGTTTTGGTGTTCAAATTACAAAACATTGCAATCTGAAACTGAACGTCACGGCGTGACCCGCGTGAATAGGTAAAAGTCCCAAGAATTACAGTCAAATGGCCCGCTGGTCAGATGGCCCGTTCTTCTTCTTGGTTAAGCAGGACGTTAAACCCAAATCACTCACTCTTGTTCTTGGTTTTGATGGCGTTTTCCACAGCAAGGTTATGCACGCCAGGATATTAGATGAATTAAATGATTGGTCCATGATGATTTAATATAAAATTGAGAACTTAATGAGACGGAAAAGATGACGGATTCGTAATGATGGATTACGAGGCCTGCAATCTAGTTCTGCTATATATACAGATTGGTGACACTAATTGTATGTAGATTCTTCTATGGAGCGGTTTTACTAAAACCAAAACACATAGGACAACTTGTACTACTTTGTACATGGTGATGTTTTAATATGAGCTTTCGAGAGAAACTACTCTCATCATCAGAACTTATCAGTGATTATAACTTATTGGAGGTTCGTTACATGCGACCTGGAGAGCTTAGAGCTCCGGTACATATTCTTAAGGCTTGATATTGGAGAGAATCTAGCTTTTCCAGGAGGGATTTGGATGCTGATGTGAATGCTTGACAGAAGTAATCTAACTTGTTTAAGAGGCATATAGAAGTTGAAAGGATAATGAAAAGAAATTACTCTGGATAAACAACTCCTTGAACAAATTAGTTACGACGTTTCGATGTTTCTCCTAACATCAGTAAAACCGCTCCATAGAAGTAATCTAGTCTAGATCTAATGAGACCACGGTCTATCGTTAATAGGCTTTTTTTTTTTTACCGACTCCCCATTTTCCAGATATTGCCCGCATGACGTTCAGAGGTTTTGTTTGTTGTTGTTGTTTTTTTTTTGTTTTTTTGCCGCAGGGAATTATTTTTTCAATGCGGGGTTTCCATGTCAATTTTTGTCGAACATCGTCCCAAGATATCTAAATTTGTTAGAGAGTTGTATTTTCTCCCCTACATAAATAGTCAGTGTCTTTGGGAAACTGGCGTCGGGAGAAAATTAGTATTTCTGTTTTTTTAAGGAGAATTTGAAGCCCTATTGTTTGCCCCATTGCGAAAGTTTGTCTGATATATCTTGTGAGTTTCGTAGTAGCCTAGTTGTTTTCGGGTTCTGCCTCTGTACCAGGTCACAATGCCGTCGGGAAATAATGCGTTGCCATGTGAAGGGATAAGTGATTGGACAGCATCATTGGTCATGGCATTGGATATAATGGGGGCAAGTACACTGCCTTGTGGCACTCTAATACATTTTCTAATACAAATTCTTCCGAGAGAGAGAGTTCCCAGTTCGAACTTGAAATTCCCTGTTATTTAGAACGGATCGGAGCCATTCTAGTAATCTTCCGTTGATCCCAGATTTTCTAAGTTTGTAAACACAAAGAAAAAAGTTAAGCACCCCCGCTGCCGCCAATACCGATGTAATGTGGCTTCCAATTCCTGCAGATTTTGTACAGGAGGCTCTAGGGCTAGAATGTTTTTGCCCATCCTATCCCAAGTGTGCTTTAAAGGATTAAAATCCGCGCAGTTACGCCTTCAATAGATCCTACGTCTCACTGGAGGCAGTGGCAGATTTAGGGGGGGGCGCAGGGGGCGCGCGCCCCCCCTATCAGCCGACCAAAAAAAAAAACGAAAAAAAAAAGAAGGAAAAGAGAGAAAGAAAAGAGAGAAGGAAAAGAGAAAAATAGAGTAGGAAAACGAAAATATCTTACATTACAATGCTAAGAAGAAGGAAGCTTTATATGGAGCTACGATCACATTTAAATTTTTCGTATAATTGTCTCATTGGTACGGGCCGTGCCTATGTGTGTTGAATATTTAAAACACCAGGTTCTTGGAGAATTGGTAAGGAGAGTGGTTGGAGGGGGGGGGGGGGGGGGGGGCGCAAAGCCACACGAAGCTAACCGATGTGGACTGGTAACGTTTTTACTCACAGTTAGACCAGATAAGCTAAACATATAATTTCTGGGGTTTCATCAAGAGAGAAATCACTAAATTTTCGCCGCTTCGCCGCAAATCGTATCTATGTACTCTTATAAAAGTCTATTGTAACTGGGGGAGACGAGAGTCAAAACAATATATAAGCGTTGCATATGGCGGAGACATTGGGCCCAAGGATAATCGGCCACACACCAAAAAATGCGTGATGAGGATTTTTTTTACCGGCTATATTTATGAAGATGTACTCTGAAAAATAATGTCTAGTTTTACACGCCGAAATGGCTTAGAACGCCTCTCCGGCGATCTAGGATCCCAGAGCTTCCGGGGCCTAGGCGGCCCCTGGACCCACGCCTTATGGTGCTGTGATAGTTGACCCCCGCTACCTACTGCATATAGGACTTGCGCCCCCCCTTTCACAAAATCCTGTATCCGCCCCTGCTGGAGGGGTGAAACGCAGATTGGAAGCTAATGGAGGCTTTACGCGCTATTGACCTTCTGCTCAAGGGATGTGTTCTACACACTCAAAGTGACATTTTGCTTCAATATGTTCGCCCTGTGAAGCCAGATGGACTCTGACGTTTCATACTTGCAAGCATCTTTTTATTTTGTTCAAATACACTTTTGATTTGGCTAACAATATCCTGAATAAATTGTATAGCTTATTGCCATTAATGGCGATTTCTTATCGCCAAAATGTAGCCCTCTATGATCACAATCGTTTCTGCAACATCAGTTTGCCAACAATCCCCCTACACCAATGATTTTATCCGTCGGTGCAGACTTTGTATAGGCGTTGACATTTGAAGCATCTATTAACAAAGGGAATAAATGGTTTTACCCCAATGATCTGATATCCTAATATTATTCCTGTATGTATGGTTTCTAGGGGAAAATATAGAAGCATTGAGTTGGAGGGTTTTTTGTCTCTGCCATTATGTTATCTCTGTATATTGGTTACTTGATGTTTTTATTTGTTTTAGAGGCATGAGCTGCCAAAATTCACACTTTTATCATAACTTCTGATCGTGACGACAGTATGAGGCTTTGAAGGCCATCGAAAAACTAAGTGATTGGCGTTGGAATGAGGAAAATCCATACAGTATGTGGCCTGTACGAACCGAAAACGTGTAAAAAAGTAAACAAAATTTAAATAACCGGGACGACCATTCATTCATTCTAAGCCAAAGTTAGTTCAAAACAATACTTTATCGTACATTTTCGAGACCAGAAGCACTGAAAAGTTTCTGAATTGTACGTCTTGCGAAAAATAGGCAATAATTTCAACGTTCTGTTTCAACCTCAAAATATCAACATTTTGGCAGCTCATGCCCCTTTAAGGAAGGGAGGATTTATTCGGGGTTGGCATATATTGGCATGTTGTTGATTACCCCTTCTACCCGTTGTTATTTCTCGAAGAACAGACAACTTCAATGTTTAATATAGATGTAATGGCAAGGATTTTTTTGGCTTGAATATTATCATAGTCTTTGATGAGTTGATCAACCGACTTCAGTGTCTTGATTTCTCTCACTTCTCCGACTTTTCCTCAATGGTTAGGCCGAATTTTAATGGATTTAATTTAATAGGGTGTCTGTTTTTGCTTTCATCAAAATACCCAGTTGTTCATTATTATGACGTTGATTTGAGAGTCTAGATAGTTCTTCCTCTTTGTCACCATTTTATGACCATACTCCACAATCCATATCGCGCACTGCATTTGGTTTCTTGCCTAATCTATTTGTGGAAGGAAATATGGAAATATTATGGATGGATAATGGGATAAGGCAGGGGTAAGCCTTAGTATAGGGTAAGCACAGAAGAGAAGTATGGTAGGTTTGTTCAAGAAAGAACAAAAAAACGAAAAACACACAAAAAACGGGTCGTGGGAATGGCTTGAATTCAAGAAACAAAAAGAAGAAAGGAATTTTTGTTTTTTTGCGAGCTAGATCGCCATTTTGAAGAACATAATTACAGCAAATAAGTAGAAAGAAGAGAAAGTAAATAAAATGTGTTAGGCCTAATAGGGCAAACCTAACCGTTTACAGCATAATATAGGCCTACTGTGACAGAGATGATCGACCAGTAAAGACCGGTGTTGTGATACGTCTAAGCAACAAAAGCTAAAAAAGTGCACTAAAACACAATTCGAATTGTTTAATTTCAACATCAATCCTTTGGTTTTCCCGGTAGGCCATTAGACCTAATGGTCAAGCGCTGAGGTTCTCTTGACAATCATTATTTATTTTTTAAAAAAGTCTGAATTGTGAAAGGCAATGCCATTGTAAGTTAACAAATTGCAAGTAAAACGCAATTTAGTTCTCGAATTTTGCTTTCAAAAATTGGATGATCTAGTGATTCTTTACAGTCGGGCAATATGGTAGGACCGACGGGCCAAATGGTAGAAGGCCATTTTTTAACGTCAGTTCAAGCTGGAGTTGTCCGTCCTTGAATTTAAAGACAATGTTCAGCGCAGGGGCCTACGCTACGTCCGTACATGCAGAATTGTAGTATTGATGGTCCAAATTAAGTAGATTTCCGTAGTACGCACGTAAGTTTCAAGACGCCAATTTTTCTTTTGAAGTCCTTCAATATCATTGTTAATTATGGGATTTGTAACGCCACCTGGTCTACTCTCAAATTTTGTTGTTGTTGTTTTGTCCAGGCAGGACAAGCCGCACTCGTGTTCGCCCCAGGAGGGGACTATCCTGCCATTCTGTTGACAGTGTTGTATACAACAGAATGGAAGGATAGTCACCTGGGGCTACACTCGTGTGTCTCTTTCCTGTGTTACTTACTTGCGGGTCAGGAAGAGCCACACATTAAACCACCATTAAAAGGGTGGGATAACTATTCTCTGCAAGATGCAAAAGCATAGATACTCCCGAGTATAAAGTAAGACGAGGCATTGCTGACGTTCTCAATATTTCGACAAAATTTTATTTGTCATCTTCAGGAGAAATGGTTAGAACAGGTTGGGGAAAGTCGCCAATCGACGGGTTGTCCATCGATCGCCGGATTTCGTCGAACGAATAGAGCCTGTCGATCGGTGGGTTAAGTTTGGACAAAAATGACAATTTCCTCTCTATCTGCCCTCATTCGCGTTTTCGCCGAACTATCAAGTTGTACGACAACAGTGCATGCCCCAAGCTTGCTGTTAATGGCTAGTTCTACCTTCAAAGTCAACTCGCCGCCTGCGCCAAAGCCGGTGAAATTTATTTCTTAAAAGTCTCAAACAAATTGCGCCATTTTAAGCATGTGTTTTAAAATAAACCAATAGTGTAGTTCACGCTCTATAATTTCCAAAAATGACCACGAGGCGTAAATCCATGCCCAAGTAAGGCGGAAATTGTCGGAAGAACTGGGAACGACATCTACCAAAAATGCTATAGCAAAGGTCAACTGAGGTCAATCAGAAGAGTGACAGGAAGTCCCATGTTAGTGCTGTACTCCTCCAGTTGTTCATAAAATAAATTTCTGCATCAGGAATTTCGAAATCACTCAAGCCTCAACAAAAATGAATCAATATTTTTCAATAAACTTTATGGCCAACTGACTTATTTCAGTTATCTGATGGATTGATTGTTTCGTGTTACCCCGTGCTCAAGATTATTTCACTTATATGGCGGCGTTGCCAGTTTTATTGTGGGAGGAAACCCACAACCTTCCGGTAGTAACTGGCAAGCATCCCACATAGGTCGTTCAAGTGAAAACCCAGTCAGAAAATTTTTTAATTTTTTTGGACAGAGTGGGATTCAAACCCGCAACACATTCGTTGAAAGCTGTTCGGATTGAGCGTCCAACACTCTACCTACTGAGCCATGGAGGCCCCTCTGACTTATCTGAACTTCTTCAATCTTCTTCTATACACTGAATAAATTCATTGGTTAGGGTTACTTTTAAAGCAATTTCAGACAAAAACAACTTTTTGTTTAGTCAAGTAAAAATAATACAACCTGTAGATTTTCAACCGATTTCCGAAATACTATTTATCGGTCAATCTTTACATTATGTACACCAACTTATGATTGGATGAAAAAAAGGTCTTTGTGAGGTTAGGGAAAGTAGATGAAAACTGGTATAATATCTAAAAGAGCTTCCGGATGCTAGCTGATAGCATACATGTACCAATGCAAGAAAAACAACACTTGATTAATTCTAAACTGTTTTGTTTGGCGATCTGACATGTATGTTTTGTTTGTATCAAATGTATTAAAGCCTTCATTACAAGTATCCCCCCCAAAAAAAGGTAACAAAAGAAGTGCTACCAACAGAACTGTACACTAATAAAACTCTGAATTCAATGAAGTTTATCAACAATATGTCTAATTTTACTCAGAATAAGCAGATTCTGTGTGTTTTAAAGAAAAAATATTGAAAACTATAGATATCCAGAAATACAATAATTTCTTATTTTGTTAATTCAAGAATTAAAATAAGTTTCAATTTATTTTAAAAAATCATTTTAAAATACTTTCTATTTTTTTTATATTGCCTTTTAGCTGGTTATATTTATCAGGCAAACAAGAGGCAAACATAAGCAAAACATTTGTAACAACACATGTATTGATCAAATATTACTTGTTGTTCAAGGCTCTGAAGATGTCTTCAAGTGATATAGTCGAAGTGAGCAGTGAAAATGAGACTCTCTCCAAAGAGGGCACAAGTCCGAAAGTCAATGAACAGAAAAACTCTAAACCAACTCCAAAGAAAGTTACTAAAACAAAAGATGTTGAGAAAAAGGTAGCAGATGAAGTTATTTTGATAGACCTTACCGACGACTCTGAAGACATTGATCAGGTAACATTTCACATAAATGGGTTTCCTCCCACAATAAAACTGGCAACGCCGCCATATAAGTGAAATAATCTTGAGAGCGGCCGTAAAACACCAAACCATGAATCAATCAATCGTTGTGAAATAACAGAGAAAGGGTGATCATTTATATTGAAGTAATCCTTTGTTCTGTTTGTTACCTACACCCTTGCCACATGTTGGTTGTCTACTTACATGACCATAGTCGGCAACTGAACACTACAATCCTGACGTCACACCTAACAACATGCTTATCAGTGGGACAACTAAATCCTCTGCATTAACTGCAAAAATACTGTCTATTA
Source organism: Lepidochitona cinerea (assembly GCA_963971465.1). Classification (NCBI taxonomy): domain Eukaryota; kingdom Metazoa; phylum Mollusca; class Polyplacophora; order Chitonida; family Tonicellidae; genus Lepidochitona; species Lepidochitona cinerea. The sequence continues at coordinate 9,379,764 of OZ020551.1, forward strand.
TTCACCCCTGTTTCAACAAACAATGAAACTGGTGTTATTAGTTTTCCTGAGCACGTACATTGTTCTTGTGATGATTACATCAAATAACTGGAAAGCAATTTCACTGAGAGAAAACCCTGGTATTCTTTTGTGGCAACAATATCTAATCTGATACTATACTTTGATTTTCAAAGTCAAATGCTGGCCATACCTTACCAATGATTATAGAATTTAAAACTACCTGGTTTATTTCCCATCCACAGGACTCTTCCATTTTGATTGAACCTGTCACAGTGAAAGATTTAAGGGACATAAAAATGCAGAATGTTCTCAAACTTGTTCAGTCATCAACTGTAATGTTTGCTGGAAACCGAGCTGAAGACAAAACAACCGGGTAATATTGTGTTTATATGTGATGCTGATTTAATGTTTCCAAAGCAAGCTGCAATCATCATTAGGCATATTACTGAATTAGTATAAAGTAACCGACACTGATGACCAAGAAAATATCCTAGGCCAGAGTAAGAATCAAACTCACCCCTGGCGCTTACTTGTTAGATTCCTTTAAATACAAAGAGCTTTAATGAAGCCCATTATAACCGTAAAACACCAAACAAACAAACAGACTAATTTTTTATCAAATAACAAGTTACTATTAGTTTTATGTACACACTATATATGGATGTCACAGCTGTTTCACTTTTGAACAGTTTGAGGAATTTTGTTATCGGAATGCTATTTTAGATTCTTTTATGGAGCGGTTTTACTAAAACCAAAACACATAGGACAACTTGTACTACTTTGTACATGGTGATGTTTAATATGAGCTTTCGAGAGAAACTACTCTCATCATCAGAAATTACAGCTGTAATTTCTGATGATGAGGGTTGCCCAGTATGTGTTTTGGTTTTAATGCTATTTTAAATGTAAAGTTCATTCCTCCCTCAGAGTGCTGAAGTTACAGTTGAAGAAGGGTACAGATAAAGACAAAGTAATGGAGGCTTTGAATAAAGTCCCCTGTTCAACAAGTAATGAATTTTCCACACAAATAGTAAATGGCCCTTGTTCAGGTTAGTTCTTTTGTTCTAATCTTTTTATTATGTCATATTTTCTGATGCTCCAGTTAAAAAAAAATAATAAAATGCAAAATATATATTCTTATCCACATGTACTGATATGTATTTTATTTTGCTTCATTGAACAGATACAGAAGTTGACATTTTGACAAAACTCCAAGCTGACAGTGTTGGTAAGTAAAACAAAATCCAAGGCTTTTAAGAAGGAAAAAAAACCCAGTACTAAAAGCTTTTCACCTTTATTAAAACAAGTTTTTTTTTACAGCTTTAAAGAAAAATATAATCTGTTGTTAAAATGCCCATATTTTTCTTTAGAAATTGGTATTCTGTTTATTTTTTTAATGACAGTATCTATAATTATATATGGCTTTCCTTAGCTGTATTCTTCTTTTGAGATAAAAAAATCTATCCAAGAGGGGAAGAAAATGTCTTGTTTCTGTCTGATACTTCCACTGAATTCAATACACTCCAGGGATTTCTAATAAAAAGCACAGTTTGTGACCTCGGACAAACTTTTCATCAAATCTCGACTGTTTGCCAATATGATATGACAGCTCGTAGAAGATAGCAACCACCGTGAAAAAAAACGTTTCAACGATGAACAAGATATGTTTAGCACGTAGAAGATAACACCCAGCGTGAAAAAAACGTTTTCAAAGATGAACAAGATATGTTTATCTTCATATTGATGGTAGAAAGGTAAGTTTAGTGACTTTGTTCCCTGACCAATTGGACTTGTAACCTGTGATTAACAGAAATGGATGCGAGTGGAAGTCCCCTGTTGACAACCTGATGTCCTGATTTACTAAAGATTTCTTTTATGAATTAATTTTAAACCATCAATAATAGCTCCAGACCATTTGAAAGCTAGATGCCAGGATGCCTAGACTCCCTTACAGGATATGGAAAAGGTCTGGCTAAAACCAGTGCAGTAAAACATTGTTTTTGCAGGGTGATCTGTGAGTTATTTTATATAATTAGAATAAAAAAGCACAGCTTTCCATAATACAAAGGAGATTTATTTTGAAAAAATTCAACTTCAAGCAAATCCATGATATATATTGTTTCTGATTTTTAAAACACAAGTCTGTTAGTCAACTTCATTTTCCATCTTTGGTTTTCCATTAACTATTTCATTGTTTTTGCTGCGACGTTAGAATCCGGATACAGTCCTCTTTCCAGAGTAGTCATCTAGATGCATTTGATTAAATTTTCTTCTGCCTTTTCTAACAAAACCTCAGTGATTTATTATCCATTTTCACAACTGGTGACTTTTTGCAGAGGATTTTCTATGAACTCTTGGAAGACTGTGTCCCAGCTGGATGTCAACAGACAATCTTAGTTAAGCCATGTGGAACTGTTACAGAGTTATTGTCCATTCTAGACAACCCTTGGATACATTTCATCTCCTACTACAGATTTTATCAGATGGTTGTGGAAATGATGGGTGGTTTTTGAGGATGTGTACCACACATTTTGGTTTTGCTGGTGTGATTATTTCCTGAGTTTATATCCTTTCTATAGAAGGCGAAGGTATAGACAATAAGGGCTGACAGCTTCTCTTGTCTGTTGTCATTGGTATCTGTTTTGGAAAGCCTGGATTTTGAGATGGTTTCTATGAATATCCTGGGATAATGCTATTGAGGTTGCCTCCAGGTTCAAGAAGGAACTACTAGCAGAATAAATATTGCGAGGAAACATTAACATTGAGGCATATCTTTTCATATTTATTTTTATGTACTTGAAACAGAAGAAATGCAGTAATACTGAAATGATGTCACATTAAGGTGGTACGATATTGTTGGAAAAGACATGGCTGATTTGTGTGTTGAATTTGGCTTTCAATGCTATTTGATACTGAGAGTCAGATGACCTGCACTACCTTGATGTTCAAGCCAACACAAACATTTGAATTTCCTCTCAGCAGCTGGATTAGTATAGTTTATACATAAATACTGGTATATCAATTCTTAGTAAAGATATAGTGTAAAAGTTCATTCTTATTTCAAAGTTGGTGTTTCTCTATCATGTTGGTATTTTTTTTTCAGATCACCGTACCTTGTCTTATTGATTTCTGAACACTTAAAAACCAATTCATCTTGTATTACTAGTATAATGAATTAGCTATCACATTACATAGAACACGTCCCTTGTTAGTTTTGAATCTCTACTAGACCAAAACCTTCAGTGTTTATACTTACCACTGCTGTCCGAATTTTTCCTTCTCAAGGGAGATCGAAGAGAAACTATCTTCACCAGTCATATAAAGAAGTAATGCACCATTTTGTAAGAATTATATGGCGTGGCTTTATACTTTTATACTAAAGGGAAACACACAAGACAACTGGTACTATAATGTACATAATGGTGTGTGTTTCCTGTTCAAGGGAGATCCAAGAGAAACCATTGATATAAAGAAGTAATGTACCATTTTGTAAGAATTATACTATTTTTTATTTTATTTATTAAACCATATTTTAACGGATTGCCTGTTCAGTGCCGTAGCACTGATCTCCCACAGGGCCCTGTATACACAAAATTGACAGACATATTTACAATATACACAAGAATAGACACTTACAATAGACAATCATAAATAATGAATCACAGTATAAAGTTTTTTAAAGTTAAATACCCTATATTTATATATTAAAACTTTTTATGGTAATAATTTATAAATCTATAATTAAAATAGACGTCAATACATCTGTAGAATTATTTAACACATAGCACATGTAAGATATCGTTAGAATAGGCATGACATTTGAATATATATATATGTATATATATATATATAGTCCTAAAATAGGTAAAAGTATCAACATATATGCATTTGTAGAAAGCTATCAAAAAATCTGTAATAATTTCCTACAATTCATTTTATAATTAAGTTGTAGACAAAGAAAAAGAGATAAATATGTAAATATGTAAATATACATAGTTAAAATTATGTCTTTTATATTATGAGAGTTCGCTAAAAATATTTTTTTTGTATGATTTCTCAAAAAGTTTAAATGGAGCTTGGCGGAGTAAAATCGGCAGAGCGTTGTATTCTAGAGCTCCACGGTACAATGAAGATCGTTTCCCTTCCTCTAATCTACGAAGTGGAACCGAAAGTTGACCCGAGTTAGCCACCCAGGTCCAATGTTTATGACAGTCTTTGGACTGTTTGAATTTTTTCTGGAGATAAGACGGGCATTCTCCGGTTATACATTTATCAACAAACTTACACAAATGCATTTGCTGCCTGTCTGTGACACTCAGCCACTTTAATCTTTCTAACAATGCCGGCCCATGGGAAAATCTACCTTCAGATAAAATTAACTGTGCTATTCTATTTTGGAGAACTTGAAGTTTACTGTGAAGTTGATCGCTACAGTTGCCCCAGACAATGTCACAATAATCAAAGAGAGGTAGAATAGTACAATTAAGTATAAATTGTAATCCCCCCCCCCTTTTGGGATAATTTGGCACATAACTTGTCCACATGATCCGTCCACTTGAGACAACTGGCCATTAAATGCAAGATGTCACAGTGTTTTAACCTCTGTCTAGTTCCAAACAGCATGGATTTAGTTTTAGACAAATTTAGTGTTAGTTTGTTGTTTGACAACCAGGAACATGTATCACTCAGTATTTCATTTAGAGCATTATTAATTTCCAAATAGCTTCGAGAGGCATAAAACAAGGCTGTGTCATCGGCATATAATGCAACTTTTCCCAATTTAACGGCATCTGGTAAGTCATTTATGAAGAGAATAAACAAAAGTGGGCCTAAGATTGAGCCCTTTGGGACTCCATATTTTACATTTTTAAAGGAAGACATTTTATTGTTAATAACAGTAGCCTGTTTCCTGTCTGTTAGGTATGAGTTAAACCACTCTTGTTCCAGGCCTAGGACTCCAAGACCTTTTAGTTTCTCAAGCAGAACAGAATGATCTACCATGTTGAATGCTTTCTTCAGGTCAAGGAACACAAGACAACTCTAACTATATTGTAGATGATGGTGTATATTTATGAGCTTTCGAGAGTAGCTACTCACATCATCAGATGTTACAACACACAAATTAAACTATTTTCCACTGCCAGAGTTTGCTGATCGTTCTATTGGTTTGTTGAAAAGAATGGGCTTTTCATGTTAATCCTATATTACATCAGTTTTGGGGTCACATTTTTACAGATCCTGGGTTGAATGATACCTTTCGTTGGCATTTAAAATGAGTACTTTGACTTAATCAATTTGTATGTATGAAAAGTGTTTCCTAGGTTTTGGTCCCACAAAATGTTACAAGATACTGGAATGTTGGTAAGTTTTTACACTAACACATGTGGATTGATTTGTAATCATTTTCAGGTGGTGATGTGGAATTAACGTCTGTCTTTGTTAACAACATTCCTCCTGAAACTTGCCCGGGTATTTTGGAGGTGATGTTTCCCTCAGCTGTAAACATCGAGTTTCCTCAAGATAATCAAGGCCATTCCCTCGGGTAAAGACAATCTTCAACAGTAGTTATTTATCAAGATTTAGTTTTAAAAAGCAGTTTTGTTGGAATCATTCAACAAAATGATTTGTTTTCAATCTTTTTGAAACATAAGGTAAGTATAATATTACTACAACAACCTATGACTGGGTATAAAGGTCTAAATGACTCAAATAGAAACTTGTCTCCATGGTTATTTTAGTCAAGAAGATTTTCCCCTTTCCCCTTGTGTTTATGTGTATATAAATATATACTGAACCGCCAAGAACGTCACTCCTTTTTGGAAATTGATAATCAGTGTATTTCAAATAGATGTAAACAACACACTTATCAACGGAATGATTCCAAATTTGACTTGATTGATCATCACCATTGGCAGACAAATGTTAGATAATTTCAAGTGAAAGTGAGGACAGATGGCACCACAGTGTGATCTGGAAGTCAATAATGTGTATGGCCACCATAGGCATTGAATATGTATGTTTTGACGGAGGAAGTCTCTCTTTGCTCTGGCATTTGGACTCCTGCATTCTCCTGTTGGAAGACATGATTTCCATGACGCACAAAATGGGGCCTGATGAAGGGTATCAGCCCCTGATCGATGTAGCGAGCAGCTGTTTTCCTCTACCAGGACCAACATTCTAGAACACCATAGGTTCTCGTTTTTGATTCAGTGCTATAGCACCCATGCCATAATGCTGGGACATCCCCACGCGTCTCTTTCCAGAACACACTCATCTGCCAAACGCTCCCCTTGTATATGCGACACTCTCATTCGCCCATCAACCATCGAGATGCAGTACCGACTTTCATCGTAGAAGACTACAGTTCTCTACTCCCGGTGACTCCAATTCCGATGCTGTGTGGCTCATTACAGATGAGCGCGGCGATGTCGAGCAGTGAGGATCGGCCCCCTGTAAGGCCTGTGACATCTGACATTTGCCTGCCTCAAACGCCTGCGCGCTGTGTCGTTGCTGATTGGTCTCTGGTGATTGCCAATGGTTGTCCTTGCAGGCTTTCCGCAGCTGTAGCAAAGCGGTTTTGCAAGTGTTGACGGACAATCTGTCGATCTTGCCTCAACGTTGTTACAGGCGGTCTTCCACTACGAGGACGGTCTGTTGTGCTTCCAGTGGCTTGAACCCGTTGCTGTAGGCGGCATATTGTTCGGACATAAACATTGAAGTGGTTTGCCACAGGTCTTGCAGTCAGGCCAGCATGAAGTCTTCCCAAGGCTTGGTCTCTCTGCTCCCGTGACAGTCGTGGCATGTCACTACTGTCGAACTGTGAATGATTCGGTGCATGCTCGGTGGCTTTTTTATACGGAAAGCGAACCGAAAAAGTACCCCATCATTACTTTAATAACTGTGCTTTGACAACGCGTTTTGCATATTAGTAACATGATCAGAAACCAAACTTTCTTGACAACTGGCTTTAAACTAGGTTTAGCAAGGATATCAAAAGAGAAAAATTATTGAAAATTATGATAATAAATGCATTTAGCAACATTTGAATAGGGTGACGTTTCTTTTGCAGTTCAGTATATAATAAAAGCAAAACAACGAAATCTCTTTATTTTAAAGATTACACCAGTTAACAATTTTATCGTTTTCTATATAGATTTATCTACTCTACTATCTAAATCTACTCTGTTTTCCTTGGTTATCCTTCGGTCTTCAATACTTAACACAATTGGTGTATAGGGTTACCCGGTCTCCATATGGGTACAATTTTTCGGAGGATTTTCTACAGTCTAATGTTGGATCCTGCTACTTTACTTTACAGAGTGATAAATTGTCTTTACTCATATTTCTTTTTCAGATTCTTTTGTTTAAATTTAGTGCTGGTCTTGGTTTTATCCAAGCCTATTTGTGCATTCGGTTTTTTTTCTTTTACATTTCCTAAGGTCTAAAAGTGTGTTTTATGACAGATCTTCAAATACCTTCATTAGTCTTAGAGTGTGATGGACATTAGTGTTTCAGCCCAATGTTCTTTGGAGGTTTCAGTATGATAACAGTCTAAGCTGCTTTCAAAATGATAACAGTCTGAGCTGGTTTCAAAAGCTGGTTTCAGTATGATAACATTCCGAGCTGCTTTCAAAAGCTGGTTTCAGTATGATAACAGTCCGACCTGCTTTCAAAAGCTGGTTTCAGTATGATAACATTCCGAGCTGCTTTCAAAAGCTGGTTTCAGTATGATAACAGTCCGAGCTGCTTTCAAAAGCTCTGGGAATGTCTTTGAGCTACTCATGTGGCACCCCTTTGGAGCTGAAATTTATGTGGTATGCAAGGCATCCTGGAGAAAATAACTGTTCCAATGTCTTCACTTTCCAATGAATCATCAGAAATCTGGCTTTGGATAATTAGATTTCAGATGTTAGATTTGTCCAGGCGCTACTCTGTTGTCTGGAAAGCTATTGATCTTATCTCTTGACGGGAACCAGTCAACTTTTCTTTTGGGACCTCTGGTATGACAATTTAAGAGGACATAATTTCCAACTTTTTTCTTGTACAATGGTATGAAATGCAACACTGTTTTTGATCAAGCAATCATCTTTTTATTCGGAGGGAGACCTAGGTGGCTTAGTCGGCTAGAGTGATAGTTCCTCAGTCCAACACAGCCATCCCATCAATGTGGTGCGTGTTCAATTCCCACTCAGACCAAATAAAAACTGAAAATTTTCTTAGTGGGTTTTTTGCTTGATCGCCGTATGTGGGAGAGTTACCAGGTACTAACCGTTGGTTGGGGGTTTTCTCTGAGCAATGAGCCTGGTTTCCTTACCCACTAAATCTGGTAACGCTGCCATTTCAGTGAAATAATCTTGAGTGCAGTGTAAAACATCAATCAATCAATTTTATTCCGCGGATCCTATTTTTTAAGTTTCAGTTAGCAGCATGCGACGTTCCTGTCTTCAGGTCTCATACATGTAATATAGATCTGTCATAGGCCGTTCAGCGCACCATGACATTTCATACAACACAACCATCAACTGAGATGATATTGACAAGTTGTAATGCTGAACAGATATTAAAGGAGAAGAGAAGGAAATGCACTATTAAGTATTTCACAGACGTATATTTTCCAACGATATAAAAACTACATTTTCCCAATTTTTGTTGTCGTTACCTTGCTAAAAGGAAGTTTCTAAGCCCCGTAAGGCTTAGAGGTGTGTCTTGTTCGGCCAATCAGCAGACTCATGACTCACCAGTCACTGCAGGAGCATAAGAGAAATTGCCATTTAAACCTTCGTCCATTCCTTTCATTTTGAGGGCCTGGTAGCCAAAGGCAATCACTCTTACTTCTTTGAAATATATTTCGGCTTGTGAATAATTTCTTTTGGTAAATTGCATAGTTTCTGGAGGTCTTTGTAGAACTTTGTCGTGAATATAATGCTCAGTTCCATACAATTGCATTTTCTATTCCTTCAAATAAGCACAAATCACAGTGGCTTTCTCTTATCACATAACATTGATAGTGCATGCATTTTTATATCATTTGTTTCCTGCCAACCCTTTCATTTGGGAAGGCATTTATGTCTGGATACATGTCAGTCTGGTGGAAAGATGTTAGTTACTCAAGCTATATGAAGTGGAACCTTGTGAACATCAAATGCCCCAATGTGCTTGAATTCAGCTAATACATAAAGGTTTTATGGAGGGGGTATCTTCTCTGAAAGAGCAAGTTGTAAGTTCTTGAAATCTCTTATCATGGATTTCTTCAAAATGCTATACACAGAGTACAATTTTTTTTATTCCTTTGCTTTCAGTATCACTATTTCCAGTTTCCTTGTGATTTTGACTCTTCATGTTCTGTATTGTTAATCTGACCATAGTATTCTGTTAGGTAACCCCTGTAAGTTACCACTTAAATGCCCTGAAGCTCAGCCAAGATATTTGGAAGCAGGATGTTTTCTCTCTCTCTATGTTGGATCCTTGATATCCCTCAGTTGTTTCTCTTTTCTGTAATACTCAATTTCCATAAGCTAAAACAAGTCATCCTGTGAAACTGTCCTAAGCAAATGTTTCTGTTTTTCTTTATTCCACTTGCATTGTTTTTCAGGACAGACTGAGAATCTGGGAGGTTTTGTCTTTATTCGAAAAAAATACCAGAATACCAAAAATTCACCCTCGACCATTAAATCAGATGCTGAAATTTTTCTCTTCCATTTAATTACAACTTTATACGACAACTAAAATTATTTTACTCCTAGGAGAATTTTTGTCATTTAAATTTATATTTCTTATTAATATAGAATCCTGTTTGACTTTGGTTTAGATATGCTGTACTGGAAATCAAAGGCCGTAAAGCTGCTGAATGTCTGATAAAACATCATGAACAATATATTCCTAGTATTGGTCAGAAAGTGTTCAAGCTTCATATTGCTGGTATTGTCTCAAATCAACCAAGTCAAGGTGAGTTTGATCAGTTGTTTATTGAATTCCATATGTTTCTTTGAATTAACAACTATTACACGACTTATGTGGGATGGTTGCCAGTTACCAGCGGAAGGTCGTGGGTTTCCTCCGGGCATAGAGCCCGGTTTCCTCCCACAAAACTGGCAATGCCGCCATATAAGTGAAGTAATCTTGAGCGCTGTGTGAAACACCAAACAATCAATCAAATGTTACAACTGACACTTTCAGGTGTTCAATGAGATATAGTTAAAGTCAGTTTGCTGACAAAGTCCCAAATCAAGAGTTCAAGGTAATGGCCAGGAGGAATACATTTTTTGTAACTTCAAAACCTAAATGTTCATAAGGCAAAATATTATTATATATTTTTTTTCAATAGATGTCTCTTCAAAAGAGTCTGACGAAGCTAAACCTAAAAGAGGACAAGAAGGTGAAACAAAATACAGTATAGATGATAGCCCAAGCAAAAAGACCCAACAGCCCTTGAAAATAACAGAAACCAGTGCTTCAAAAGTGGATCAATCCGTGAAAAAGGCTGTACCAGATGATAAGAAGTCCAAAATCGTGGAGCCTGAGAAAAAGAAAGGAAATATAAAATCCAATATTCGTTCCACTGAAGAGAACAGTTCTTCAAAGGATGCAGATGTAAAAATAACCAAATCTGAGAGCTCTATGAAAAATCAGAACAAACAAGACAAGGAAAATGCTGAAAACAGAGACGAAAAAACTGGTACATCAGAAAAGTCCAGAAGATCTCATTCTAGAACTCATTCTGACAAAGGACATTCAAGTTCTGATTCTAGAAGTAGATCTCGACAACTCAGTGCTGACCGGAAAGAAAGGCACCGTAGTAGATCAAGAGACCGCAATGTTTCATCCCAGAGACAGCGATACAGCTCATCGGAGAGAGGAAGAAATCCAAGAAGTCCCCTTCGACGGAGACGAGATTCTGATAGATCTTATCAAAGAAGATCTGATAATTCTAGATCAGCAGAGAGAAATGGTGGCCAATCTCCTGCCAAAACAATGTCTAGAAGAACTCCTGATTTTCCTGGACGAAGATCAAAATGGGGAATGAATAGGGAAGATAATTTTGAACAGGATAATTCACAAAGTTTTCTTGGAATGCAGAACCCTTTGCCTGGCAATTCCATTACTGGTTTAGATGGTCCGCAAGATTTCATGATGAATAAAACCGGTCCACCATGGGCTCCAGGGTTAAATGTCCCTAGAATGATGGGTCCACAAAATACACCAGCTTCTAATACAATGATGCCTGGCCAAGGTATTTGGGTTATGGGACAGAGTAATCAGATGGCACAAATGAACACAGATTCCAGACCTCATGGTAGTGGACAACAAGGGATGGGGCAAATCAATCCATTAATGGGACAGCCAAACCGGTTCATGAGTCAACCTAATCAACTAATGGGTCAAAGACCTCCGTTGCTGGCCCAAGGAAACCAAATGGCAGTACAGGGTTCTTTACTGGGTAAAGGCCCTGTTCACAGTACCATGCAGCAAGGTAATTTAAATCAGATGGCTGCTGGAAATATGATGGGGAATTCTGGAAACCAGATGGCTGCTCAGAGAAATCAAATGATGGCTTCTGGAAACACGATGATGTCTCAAGGGAATCAGATGATGGGTTCTGGAAACCAAATGGCTGCTCAGAGAAATCAGATGATGGGTTCTGGAAATCAGGTGGCTGCTCAGAGAAATCAAATGATGGGTTCTGGAAACCAGATGATGTCTCAAGGGAATCAGATGATGGGTTCTGGAAACCAAATGGCTGCTCAGAGAAATCAGATGATGGGTTCTGGAAACCAGATGATGTCTCAAGGGAATCAGATGACGGGTTCTGGAAACCAAATGATGCTTCAAGGGAACCAGATGACGGGTTCTGGAAACCAAAGGATAGAGCAAAGAAACCAAATGATGGGTTCTGGAAATCAGATGATGATGAATCAAGGAAACCAGATGATTGGTCAAGGAGCTCAGATGATTGGCTCAGCAAACCAAACAGGGCAGAATATGGGAATGGGACAGAGTCTGTCAATGAAACAGGGAAATCTGATTATAGGACAGAGAAATCAGGGAAGGAACTTGGGAAGTCAAGTAATGGACCAAACTGTGGGACAACGAAACCAATCAACAGGGCGGAAAAATGTGGGTCTTGGTCGAAGAGAACAGGAAACTCAAGAAACAGAACCGGAAACTCAACCTTTTGGACTAAGAAACCAGTCAAGAATAAATAACCAAGGTTATCAACAACCCAGCAGAAGGATGGAAGCAACCCCAGTAGGTCCAGTTATTGGACAAGGAAGTCCTTTCCTGAATCAAAGAAGTGCTAATAATAGACAAGCAAATCCAGATTCTATACAAATAAGTGACCTCTCTAGTGAAGGTCAGAACTTTGGAAGAGGTTCCATAACTCAACCTTTGGGAAAACACAGGGATAACTTTAGACAGACACCTGAAGGTACGAGTCAAGACAACAGAGGTAGACCAAGAAATTCGGAAGGCTCTCACAGAAGGCCCAGTCGTTTTGATCAGCCAAGTCCAGATTTGGAAGTTATTTTGATGGAACAGGAAAAGAGACCATTTTCCGTTTCTAACAATTCCCGACAGACTTCAAATATGCCATCACAAGATAGAAAACAGAAAGACATTAAACAGACTGGAAACGCATATAACCAACACTCATTTGGCAACAAGGCCAGTGAAACTCGCTCGTCAAGTGACAGAAGATCTGGTTACAGGGAGAGTAGTAGGGTAGGTCATAAAATAATAATAATATTCTTTATTTCAAGAGGGTTACATATAATAGCTGTTCTACCTTTAGGCCCTCAAAACTGTTAGCATCATGACATAACAATGGTTTACATAATTATATACAGTGAACATATACATAAATACAGACATTTTTACAAAGACAAAAATTGAGATAGAGTTGTCATCAATGGTATTGTATACAATGCTTGTCAATTACAACTACTTCATTTGCTTTATTATTCATATTATGTTTCCACATTCAAGTATGGGAGAAAATATTGTAATTAGAGTAAACATGTGTTTGATTGCTATTCTTAATAAGGATTTTGCTTTTATTTGCAGCCCAGTCAGGATATACGTAAAAAAGACAATAAACGGGATGGACTGGCACGTTCCGATCGAAGCCGTAGTCCTGATTATCTCCATTCACATGCAATGTCAAGAGACAATATTTCAAAGACAGAACAACAAAAGAGAAACCAAGGTCGCACAAGACAGTCTCGCTTTGAGGAGAAAGGAAGTGTAAATGTGCAACCCGAGCAAACACTGACTCAGACTAACAGAGACTCATCACAGAAATATAGGTAAAACATTTATCCATTACTTTTTCTATGCTATTTCTAATCTCTGTGTGGCTCTGTTGGTTGGAGTGATAGTCCCTCAGTCTGTCACAGACCATACGTCAATGAGGTGCTTGATCAAATCCCACTCGGACAAATCACTGTATTTGGACTGTCAAGTACTCGTCAAAGGTCGGGGGTTTCCGCCATATAAGTGAAAAAAATATTGAGCTCGGCGTAAAGCACCAAATAATCAATCAATCAAATGCTCTACCCTCTCAGAATTTATGATTTTTGGCAGTTCATGTCCATTGATTTACCAACAGGAATAACGGCAGTGGCAATAAACTTGAAAGGGAAACAAGTATATCAGATTTCTGTGATTTCATCAACCATAAAGAATATGATGTGTTTTATTGTAGTGATGATGCAGAAGTCAGCCAAGTACCAGACATTTCAGGAATTCGCAATCAACTTCTGTAAGTTATGTTGATTCATTTTACTTTTTGTGAGTTTGAGGGTATTAGAGCTGTGAACTTTATTCTGGTTTTAGTGGTCTTAGTGGATCAGTTCAAATTCCAGTCCCCCTCCCCTATGGAAAACGGAAACAGTAAAAGATAAGGTTTTTACTTGATGGCCTATGTGAAATAGCCAAATGCCACGAGAAAGTCTGGGGTTTCCTCTTAGCACACAACCACATTTCCTCCCTGGTTATTTAAGTGAAAGATTCTTCAGTCTGTCATTAAGCATCTATCTATCCTTAAGGTGATTCTATACTGATTTGATTATACAAAAGGGGATGAAAACAGGCCTTATATACAAATATGTGATTTACAGCTTAAACACTGAAAATTACCCCTTAAACACTGGGTTTCCTTTAATTGCACAATGCTAATGATGTGAGGCAAAATAAGCTATTTTTGTCATCTTGGAACACCTTTGACAGATAAATGTTTCTTTCTGCAATTGTAGGAGTCAGTTGAGACAGCTGGAGAGTGGGACATTATCTGATCCTTCAGAACTAGCTGACATTGCTAATAAACTAAAGCAGGTTCAAAATCAACAAATGACGCAAGATAAAATAACGCCAAGTGGAAGGGAGACTGTCCCTGCTCACACTGAGCAGCGTCCAGCTAGTCGACCTGTAGAACGTAGGTCAAAACAGAATGAGGCTACATTAAGAGGGGCACCTGGAAGGACACAAAGCTCATATAAAGATAATCGAGACAGGTCAACTCGTAGGAGTCAGGAAAGGTCCAGCAGGTTTGGATCAGAGCGTAATCGTAACAACAGAGGTCAAGGCGACAACAGTAGACAAAAGGTCACTTCATCTGAATCTGTATTCCCTACTTTCCCTCCAGGAAAAAATCCTAAATCCCAATCCGCTGGGAACTATTCCTCTCGGAATATTTCAGCTTCTCAGACTAGTGGGAACCAAAATACATGGAACACAGATTCTCAGAACTCACGCTCTCAGCAATCTTGGTCTCAAGCTGAAGACAGGAGCGCCTTTCAGTCAGACGTAAACTTTTCTTCTCAAACCAGTGGAAACTTTCCTTCTCGGACTGGTGGTAATTTCTCGTCTCAGACAGGTGGAAACTTTCCATCTCAATCAGGAGGGAACTTACAATCTGAAGGAAACTTCTCATCTTACTCTGGAGGAAACTTCTCGGCTAACTCTGGAGGAAACTTCTCGGCTAACTCTGGAGGAAACTTCTCTGCTAACTCTGGAGGAAACTCGGCTAACTCTGGAAGATACTTCTCTTCTGATCGTGGGGCTAATTTGTCTTCCTCCGGAAATGATCAGGATTTCCGATCTTCACAGTTCATCTCAGGACAGACAGATGAGATTACAGAAGTTGAAATGGAGGATGTACAAAGCCCAATGCGTTCTGACATGTTTGGCAGGGGTTCCTATCAATCTGAGAAATCTTTTCAGGGCACAAATCATCCTATCTTGCAGCAAGAGTACCAGAAACAAGGTAATTCCACAATAGTTAGCATTTAATGGGCAAAAATCAGATCCTGTTTTTAGAGGATAACTGTAATATTCAAAGACTTTGCCGCTGATTTGTATGAATCAAAAAAAAAAATTTAAGATTTCTATTACAATGAGTTTCAGACTCATTATAAATAACACACATATACAATAAACAAAGCTTCTCACTGGCATATATATAAATATATATTTGTGTTTCTGAAGAAAATAATTAATAAGGCATTTGTTTTCCTACTTAACTTTTTTTTCTGTTTATTTTACAAGGTTTGAATCAATCTAGTTTTAATCAACGAGACAATAGCTCTATGATGGGGGCTTACACTGGCAACAATAATGTCCCCATGCAGGCTTACGCTGGCAACAATAATGTCCCCATGCAGACTTACGGTGGCAACAATAATGTCCCCATGCAGGCTTACACTGGCAACAATAATGTTGCCATACAGGAACGTCCAAAGAAGGTCTATGTTGGAAACCTACCGGCAACTGCAAGATGGGTTAGTAAGAATATATTGTGCTTATAAATTGCTTTGAAAAGCAATAAAATGTCGTCAAACGCGCTGTGAAAAGGCTGATGCAGAAGGAAAATGATTTCTATTATTTTTGGCTGTTTCACAATATGGGACCCTAAGCTTGAGTACCTGGCAAGTATATGGCTGGGAAAGAAAGGACTACACTGTGTTGCATGTGGATCATTTGTATGAAAGTATTTATTCTTAATTGAAAAATTTAAATATTTTTGGATAACTTATTCCAAGTTTTTCTGTGTTGATTCAAACTCTTTCTTTGTTGTTTCTTATAGGATGAAATAGCCAAGTTTTTTAATCTAGAAATGAGAAAACGTCGTTTGGTGAGCCCTGTATCTGTTATTACCCCTGTTTCTGGTGTTGTCCAGGCACCTGATAGAACCTATGCCTATGTCATGGTAAGTCATCACAAATGGAAAACAAGCATGTTTATTGGTCATTAACGGATTCAGGATTTCCCCTTAACCCTTTAATAATTATATCAATCCATGAGGATGTAGCTGCATGCTATTGCAAATAACCAACAGAGCCTCTTTGAATTAATAACAAATAGCCAATAGGTAGGGTAATGCAAACGCTTAATGAAGTTTTTGGGGAAACACGTCCAAAACACTGCTCTCTAAATTCTCCCTAACTGGGACTTTTTCCCATGTGTCATTGACAACCGCTGTTTTTGTTCAGTACATGACTCAAAGAAATGTCTGTTCTACTTTTGTGGAAAAAAAGAGTCACCCAATTATTCTTTGAAAAATATTTTCAAATCCTTTAAGGGGGGGGCCTCCGTGGCTCAGTAGGTAGAGCGTTGGACGCTCAATCCGAACAGCCTTCCACCAATGGGTTGCGGGTTCAATTCCCACTCAGTCCAAAAAATTGGAAAATTTTCTGACTGTGTTATCACTCGAACGACTTATGTGGGATGGTTGCCAGTTACCAACGGAAGGTTGTGGGTTTCCTCCGGGCATAGAGCCCGGTTTCCTACCACAATAAAACTGCCATATAAGTGAAATAATCTTGAGCGCGGCGTAAAACACCAAACAATCAATCAATCAAAACCGTTAAGAGCTGTCTTCTTGTAAAATGTTAAAACTAAACCATGTAACCCTCAGAACAATAAATGACTGTAGAAGTTGTGTATTTATATTTTATCAGTTTAATACGGCAGATGAAGCACAAAATGCTGTACAGTTGGATGGAATTCGTTATGAGAATAGAAGTCTTACGGTGAAGATTGGAATGTTTCCTAGGGTAAGTAAGTGCTTGTTGCATCAGGGGATGGTGTGAGCCTTATTGTAAGTGAAAATAAGAAAGAATCCATGGATAAACCATATTGTAATTGCTTCACAATGAAAATAATCTATTACAGGTAATAAAGTGAATACAAAGACATGGTAAAGAATGTGATATTCCACTACTGTTAACATCGAAAGGAAGTTAACAGAAGACCATTAACATCTCCCCCACCAACCACCATCATACACACACACAATGTGTTGGGGAGGGGGGGGGGGGGGGGGGGGGGAAATACCAGCCAGAGGTATACCAGTAATCTTTGCTTTAATATCTCTTGGCACTGTAATGATAGTATCTATATTGTAACATTTCAATCTAATAAATTATAACTTGTAATCCATATAGTTCTTGTCTTTATGCTTTGAACTGAAGCTAAATATATATATATTTTTTTCTTTCTTTGCAGTGATTTGGAAAGGCAGGATTTCTTGTGGGTTCCTTTAGAAAATTCATATAATTATAGCTTGGAGATTAGAATTTTAGGTTGCTGTTAAACCAAGGATTTTCTGTCCTCATAATGATTGAACTGAATAAATCAATTGAGTGAATGACACTTGATTTATGTATGAATCATATTGTTGGCTGAACTAATGAGTAAATGACCTTGCTACCTGAATTTTAACGCAGATGATTTGGACTTTATTCTTGAACGTAATCAAACGTTTTTGACAACTTACGGGAACAGATTGAAAGTTCTTTCATAGTTACTGCCACAGTTTGTACAAGACATTCAAAAGAGACACATTTTTACAATCATCTTCAATTTAAGACAATAAGCACACTGTCCAGTTTTACATATCCACTTTTTTTTCGGTTTATGGCTTTTAAACCTGGGTTTAGGATTGGAGGGATGAACACTTTTGTATTACCGTCAGTATGCCTATTACTGTCGTCTCACTATCATTTGTCTCGGACATCTGATGGGTCTAAGTTATGTGTTTGAGACAGACAATAACCAGGTGATCTGTTGGCAGCACATTGGCTGCCGTACGAAGGCCGTTATCCCTTCCATCTTATTCAGAGATTAAGCTCCTATATTCAAACAACTCTATTTCTGGTGAACTCGGGCTAGTTTCCTACCTAGTGTTGTTTTTGTATTACATATAAATGTATGTATAATTTTACAATAAAATATGCAAACATGCATTTTATTCACAGCTTTTCTTGTTCATTTGTAGAATACAGTAGGGCCCACTTAATGATATTGTCTTTAAAGGAATAACCCGCTTTGAATAAAATCATTCCCTATACAAACCTGTTGCTTTTGGTCATGATAAAGGGTTATCGGCTAAATGCGTAAACCACTTAATCGCGTATTCTACCCCTCCTGCATGTGCGTGTCGTGTGCAAATATACATGTTAAGTAGAGATGACTTTTCAAACAACATCGAATGTTTAGTGCAAGATACCGTCCGGTAGGTTTACCTCCCCCGGAAGAAGTGATCTTTGGCTTGTTGTCATACAAAATAAAGGATTTAACCTGATAATGTTGTGAGCATTCTGCTTCAAAATATCTGGGTCAACCGTCGCACGTGACCAAAGCTTATCGTTGATTGGTTAAAAGTTCCCACTCTGTCCCGAGGGAAGGAAAAGGAATGGCAATCCGCAACAGGTCACTTTTCCCTCATTTTTCTCAATTATCGCGGTAGAATCGACTTTAAAACCTTTGTCTTGGTGTTTGTTGCGTAACCCGATACCGCTGAACGTTGGTTCGCACCTAGTCATTCTCGGGGTTTGACTCTGTGCGACCCAACATTCAGCGGTATAGGGATACGAAACAAACACCACTACGGCGGTATTAAACCCTTAAACAAACATCCTCTTGTTTGTGAAAGGGCTCTGACGTCACAATCAGCAGGTGTGCCAGACATTCTCCAGGGATTAAGCAGGAAACATCAAAACAAACAAACTCAAACCATACATTTTTATCCAATATAAGGTCATCATAATTTAGTTGAAAAATGTTTGTCTCTTTAGCATTCAGAATGGTTATTATGATCCATCCATATACCCAGTACACTTCCAACTTAAAAACAGTCAGTTGTATTATGGTATCACCAGCGCCGTCAGTCAGTCCTTCCGCTCCATAACTTAGAGTTTTTATCAGATCTTTACAATTCTTTCACAACATATACCTTATGGGTAGAGGTGGTGTCATTTATGAGTTTTGGGTTGCCATAATATTGCATCTACAATTGATTATGTAATCTTCTCATTTAGTCTATATTTTGGTTCCCTTCCGCTCCATAACTTGAACAGTTTGGATTCAATCTTTACTATTCTTTCACAACATACACTTTATGGGGAGCTAGTGTGTCATGAACCTTTTTTGACATCTTCGGTTGCAGAATGTGGCATCTATATTGGATAATATAACATATCTTTAGTCTATATCTGCGTTCACTACCGCTCCATAGCTTGAAGAGTTTTGATCTTTACAATTCTTTCACAGCATTTACCTTATGGATACATGGTGTGTTGTCGACCATTTATGACAATTTTGGTTGCATGATTGCATAATATGACATCTATATTAGATTATGGTTTTACCTGATTCTGACAGTTTTTAGGATATTTATGCCTAAGGGGTAGATGGTGTGTCGGGAACAATTTAGGATATCTTGGTTACAACTGTTCACATTAAAAAAGAAAGACTTGCCTGTATTTTTTTTTTTTTTTTACAGTTTTTACCAAATTTCAGAAGTTTTGTTGATTTGTATTTTTAATTTGAAAAAAAACAACAACTTGATTTGTTAGGTTCAATGTGATCAAAGGACAAGTCTGGGAATTTTTAAGTTATGAAATTTAAGAGCCACCCAAAATAGCTTATATAGGATAACTTGCACTGTTTTGATGAGATCACAACACAATTTAACAGCATATACATCAGGTACAATTAGATGTCTAGCTATTTTTCTCACTATCTGTTGCATAATACGGCAACCATATGGGAATTCTGCAATATGATTTCAAATTCCCTTGAACTTTGGAGCAGAACTGAACAAATCACAATCTTGAAAATTTTTAAGAAACATTTTCTCTTGGCCAAAAGGTGTGTTATTCTCACATCTATAACTGTCCCCAATTACCGCCGAGCCTGATGACGTCACATAGATTTACGCAAAGCCTTCTGGGTAAAATATACCTCAGTTCGCCATTTTGTTGATTGGTACTTCGCGAGATGTCACTTTTTTGGAAAACATTGATGACATAACCTGTTTTTATCCACAACTTATTTCTGGTAACTTTACGCCTTTCGCGTCTTCTCCTCGATACAGTATACTATATTTTAAAATTATGTTCAGATCCCTCAATCCCCCGAAATGCTTTGCGCGTAAATACCAAGTGACGTCATCAAACAATCGGTCAATTCCAAGAATATAAAGACCTTTTTGACCTGCCTAACAGACATGAAAATTTGCCCCCTTCTTCCCTCCCCCAGTTTGTTTTAAATAAATCTAAAGTAATAGACAGCTCTGATCACTGGTGTGAACTGCTTTATAAAGAATCTTTAGCCATTCGTCGAAATTCTCCCACACTCAACACAGGTGTCAAAGCATCTAAAGAATTAACTCTGTTTAGATAACTTGTATTTTTGGTCATAGTTTTGAAATTATCATAATCCCAGACAATTCTACATGTACCTTAACCTGCCATCCCTATGTTGTTTTAACATTTTACATACGTGAATATTTGTCTGATGCCCTTATCTCTTTTATCTTTGTATACTACATGTATGTCATTAGAAACAACATCCAGTCCAATGTATAAATATCTGTATTTTTTCCACACTGTCACATTTTCCTGAAGATGACAAATATACCTTTGTCGAAATATTGAGATTGTCAATATGCGTTTGTTGAATTTCTTCTACATACCACGAGGCATTAATGGAAGGCCTGTGTCGATCTGAGGGACTCAATAACTGGGGTTAGTCTACTCAATGTCAGCAATTTGCTAAAAACAGAGTTTGTAGCATTTTATAAATATTTATGTAAAGAGTATAATTCCATACAACTATGGCCAAATTTCTATGAGCAAGGTCTGATTCATATGGGTAAAAATCTGCTGGATGATAAATAATCTCTGTAAAGGGGAGATTAATATCTTCTGGTGTCTGTTCGGCATATGTCATTAAGATGGTAAACTAATGGTAATCCAGCAGTCAAGTTCTTGAAAAGCCAAACCATCCAAGGCCACGATATCCGAAACAGTTACACTTTCCGTGTAACGCACCTTCTATTGTTGGAAAGACTATGTCAAAGTTAGGGCCACAGCTTTGAGCAACATCTACTTGAGGAAAACCATATCACTTCTGGGATTGCTGAATCCATCTCAAGACCTCCTGCAATCCTTGCCCTGAGTGGGCACTGACCTCAGACACGCTGATCTTTTGTGTAGAAGATTTGATGATGTCTTGAAGACGAAGTAAAGACTCCAGCTTACTCATTGGTAATCTTGTCGGCATATCTCTGGGGACAAATAAAAAGGGGAACATTAGTAAAAGATGCTCTAACTTAGACCATTTTGGCCACCGCTTTAGGTAACTTTTTGGCCCATCAGATATGACGATGCCTAGTGCAGACCACAAATTGTGTGGCTATCTACATGACATTCAGACTCTCTAAATTTACCCAGATCTTTTGAAGTGCAAAAATAGATAAATTAACTAGATTGCCAGTTTTAAATGGTGCCTGTGAAGGAGGGCATGATAACGTTTTCATCGATCTGGCTTGAGAATTTTCCTTTAAGTGTGGATTAAACAATCTTATTCGTAATGTCATGATTTATATAAAAACCCACATCATGAATTATTTTCACTCCTGGTTCACTTACATTTTATTGAGGAGTATTAGAACAGGAGTGTTGGTTAAATCCTCATGAGATAGAAGCATCATCAACTGTATGCATGCAGCTGATATCTGCAGGGCGTTGGATATGTCAATCATATACTGAAATTAAGTCATAACTTTTAATGTTCATGATAAAACAACACATGTTATGGTTGCGTAATAGCAGAAGCAAATAATATAATACGCTTATATTCACTGATATTTGTTTGTGTTTTACATCACATCAAAATTTAGTCAAACCAGGAAAATCCCAGAAATTTCCAGATTTTGCACTGCATGATTTCTAAGATTGTGGGTCACCCATTTTCTAAAATACATGTAGGAAGTGAAAAACCAACCAAAATTTACATAGAATAACCAATTATGATGAATATTTCAAATATGGGCGAGCATCAGAATATGGGAACATTTTGTAAGCCACTTGACATAAATGATGTACAGTGGTACTTACAATAACAGCATTGGTATCTTTGTAGTAGTTGTACCAAATGGGGCCCATGCTGCCCCCTAACTCTCTTACAGTCACATCCTGCTTCTTTTGTAATGTTACAGTTACAAGATTAGAACCAACCTGAAAAAGAATACTGATAAATATTAAAGCCAACAATTACTAACAGGTTTATTTGGGAATGAGGTAAGAATCTTCACATTTCTGGGATTTGCAACCACCTGCAACATGTAGGTATTTATAGGACTATAATAAATTTCACAATACTCCATTTGGGTCTTCATCTCACTAATGTATTTCTCTAAAAAGATGATGACATGTGCAACTTCTTTGGATGGGCTGTTCCGTAGAAAGTTAACATTTAACAAAACTATTATCACTATTGAAACATAAACAATTTGTTTTAAATTAAATAAATCAAAATATCAACCGTCTTCGAGTAACAAAAATTATCTGAGACAACAGTAAAGTCATTCTTGGTGAATGGTCTAAAAAAAATCACATAATGTTACTAAAAAAATCTAGGCGGTTTGGGTACTACATCAAACTTAACAAATTCAGCCTCCCCACCCTCCAACATCTAAACTTTCACATTAGGCTCCACTGAACACAGAACGTCAGGAAGGTTAATGTATTTGGCATACTTAATGTTCCTCCTTACTGGGTCAGCACACATGGCTACAGCAGAGCCACAATGTTCCAGCTCGAGGGGGATGGTATCTAGAAACCACCCTAAGTACTTGAAGTAGATTGATTGATCTTTTTTGCTGCACTCAAGATTTATTCATTAAAATTATGCCATTGCCAGGTTAAGTGGGGGAGGAAACCAGACTTGCCCCGAGGAAACATTAGGCAAGTACCTCGGCAACTCTCCCACATACAGAGATCGAGAATAAAAAACACACTCACAAAATCTTATATCACTCTGCAAACTGAGTCAACGGGGCACTTGATAAGACGGCATGGTATATTCACAGTGATTAACAGATACCCACCGAAGGTCAGGCAACAAGTCTGTTATCCTCCTTTGACAACTTAACCTGGCAATGCCACCATAATAGTGTAATAATTCCTTCAATCAGTACTCACAGTGGCGACTGTTGCAGGAACTTCACTGAGGTTATCAAAAACTTCTTTTCCTGTAAAACCTGACAGAGGAGTTAAAGAAAGTAATAAAACAATAAGCAAGATATTTCAATCAATATGGCAGAAAACATATGCAATGTGTTACCTTGTCAGATTGATTGGAAGTTTTAGTCCAAAAATTATTTCACTTCAATGTTGTCGAGATACTTGAAGGCTTAAGAAGCTTTCATTTCTGTAATCTATCATGAATCGGCATGTTAGTTTTACCAAAAATACTGATGATTTGTTGCCAAATTATCTTTTCCAGAAAAATGCCAAACTCTTGCCTGTCGTCAACCTAATGAAATATCATGGGTTGTGGCTTATTATAACAACTTATGATTGAGTATAAAGTCTAAATGATATGCCCCTTTTTAACACAATAAGAAACTTGTCTCTGTGGTTATTTTAGACAAGAAGATTTTCTGTGTGTTATAGTGTTAAAAACATATTATCTAAACACTTATACGTACTGTTTACTTTATGCATATCACTTTGTCAAAGCCTTCGGTTTGGGTTTGAGTATCGAAATTAATCTAAATTAGAACAAACCACTATATTTATGTAGCCATAATAGTGACCTTTGACAGCCATTTGAAGCTGTATAGCCAACCTGACTGGGTTTGTATACGGGCAAATTGCCTGTGTCACCTGGAGTGTCACTTCCCCAATGTTAGATTTACATTCAGGAGATAGATGATCTTTACTCAAGGGCCTCAACCACCCCCACAGCTTCACCCCACTAGAGTTGAGAGCAGGGAAAGCCACATGATCATTTGACTTGTGACAAAAAATTTATCCTCTTCTGTTATATTTTTCAATTCAGTTATTGAAAATGTTACGCCAGCATGAATGTTATGGCTTTGCAAAGGCATAAAAGGTCTATTCTAATTGTATAAAGCTACATTCAATCATGCAGGATTCAGGTTTCAACCAGGAATCTACTGACCTTTTGTGCACACAGTAACTCATCAACATTAAAACCTGCTTTTACCCTTTTTTCGTCTTTAACTTGTTGTTAATTTGTAGTAAATCCTACATGGGATTTTCCTGAAATTAAAGCTCAAAATATATTAACTTACAACTGTGTCAGCAAAATTCTTTGACTATCCCTTTATGGAAATAAGCCTTCATTTGTGGCGCACTCAACAGCTACGGTTAGATTAGCTGAGAAATCTTGGCTCTGCCAAATTTTTTTTTTCCGTGTTCGTCAAAGCCAAGACCACTACCATAGTAAAAAAGTGATATTTGTTAAGGAGACCGGCCGAAAAAATCGGCGGCACAAATTTCACAACAAATAAGCAAAGAATAAAATATTTGTCAACTTATGCCGCTGTAAAGTGGTAAACTTTCCCTTATGCAGTCAATATTTGTTTCGAAGTCCACTGGCTTTCAACCTGACGTAACCGCCAAAGTAAAACATTTTAACGACCAGTTAAACTGTGCGAGGCGTCGTAGAAATACTTCAATCATATATCTTTAGTCACTACAGCGGCATAAGTTTGACAAACTCCTTCTTCATGGTCTATACTATCGGAATGCAGTGGTAAATATTTTATTCTTTGCTTATTTGTTGTGAAATTTGCGCCGCCGATTTTTTCGGCGGGTCTCCTTAACAAATATCACTTTTTTACTATGGAAGTGATCTTGGCTATGACGAACACGGAAAAAAAAGCCAAGGTTTCTCGGCTACGGTTAGATGGCAAAAAAAAAAGTACCAACCAACCAAAATATCACCCAAGCCACCCACCTAAATCTAGATTTGGACACATTTTACAAAGCAGTCGCAAGCTATGTCCGACGTAATTGCCATGGTATCACAAATTCACAATACTTAAGAGATACGTTGTCATAGTAGTAATGGTTGATGTAAAGTTACGCCAGCTTTGTAAATAGCCCACCGGAAGGCTAATGTTGTGTTCAAACTTACACGGCCCATTATTACCACATTGATAGACATTGAACACTGTATTTCTTCTAAAGATTCGGCCATTAGAATTTTCCTTTGAGTCAAACAAAAAGAGGCTTGAAATACGTTTAAGTTTTTGGCCAGTTTGAAAAGTTTAAACTGATTTTCCTTAAATTGGCCGAAAAGTCGGAACACGTCACACAAGACGCGAACAGTGTCCATGGGGGCAGCCTAACTTCTAAAGTAAACATGCGCCACATGAAACGTCTGGTCGTTTGCATTTCTCGTTACCGAATCAGTCTAATACTTTGCCTAGACCTCATTGGAAAAAAGTTTCTTTTTTTGTAAAGTCTGTAAAATTTCTGATTTTCTCTGTCGATACAATCATAATCAAAATATCCCTGGAGTTATGAGATACAGAAGTGTTTTCAACAGTCTTGTTACGGCAAATGACAAAGCCCTTTTGTACGGTGAAACTTTGCTAAATTTTAGCTTTTCACATCTGTTACTAGATACTTATTTTCTCGTTAAGTTTCCAAATGACAATTTGACTTCTTTTCTAATGGTCCAATTCTTATGAAGAAAAAATTGGCCGAATCTTTAGAAGAAATACAGGTCGCCTATCCCCGAAGTGATTTCATGCATTTAACAGGTTTCTAGCTTTTGTTGTCCCCAAGTTTGAGATCAGATTCAATAACAAGGTCTGTGGTAAAAACGATGGGAAGAAAAGGATACAGGTCCGAGTGCTTAACCGTTTTAAGAGGAGAGTTTTCCCAACACCAGTTGGTCCAACAAGGAGGCACATGTTTTCTAGTCTTAATTTTGTAACGATGACTTTAAAATGGGTGAAATCCCGTGCAAATAATTATTTAACGGAATGGACAGGTGTAACAGAGCAACATTGTACGTCTTAAAGTTCCATGATCCACAAGAAAATGTTGTTCATGAAGACGTTTCGTAGAAAATTTTAAACCGGAAGTGTAAACAACATACGTCAAAATAAAAGCCCCTTACACCACTAAAAAACTTATATGTGTACATCTTTGTCATACTCATGTATAAGAGAAAGAAAAAAACACGAACCAATCTGGTGGCTCAAACATATGTGCTGTTTCCAAGTGAACTCAAATAGCTTTAGTTTCTCCATTATTTATACTGTGGTAGGGGTTACTTCCCGATCACAAGAGTCTGACACAAGTGATAACGTCACTGTCTATCTCTCAGTTGTTTTGAGTTGAATATCTTAAAAGGATACGTTTGTATTTTACAAGTTAAATCTCCCAAAAAGAATAATTATGTTTTCGAGATCCTCTCAGTTTGACACGGCATTAGGTAAGCTCAAAGAATAGTTATAAAATTAAATTCAAAGTTGAAATGGTGTGGAAAGAAACCGCTTATCAATTTTGTTATGTTGTCAGATTTCAGAAAATCATATTTTTCTAGGACAGGGTCTAAAAATCAGAGCCTAGTCAAGGTGGCAAAAGTTGCCTACACCGCCGAACGACGGAGAAGAGACCCTGGCGATGGGTAACATTTGGACAAAAATGACAACTTCCTCTCCGAGTATCTGCCCTCTCCTTTCGCGGAACTATCGACTTCTATGACAACAGTGAATGTTCCAAGCTTGTTGCGAATGGCTAGTTCTACGGTCAAAGTGAACTCACCGCTAATTGTAGAAAAACAATGCTCATACGAGATGCTCTGCAGCGAACCATTGGAGACGAGTTCCCGTCCAAAACATGGATGGACCGGCTTGAAATCCAATTATTTCACGTTTTTCTAGCTGGCATTGTCACTTTTAGACCACGCTAACCCAAAGGGCTCCATTTGCTGGTCATAAAAAAATGAAAAGTTTTCCAAAACGATTCTCCTGTAGTGTTCGGGCCTGCGACCCTCTCATAAATACTACTTGCTGGAGTTAACTCACGGGTAGTTCAATTTACCGAACTTATGGTGATATTACATATACCAACGTTCAGTCTACGAATGTTGAAATGCTTGTCGGTAAAGTCCAACGCACTTTTGTCGGAAATTACAAGCCATGAAAATAATATTGTAACTGCTCTGAATGGACAATTCCTACCCTAGACTTCTTTAGAACTCATAAAAGATTATTCTTGTCCTCTTTTATTTATTTTTATTTATTTTATTTATTTGGCATGCACCGTTTAACCCAGTTCGAACGTCACGCAAAATGGCGGCAAAGTCTCCAAGAAATGACAGTTTGTTGTTGTTTAAGCCCTTTCGAATAGCTACATGTAATGAAAGCGGACAAGAATAATCTTTTATGAGTTTTAAAGAAGTCTGAGGTAGGAATCGTCCATACCGAGAAGTTAAAATAATATTTTCATGGCTTGTAATTTAAGCATCATTTCCACCTTGTATTTGAAATTTGTATACCGTACGTTGGTATATGTAATATCACCATTAGTTTGGTAAATTGAACTAACTCACCGGGTGCAATGAAGCAGTTAATTATTTGTTTTTTTAGTTGAAAGTTTCAAACAAATTGCATAATTTTAAGCATGTGTTTTAAAATAAACCGGAATATCTACTCATATGTTTTACCTATCCGCGTGTAGCTCTTGCTGTAGTAGTATGCCCCTAGACGCAACGTAAAGTTTGATATTTGTCCAAAATTTATATTTCGATAGCAGGGCAAAGCCGTTTAAGTCCGACGACCATCAAATATGGAAATGGAGATAACGAGTCGGATTTAACTTGTTGATTTAGATGTACCTCAAAATGTCTCATTCCACCTGACCTGTAATTAATCTGCCATTATCATATAACAGCATTTATTATACCAAGAATATTTTGGAACGGTAGGGTATAGCCGTTGAACATATATAGACAGATATAAATAGCGCATTATAGACGGAGCAACAGTTGGAAAGTTTTTTATTGCCTTCCCTAATTCAAAGCCCTAATCTCTCATACAGGAGCTGCACAATACGGTCATCTGTAAGACCCTAGGATCTTACCACTAGACTAACTACCAATATGTGTTGCTCAACGCACACATGTGCACTTTCAATTAATTGACCCTTTGACCTGAGATGACGTATTTAGACTAATCCATTGAGAGAAAAAGAAGGGGATCCTTCTGGTTTGTCAATAAACTTGGCTTAACCTAACCTTTTTCTGTCAATAAACCCTGGCCCCATCCATATTTGGTGTTTTGCTACTATAACATGGCTTATGAATACTGCCTTATTTGATTTTAGATAATGCCACAAGTAAGTTGTTGTTGGACCCAAACTGGGATGCAATTTTACAGATCTGTGACTGTATTAGACAAGGAGACATTCAGTAAGTACTGTCAGCTTGAAATGATATCAGACTCAGAAAACTCTGTAAAAAATTTTGTTTAGCCTTTCATCTATGCCTATTCACAGATTTTTGGTCAGACTTGTAACGTACATGTTCTATATTACACTTAACACAAATTAGAAAATATTGCCAAAGGTTGTTCATAAAACCTTTGAAGTTCAATTAAAATCACATGATGAAGTCCTTTTCTTTTACTTTGAAACCCTCAGTGTGAAATTATATTATCTTGTTATCTTAGGCCAAAATATGCAGCAGCAGCTTTTAAAAGGAAGGTGGCCATGGAGAATCCACATGTGTCCAAATTCGCTCTTCAGGTAATAGTTTCCATTGTTTCTCATATAGATGAAATACTACGAGTTGGGCGTAAGACATCAATCAAATTTATGCTTAATAAAGTAATGAAGCATACTATTTTTAAAGCTATTTTTTTCTACATATCATCTGCAACGTGATTAACCTTGTTAACCTTAGAATTCATTTTGACGATTACAGGTTGTGGAATCAAGTATGAAGAACTGTGGAAGTTTGATTCATAATGAGATTGCAACTAAGGAATTTATGGAGTTCATGAAGGAACAAGCTAATGTCAGTTGACATGTTTTCCTTTCTTTCAATATTGTATATGTAACAAATTCATTCCAAGTGTAATTTGATCTGAATGCAATGCTATATTCTACAATGTGTGTAAATAAATCTTTCAGTTTATCTTTAGGATTTATACATGTAATATACAGAAACAGTTTTTAAATTTATTTCTTCCTCGTTTGATTTGCTTTGAAATATATAATTCTGCCATTTACATGGCTTCTGTCTTTTGTACATGGGGAGTTTTAGGGGTTCTTAGTTATTGCTGAAGGTAATTCCATCCTTGCTGTAGTGATTGTGGAAAATGGGTTTTGTTAGTATCCACTTACATAAATGATGTTCCTGACTCATTCTCAAATTATTTTATAATGTGTGTTTGTTAGACCCGACCTGATCCAGTGAAGTCTAAAGTGTTGGAGCTAATACAGTGTTGGTCTCATGCGTTTCGTAATGAACCAAGCTATCGTATTGTTCAAGATACCTACAATCTGATGAAAATGGAAGGTACATACAAATTACAAAAGGGAAATGAAATCTATAGAATAGAAAAAGTGATACGGTTTGAATCCTAAGAAAATTGTTTACGGCTTTAGTGTAACTTGTGTGTGATGTTGGCCAATTCAATCTCATTACAGAGACTTCTACTTAATTTGAAAGTTTGAGCAGTAAGAGAAAGTTTGATAGAAATTTGGAAAATAACAAAAAGAACTAAGAATCTTCAGCCCGTATCTGTTTATAATAAAAAAATAAGACACCCCCCCCCCCCCCCCCCTCCACCTAAAGAAACCAAACAAAACAAAAACTAGATTTGAGTTGCTACATAGACATTTCATGCACAAAATGAAAAAAATTTAAAAATGATATTCAACTCAGGGGAAGATTTTTTTTTTGTTTTTAGGATTTAATTTCCCAGTTTTAAAGGAAGCTGATGCAATGTTTATGGCTGAAAAAGCTCCAGAATGGAAGGATGGGGAAGAGTGTAATAGATGTCGTGTACAGTTTGGAATGGTACAGAGGAAGGTAAATCAGCTTTATTTTGGTCTCTGAAGTGGGCTCAGTCCACAGCAGCTTGGTCAGTTAAAGCTCTAGATGGTGATACTGATGCCAGCTTCCCATTGGGTTCAAATCCTGCTCAGTCGAGGAGAAAAATGTTTTCACTCGATCACTGTATGTGGAATGGTTGCCAGGTATGTGTGGAAAGTCCCAGCTCGAGTGAACAGATGTGTGTGTATTCATTAGCATAATCTTTCCATTCAGGTCACTTTTGATCCATGTAAATAAGGCATACCGGGACATAATAGAAGAAGATTCCTTTTATAAGAAAATCTGACATTGCTACTTACATGTTTTTAACAGCTTACTTGTTTTTGTCATTTGCCGCTTGTCTGTATCTAAATTATGCATTATTTTTTGCAGCATCATTGTCGAAACTGCGGGGAAATTTTCTGTAACAAATGCTCTTCTAAGTCCTCCATCATTCCAAGATTTGGTATTGAGAAAGAAGTTCGAGTTTGTGAAGCTTGCTATGAGAAACTCAATAAATTGTAAGTCTGTCATATATATTTTGAAAATATACACATACCTTCACGTTAACAAGAATGATCTTTTTGACAAGAAATACTCTTCATACAATTTCTAATGCTTTTATATCTACGGATAAGAATTCCGCTAATTCAAGTACTCAAAACTTTACGAAAAGCACTCTAAAAATTTGAGACTTTTCGTTGGGTGTCTTACCTCCTGCATGGAGCGACCGATAATCCTATCGAGCAATTGATATTGTTGTTGTTTTAGACCAAACATGGCAGAAAGCAGTCTAATAATTTGTTATCTTCACATTGCTCGGCCTTGAATTAGCGGAATTCTTACCGTATTTATCCAAGTCCTAATTGATGACCTAACGATGCCCTTCTCTGCTAAATCCATCTTACTCTTTATCAGGCAAAGGGATTTTCAAAATTATTAAACTTTGGAATGTAAGAAATTGACTTCATTTAGTCCCTGCAGACGTGGATATTTAATATTGTGTTGTTGTTGTTGTAGGGCCACGGCTGCTGGGAAAAAGGCTGGATCGAGTGAGGATGACCTTCCTGCCGAGTACCTTGCTAGTCCATTGTCTAAGCAATCACAGGTATCATCTACAACGGTATAACAAACCCCCTTTCTAATCTTGGTGTCTGTCAAATTTTGTTTTTACTTATTGTTGAGGGAATATTAATTGTAACACGTCTTCTGATTTATTGTAACGTCCATAACATGGGATTTTGTTGGCCAAGCCAAGACATTGGACCAGACATCCTAAACTAAGTTTTGACTGGAAGAGGAGATGGAGGCAGAATTTTTCAATGTGAAATAACATTTGTTTCTGTGTTTTGGTTGTTTGAGTTCGGTGGTTCAAAGTTTCTACATCCGTTTTTTGTTCATATTGTTTCTCTGGTAAATTATGATAAGACCAAGTTTAATTGACATGTATGGACATTTCAAACAGTTGATCTCTTCTTATTGTATTTATACCCATTGACAGGTACTATTAAAAGATTTATCACATTAAATTTGAATATCTAAATTGTCACATTAGTATCTTTTAATAGGATAATGGATTTCTCTTGATGAAGAACCATGTTACAAAATGTTCCTTTAGACTGAGTAAAATGTTAATATGCATGTTCAACATATACTGTGTCAGTCTGCATAGAAAGCATTGCTGAAATATTTGATTGCAATGTTTGTTTAAATGTTACAGTCCCCAGCTAGTAAGTCTGAACAAGAAATAATGGAGGAAGAAGAACTCCAACTGGCTTTGGCACTTTCTAAAAGTGAACATGAAACTAAGGAGAAAGAAGTATGTTCAATGAATATTCTCTTTTGTTTATAAAGTGTTATTGAGACTCTTATTCTATTCTGTAAATGTAATTTAATATACTATAGACAAAGGACTCCTTTTTCCCCCTACTATAAACTAATTTTGCCTTTAATGGGCGTGTCATTGAGGCATTCTATATACTGTTCGATGGTGAGGTGGCAAAATCAGAGCCATGACTTTGAGGTGGGGGCAAAACTTGGACATATGATAACTTTTAGGCATTCAGCTTCACATGGGTAGACAAAGTAACCTCTCGTGTGATTTACTCTCATTGTTTTCAGGTATGCTGTTTAAAGTAAAGCAACTTTGAACTTTGACAAAAAAATTTATTGGCTTTATTTTTTATTCCCTTTTTAGAGGGAGAGAATCAGAAGTAACTATGGGTTGTATGGCAACAGTGGGACTGACCAATCAGCTGCTACTAATAACAGAAACAATGCCTACTCTGTAAGTTAACAAAATTCACCCCCATACAAATTGAACTCCCATGTCAAATTTTAGAGAGAATTACACAGTACACATAATATTTTCAACTCTAATGCATTTAAATGATATCGAGTGCTATGTAAAGCGCCATCAATTAAATTCATTTACGTTTGAACTATGGTCAGCTTTTAAATAAGTTAATTGAACAATTGTCTAATATAAATAAATGCTTCATTCCAATATTTTGTGTTTGTACAATTTTAGCAGCCTCAGACAGTATCGGCTCCCGCCATTGACACCAGTGATATGGACCCAGAGCTAGCCCGTTACCTTAACCGTAACTATTGGCAACAAAAGTCTGAGGACATTAAGACAAATAACGTTTCCACTGTCCAAAATTCTGTTTCAACAACAACACCGTCTGCTCCAGTGGTAGCAGCTGATCCTAAATTCTCAGCTCCTAAAGTGATGGAGGTAAACATTTTCTTTGTGAAATTTAAATATCTCAAATATTTAGATCTTGGCTAGATGACTCTAGTGTTATATCAATTCCTGTAATGAACTGAAGGAGTTTTGCAACATAAAATGTACTGAACTATTGTTGTTGTTCCTTTCTATGATACAGAGTTACCAGAATGGTGAGACAGACGACGACCAAGGACAATTTCTCCATGCTTTACACAGCAGTATTGAAATCTTTGTCAATCGTATGAAGAGTAATTCGCAGCGGGGGAGAAACATTGCTAATGACAGTTCAGTCCAATCCCTGTTTAATGTGATCAGTAACATGCATCCACAACTGATGAACTATCTACAGGAACAGGAAGATTTGAGAAGTTAGTATCATCAGTTTACCTCTACATTTTAGTACAATCATTGAAGAATAAAAGCAAAAAACTTCATACACACCTCCCCACTAAACCTGGCAATGCTACCATATTAGTGAAATAAACAATCTTTGTGAACATTTTTCATGGTCACCTATAACTGGTAGAGAGGTCATTTGTTTAATTTGTGAACTTCTCTGATATTTGAATATGTTGTGATATTTTCTCAGCACATTACGAATCCCTACAAGACAAACTGGCACAGTTGAGAGACGCACGTGAAGCCCTGGATGCCCTGCGAGATGATCATGCGGAGAAGAAACGACTAGAGAGAGAGGAGTTGGAACGGCAGAGACAAATTCAAATGGCCCTGAAATTAGATATCATGAGACAAAAGAAACATGTAAGAACCTATGATTGCCACTGAATAAGTTTGTTTGATAGACCACTGTCAAAAGCATTGTAATCAATCAATATTTCTGTTATCGACAGAAACGAAAAGGCAGTTATTTTACACAGAATAAAGTTGAAGTAATTGTCAAAACATAGGTGATCAGCTGAGAATATACAAATTTAGTCCATGGTTGAGCTCTGGTCGGAATCGTTTAAAGGTAGAGCCTTTTTGTAAAAGTGCTGACCATTATTTTCATAAACATATATTTGGTCAATACACTGCTTTTATGTTGTGTCTAATCTAACGTCCATGAATGAGAGCTTGTCTGCATGATATCTCTTGAACTATTGGCTTTGTAGTTGATCTTGTCGAAGTGTCTGTGTTTTCCGTAAATCGTGTAAAATTAAGGCACTGTTTTCACGTCCATCGTCAGGTTAAATGAAAGATGGGCGCCAGCTGAGAGCTTTATCACTTATGTCAGTCATGGCCTTTCAGTGAGTAACTGGCTGTCTGGGGACTCTTCACTAGATGATTATTTCACATTATTTGTCAACAGTGAGTGAGTGAGTAAGATTAAACATAGCTGTAAACATTATCTCAATCTTTTGTTTGACCTAATTAGGAATATTTGGAGATGCAGAGACAGCTTCACCTTCAAAGGTTACAAGAACAGGAGAGAGAATTGCAGATGAGATTTGAACAACAGAAACAGCTCACCCAAATCAGACAGATGCAGGCCTATGGATATCCACAGGTACCACAACCCTTGTTCTAAGGTCTTATGTATAAATAAAATGTATACTGTACGCTATATTGATAGCTTCAAGGTTAACATATTGCTCCTCATCAATCTTTACTGTATAAACATTTCTCCTCCAGGTACTTTTGTTGACATTTAAGCAGTCTGACTTTAGGTCACAATAAATCAAATTATCTATGATCTCATACTTTTATATGGTCAATTGGATATTATTTGGACTTAAAAACGTATAGCATGGTTTCACTGTTCCACTTTCTTAATGTTTTTGTGAAATATTTGTTTTTTTGCAGCCAGTGTATCAGCCAGGGATGCCTGGTCAGAGTCCTGGGGGATCTGTGGAAGGGTCGCCTGTCCATTTACAACAACAACAACAACAAGGGGGATACATGCCTCCAATGGGGCAGGGGATGCCACCACAAAGTATGCCTGCTTACGGAGTACCTCCTGGTCAACAGTCGGCTTACAGTCAGTCACAGGCACAATATCAAAACCAGGGACCACCAAATATGGGGCCAACAACAAGCGGACCTGGGAACTATTCCTCTGGTGGTGATGGAGTTGTCCCCCCTGGTAGCATGGTAAACCCCTACCAAGGTCAAGCTCCTATGGGATACAGTCAAGGAAATACGACGGCACCAAACTCTGGAATGCCTAGTCAAGGACAAGTGGCACCCCAAGGATACCAATCTGCCCCCAATAATGCTGAATATCAACATTACAACATGCAAAGTAAGGCTCTTATTCTTAATCAATACCCTAACGTCATAGAATCATTACAAGGATCATCAGTGGTGAATATTAACACCCTCCTACCAACCACCACAATGAATGATTCCTGACTTGTGAATGAAACAATGATGCTTAATAATCCTATCATTATATGACTTAAAAACAAGTCCCTTCCGCTCCATAACTTTATCGGTAGATGGTGTGTCATCAACCATTTATGATATCTTTAGTTGCATGATATGGCATCTACATTGGATTGTGTAATGTTCTCTTTTATCCTATATCTTCGTTCCCTTCAGCTCCATAACTTGAAGAGTTTTGATACAATCTTACAATTTTTTCATAGCCTATCTGTCGGGTAGATTTATGACATCATCGGTGCATAATACATTTATTTTGCATTATGATATCTTCTCTTTCAGTCCATATCATCTTAATTTTTTACAATTTTTGCTAAGTATATATATTTTTATAGACATTAAAACAGACGAGCAAAGGGAAATCTTCTTGACTTAGTATATACATGTTCCTAAGGGGTAGATGGTGTTTCAGAACAACTTAGAACATAACTGGTTGCATTATACTGCATCCATAATATATGTTCATCGAATAGAGATGAAAAACTTTCATATGAACATTGAAATTCAATTGCTGAAATTGTTTCTATAATGTAGAGTAATTCATGTAAGTTGTAACGGGGGGCGTATGCTGAGTTTACAAAAACTCTTATACTTTTCAAGACACATGTCTTGAATGTGGCATAAACTCTAAACATTCTATCTGTCTTTGATTTTGCACTGCTTTTGTCAAGATCATGCAATGTTATTGTTTCAGGTATGAGTAATGCCCTTCCCCCTGGTCCTAATCAAGCTGTGTACAATGGAGCACCCCAGCAGTTCATACCACAGGGCCAACATCCACAAGGGCAATATCAACAAAACATGGGACAACAACAAAACATGGGACAACAACAACAACAGCAGCCGGTCATGGGTATGCCTAATCAACAAACACAGGCTCAGCAAGAGGCACAGCTCATCAGCTTTGATTAATCCTTCAAAATATTCCCACGAATTTCTTTTAAATGTATTTTGGATTCTATATGAATAACAAGTTTATATATTCTACTTTTCTTTTAACATTGGCATATACATGTGGTCATTGTTCCTTAATTTCATTACAATTCATTTTTAATAAACAAATATTCCATTTTGTGCTTGATATTTTTTGATGAAGTCAGATATTTACTAGTGCTGTATTATTATAGTGATTGTTCTCGGCGAAATCAACATTGTACCATCAACTAAAATTATACCACCTTTCAAAAACAGTACTTCCCCTATTTTGCTGATTGTTTACTTAGCCTGTCCTTGTGTAGAGTAAAAAATATATTAATATACATGTAAATTGTATATGCAGGGCATTCAGGGGAAATACATGCAGTGTTGAGTGTCTTGTAAAGTGTCTTGATACCAAAATACAAACTGGAAAAGGTTTTTGTGGCATTTAGTGGTTAACACAGCAACAATTACCAATTCTTGTTTGTAATCTTTTTCACAAGCTCCAACACTGGAAATCCCCAAAACTACCAAAAATTGAAATTGAACAGAACCCTATTACATGGTTGCACAACCTGTTTATTTGTACGTTATACGACATTTCACCCAATGAATTCATATTATGTGGAACTTGGAAGCGTTGGCAGATACCAATAGTGTTCTCCAGGCAAATATCCTGGTTTCCTCCTGCACTAAATCTGACAAAGCCGCTATACAATTGAAATAAATCGAGAGTCAAATATTCAGGCCATAGCTGTCAATGGCTTTGATGTATATATCATTAACAGGTACAAAGAATTAGATAATATTGCTATTTGTTTAGTTATTAAGACACTGTGATAAACAACACAATCTTGAACACCTGGTTTGTAGATTTTATCAGAATTGCTATTTATTGATGTTGAATCTTTCAAAAAAAATCCATAAAGTACATTTTTCATCAATGAGTTTGATTGGCTGTATCTTGTTAATAACTTCTTTTCTTCCAACTCACTGTTTCATGTAGGTAGGTAAATTACC
Source organism: Lepidochitona cinerea (assembly GCA_963971465.1). Lineage (NCBI taxonomy): Eukaryota > Metazoa > Mollusca > Polyplacophora > Chitonida > Tonicellidae > Lepidochitona > Lepidochitona cinerea. The sequence goes on from OZ020551.1 coordinate 9,417,190, forward strand.
GTGTACTGTCAATAAATTCAAACAGATATTCATGCCTTCTGTTCAGTTTTTCCTAGATCATTATTGGCTGTTTTATGTAGAAATTTTCTTGAAGACCAAGACTTTATTATTGGCAGGTCGATCAATCTGTAAAAATAAAATGATATGTTTAAAGTGGCATGAGCTGCCAAAATTCACACTTTTTTCATAATTTCTGATCGTCACGACAGTAAGAGGCTTTGAAGGCCATCGAAAAAGTAAATGATTAGCGTTGGAAAGACGAAAATACATACAGCATGTGGCCTGTACGAACCGAAAACGTGTTCGAAAAGTAAACAAAATTTGAATAACCGGGACGACCTCTGATTTATACATCTTGAGAAAAATAGCCAATTATTTCAACGTTCTGTTTTAACGTCAAAATATCAACATTCTGGCAGCTCGTGCCACTTAAAGAGTAGTTTATTTATTCTCTAAAATGATATAAATTGTGCAGATTTAAATTTATAATTACCATTTTCTCCAATTGAAGTCCGTTTTCCAGAGCCAACTGTTCTATATTTGTTACATCTCGTATACCCCACTCTGGGTTACGTTGTTTTAATGTGCGATCAAATTGAACGTTACTTTCCGGGGTCAGTTTTCCATTCACTGCATATGGCTAGAAAATAAAAATTGTGTAGCATAATATTAGTGACATGTCCCTTAAATGTTGGATCAGCAAAAAACCTTTAGTATAATGATCCATAACTCCATGCACGCTGAAAATACATTTTAATTACTTACTCCATATGTAAAAAGGTAACCCCCAGGCTTTAACAGAAATCCTGCTCCTTTGAACAGGCCCTGTTAAACAGAAGATGATATAATCTGAAAATGTTGTAAGATTTGCAATGTCATTGACCTGGATGAAAAGAATGAACGACGAGACCAATCAGCTATTTTTAAAATACTGAATTAGGAAAATTGACTGAAATTATAAATAACAATTAAATACAAGATGAAAGTTTTGTCACTAACGGGCATGTCACTGAGACCTGTTATGTATATACACTATCTTAACATGTTGTACTGATTGTACATGTAGTCCATGGCCTCTCAATATACTAACATAGCATTGGATATAAGCAGCCATTTCAGCTTCATTTTTTATCAACTGTTTGATTTTTTAAATTGATATTTGAATTCTAAATTTTAACAAAGCCAAAAACTTGATACATCAACTAACCTGTGTTGCTGACCATGGAGATATATGAATAAGATTGATATTGACAATGAAGTCATATTCTGCCGGCTGAAAAGACTTATTAGCCCAAGTGTGTACAGGAGTGGAGGCATCCACTTTTACAGGATCTCTTATATTCTGTAACTTGGAGTGAGCACTATAGGATTTAATGCTGGAAATAGACAAAAAAATCACTAAACCGATGCTTTTTGAGGTGTGGGGTGTGGAGTTGCCAGATACTCAACCAAATGTTGGTTTCCTTCTGGCAGATAGCCCGGTTTCCTCCCCCACTAAACCTGGCAATGCTGCCATTTTAGTGAAAAAATCTTGAGTACAGCGTAAAACATCAATGAAAATGAAATTGCTGGCGCAAAACCTACCAAATTCAATGCATTCTTTTTCTGTCTACAAGCTCTATACAGTTGTCATGTCACACACGACTGACGTTTAGTCAGCGCGTCTTCAATGATTGGTTGAAAGGACGATAAAATGTTCAAATGTCAATTATGACGTCATACACAAAGATATTTCCGATTGTTGATGTACAATATGCATATTTTCAATCGACTTTTCTTTAACTCCCTGGGACCTTATAGGAAACTTTTCTTTCTACATTATGTTTTTAAAAGTTGACAGTTGCAAATCTCCGTTAGGCTTTCACTTTCAGAAGAATTTGACATTCATCCATTAAGGTAGGTTAGTTTTCAGTTCAGACTGGAATGAACTCCAGATTGTAGCAGATGTATGTTGTTAACTTGGTGATATTTAAAAAATATTATTTTGAAATTTGTTACACATGGTTGCTGAATGTTCTACACTGCATGTGGGCTCATCGTGATTCTTCCTCCAAGACTTTCGCTTACAGCTTTGAGGCAAATCAGACTTTCTCCTAATCATCCACCTGGCAGCCCCCCCCCCCCCCCCCCCCCCATCCCTTCCTCTCAACAAATGCATATACATATGCCAGAGTACAAAAAAACAGCCCAACAATGTGGATGAAATTAGAGTTGGCAAGGTGGCCTACACACATAGGCCTATACCTGTCTAAACACTGAGGGTCTAATTCTGTCGGTTGCCATGTGAAGCTGGGGAAGTGTTTCGCAAAATGTACAAGTTGAATACCAGCACCGGCTGAAAAATCCATGGCCATCCCATGACCATCTTTAGGGATGTACATCTGCAAGACCTCTAACACCGGTTCTTTGTTTCGTTCAGCAGATGGATTTTGAAGCATGATTGTTTAGATGCCCTGTGTTGTAGAAATTGTAAATGACAGAAAAAAGTGATTAATTAGCCTATACGCCTAATAGAAATGTGTTTATCATGACTTAACCATAACAAAACCGATCATTATCAGTACCGTAAGTTTATCTCTCCCTATATCAGCTTCCCCGATTTAACAACAATATCCCACTAATATGTAAAGACTCTTTGGAAACAAGTCACTAAAACAGATTTATTAATCCAATATTAAACTGTAGCCTATCTGTAATTGCTGAACAAAGAAAAAAAAGAACTGCAGAAAAAAAAAGAAAATGGGTCCACCAATCACTTGCGATTATTTACTAGCAATAAACATATTGCTTCTGAATTGAGGCTATAAATTTTCTCATTTTTAATTTTCAGTCCTATATTCTGTACAGCCTAAGATACCGACAAATTGTTTTTCCAATAGACTTAGACATATTGATATATCTTCAAAGTAGGGTGCTCACAACAAACTAGGCCTACTTATTTATGATTAGTTATCCTCTAGCTTCTTTTCCATTTAAATATTTAGTTTTTGGTAGGTTATCCAAATAGTCCCTATTAAGAATCAGATTTAGAAACAAGTAGGAATGTATGAGATTTACTTCATGAATTATTATTCATTGTACACATAAACATGTTGCTGACTGCAAGTGGCATGAGCAGCTTATTGTTCAAACAATATGTCTGGCCTGCTATGTTTGTTTAAATTGATCGAAAAACTAAATTATTGAAATTAAAATAAAAAATATTCCTTGAGCTTCCTGGGTAAAACAGAAATAGTTTTTGGAATAATATTCAATAATAATATTCATATAATCAGGGTGAATGTTTAACATTTGTTATGCCTACTTCTAAACACTAGGCCCTACTTTAGCCTAGGCTACTCAATCAGACATTAACAGACAAAATTCAAATATGCATCTATATAGGCCTATCGCCGTATCGGAATTCATATTTCAGATATTGACTTATTAGTTATTGTTACTTTTAGTTTTATACACACCGGCTTTAAAATTAGTGACATTAATAATACTGGCATGAGCTGCCAAATATGAAGATTCTGTTCAAACAGAATCAATTTGGCTATTCAATTGTTTGTCACAGATCAGGTATATTAAGACGTACACAATAAGAGCTCTCTGCTGATTTCTGTTTTTAGCTCTTTGAATCTTGCAATACACAATGTGAAAATACAAACTAACCTCAAAATACGGAGGTTTTACAAAACATATGGTGCGCCGCCCGGGAATCGAACCCGGGTCGCAAGAATGGGAATCTTGCATGATACCACTACACCAGCGGCGCCTTCGTCAAGAAAATGCCAATATTTTAGTATTTATCAATGTATACAAACCAGATATCATTTTTTAAAAACAAGAATACAACATTATCCATTATCCAAGAATATATTTAATGTAAATGATATCCTTACAAACCTGAAAATTCAATGGCATTAAAACCATGCAGAAGCTAAACTTTGATCTGCAGAAAAACGACCGGAAAAAGAAAGGGTTGCAGGTGCGCGTAACGTGTTGCGCATGTAAACATAAGAGAAAAGTCGGGAATGTATGCAGTGAATAGGTCCCCTAAATTTTACACCGGTACAAGACGGGGTATTGAACATATGGCTCTTTTCTTCCATCACATTCATTATATCAAATGCGGTTCAATTTATGTGGGTTAATTGTCATTTTGCTTTATTTGCAGGGGGCACAAAGAAGATCGACAATTTTGAAGGTCGAGACCTCGCAAAACGTGTTGGCCAGGGGACAACGAATATGAGGTCTGACTATTGTATAGACTTTGTAACACTAACAGTTATTCTTCAGTTATCCAAGCATTGTAACTCCAGCTATTGATTGATTAATTAATTAATATTTTGTCTACTACATTTTTTGTCACATGTTACTCATCGACACTGTTAGTTACGTAACACACGTCAAACAGAAACTGTTAAAAGGAGCCTGTTTGAACTTGAACAAGTTGAAGAGTTTCACTTTCACAAAGTGGCATAATGTCATTTTTTCCGTTACTGCCAGCAACATATCTCTACAGTATGGTCGTTATGGCAGTTCTGGAAAAACTTACGCTAAGCCGCTTTGTGAAACAGGCTTCTGGTAACAATTAATTACGCCTGTTGCCATATTGTTTCAATGGACCTGGGCAGGAGTATTTGCACAGATATCTTAAGCCAGGTTATGTAAATAGTTCCGGGATTGACAAGTAACTAACGCAGAAAACAGGGGGCCTCAGTGGTCGAGTGGGTTCGAGTGATCGTCCCTTAGTCCCACAGACCTTCCATGAATGCGGCGCAGGTTCGAATCCCACTCAGACCAAATAAAAATTGAAAAGATTTTTCACTTGGTCGCCGTATGTGGAAGAGTTGCCAGGTACTCGCTGAAGGTGGGGGTTCCTCCCGGCAATGAGTCCGGTTTCCTCCCCCACTTCATAGTAAATATTAATTTATTTTCTATATCTGTAATCATTTAACACTTCTACATGTACTGGGTCTGGTGTCGACTCAGTGTAATATGCATCCATGATCCAGCTGAAAGATTTATCCGGCTTCCGGAAGATATGGCTCACAGCAGGAATGTAATACCACAAAAACATCATTCAATTGTTCTTACAGCCACTTGTTAGGATAGTTGCTCGATGAAATGCCGTTACTAGTGTTAGAGAAATGTAAAACATCACGGCGGTCGACTAAGCTAAAGGTATGAGCGTTTGCATACAGATGGGCGTCCCATACAGCTCACCCCAAAAATAGTATTTCATGTTTGTGAACTTAAGCATGTGCCTTCCCTGTTACTTTATGAAAGTTTTCACTGTATCACAAGGACTGCTGAAATACTTTTAAGAAATTTTCTCTTTAAACTACTCAAGAAAATTAAGATTTTTTCAATTTTGATCTGTATTTCAGCTCCCCTGTGCCTGTCTTCAATGGTAAGAGGTCCACCAGTGGTAGAGCTTTAAATAATACCCCTCAAGAAGAACCTGTTTCTCCCCAACATAAGGAATGTGTTCATTTTTTATCTCACAGTAAGATTTCTTTATTTAATATTTATTACTAAAAAATTAACATGAGGCATTATTTCTGGATAACATAACATCTATAAAGAAATGTTTGAAACTCTCTTTAAACGTGGGTTCCATACTAATTTTAAACAAGAGTTTTAGTAAACTCAACATACGCCCGCCGTGGCAAAGACAAACCGCTACAATCAGGGACTGATCCAGGGAAAATTTGGGCATACCATTTCGGTTCAAAATGCTCAAACAATAAGACAAAAACAACATTTCTGGCCCAAAATTCAACATTCAATGCTATTTTATCATTAAAATCTGTTGGTTTTAAGAATTTGGGCGGATTTTTTGCTTGTGAGTTTGGGCGCCCATACCTGTATACAGGTATCAAAATGTCTCTGGATCAGTCTATGACGATTAACAACTTTACATTTAATATAACATTTGTTTTAATTTCATCAATTCGAATTTCTTGTTCACATTAGAAGTTTTTCTTTTCTGAATTTGATGAAGCTGCGACTAAATACCAGTACGTTATAGTACACATATATTATCTGTTCAGGTAATTTCAATCACATTTTAATTGCAAAAACTGAAATATTGTGACTGTTTTGACATTGCTGTGTTCCATAATAGCTTACAATTCTTGAATTTTAACAGCTTTGACTGGGACACTGTTCTATTAGACTTGGCAGTGATAGTTTTATTACAAAGCAAACAATCTTCAGGCTGACCACAGATATGCTGCCCACTGACATTGTCCCCTTATCTCTATTTAAACAGCCACTCTGGTAAATTCCAGATGGGCAATAAAGCTGTGAAAATGGTCCTTTTTTATCATAGCACACATTAAACTATCCAAAACAACAGTCTCAGAATGTATAAATTAATTGGCTTCAAGTATTACCCTGGACCAAGTGTACTAAAAAAAGCATTGATATATATTAATATATATATATTAAACATCAGGTACACATTTCTGATAAAAAAAAACTCTTGAAAAGACAAAAAATATGTTGACCCAAATCAAATTTGGTATGTGACGCATCATCTACCTATAAGGTATATATACTCTAGAAAAATTGGAGAAATTATATCAAAACGAAAGAAGTTCTGGGGCCGAAAGGGAATATTACATAATCCAATAGGGCTGCCATATTATGCAACAGGTGATGTCAGAAATGGTACGTGAAACACCGTCTGCCCATAAGGTATATACTCTGAAAGAATCGTCAAGATCGGATCAAAACTTTAGAAGTTATGGAACGGAAGGGAATATTACATAATCCTATATGGCTGGCATATTATGCAATGGGTGAAGTCAGAAATGGTTCATGACACACCTTCGACCCCTAAACTATATGTTGTAAAAAAAATTGTAAAGATCGGATCAAAACTCTTCAAGTTATGGAGCGGAAGGGAACGAAGATATAGACTAAGACAGAATATTACATAATCCAATGTAGAAGCCATATTATGCAATGGACAATGTTCTTAATGGTTCATGACACACCTTCTACCCCTAAAGTATATGTTGTCCAAAAAATTGTAACATCGGATCAAAACTCTTCAAGTTATGGAGCGGAAGGGAACGAATATATAGACTAAGACAGAATACTACATAATCCAATGTAGAAGCAACATTATGCAATCGACGATGTCATAAATGGTTTATGACACACCTTCTACCCACAAGGTATATGTTGTGAAAGAATTGTAAAGATTAGATCAAAACTCTTCAAGTTATGGAGCGGAAGGGAATCCGGGACGGACGGCGCTGGTGATACCATAATACGACCGACTTTTTTTAAGTCGGGCGTATAAAAATTAGGACATCACCACGTCGTCGGTTGTTTTTGAACAACTGACGACGTGGTGATGTCTTAATTTTTTATCATTAGTATAACATCTATATTTACATTACCTAAAAGGTAGATGATAAAATTGATCAAATCTTCAGTTTGTGAATTCAAGCTCCTGATTGAAACAGGGGCTCTTTATCAGGTTTATGATCAGTTCAATTATTTTTCATTCCAAATTAATTGAACTGATCATAAAGTGACATAAGCTGCAAAAATTCTGACCGTTTAATTATAAATTCTGGTTGAGTTTGAAGTACCTTAAAAAAGGATTGGGGTGAAATAAAAATTATCGATAACCATAATGGGTATGAATCAAAGATGTGTGCCAAATTAAAATAGCTTGGAGTATAATTTGGGGCTTTTGTTACTTATACGTACATTTCCAATATTAGTATCTTATCTATAAGCTCTAATTCTATAGTTCATGTTAAAAATGACAATATTTTCAAGATATTTGGCAGCTCATGCCATATAAAAGACTACTTAAATTGCTGTTAGGAATTTTTCCCGGGCATCTAGGCTTATAAGCTCTGTTTTCTGTCATATAAACCCGGTAACATTTTCATCCAGAAAAATTGAGAATTCAAATGATGTTTTCTTTATTTTAGCTTGGTCCAAAGTACAGCAAGAATTAGAACACAATTGGTCTAGAAGTAAGTTATTTAAAGTGCTGTATATTGTTGCAGTGAGCCTGGTAACTCTTTTACCCACTTATTAACAGATTTGATTTTCACTGCAAGCTGTCAGGCCTTGTTTAGGCATTTATCATGCCTGTGGATTGTAATATAACCATCTTGGAACCAAGTTCACTATGCTTCATCTAATATTAAGTTACTGAAATAAATTATTTTTTTCCAGTTTATTTTTTTTTTAACCCTAACCATTGAATTGAAACTTTGCTTACTTCATGGTTTCGTCTTTTTTTTTTCAGAACCAAAAATTTACCAGGATAAAACATCCAACCCTATTATGGACAGTAAGTTTCAACATAATCTGTGAGAAGTTTCCCTATTCATATCCTCTAGTACCGCTTTCAATGTACAATTTGTAGATTGTGACAAGATTGGTTTAAACTGTGTGATCTGTGGGCGAGTAGGAGGAAAAAAGGATACAAGCATTATCCTGCTACATCTTTGTAATTACCTGTAGTTATCTGCCCTTGTCAATAGCAAACACTCGTGTGGCTTATCCCTTGTGGAAGGTGGCTTTCTTCACATCACTAAATTCATTATACAACTACATTGCTAAACATTTGACATCAGATGACAAACCTTATTCATTGCATGTAAAACTACTTTATAGTTTATATTCACTCCAATTGAAATATAATCGTTCACCCTGGATCATATTGATCCATTTCAATAGCCTATTGTTTATCTTGTCATAATTCTCAATGTTGAACACAAGTTTTCTGAAGTTCAATGACGTATTGTTTACCTTTGTAGATTTCAAACCTTTTGATCTGGAGGAATGGTGGGGAACACGAACATTTCAAAAAATGACCAAGTCGTCTTGAGATTAACAAGACTTTGCAGTATTTTATTCCTTGTACATAAGTATTATTTAGACTTTGCAGTTGACGCCTTTTATGATGAACTCTTTATCTGGCTAAATTGCAGTGCGAAGAAAGATTTTAAGAGACTTGTTTAAAAGATATTTTAGGAGATTTATTAATTTATGCATGTCTGCAATAAATGGATTTTTTAAAAAGAAGTTGTGTCGTTTATTTTTTAATTGGTGACATTCCTCAGCATACGGTAAGATCTCCGCTAATTCAAGGACCAGTGATGTGAAAATAACAAATTATTACATTACTATTAATATTTGCCACATTTGGTCTATAAAAACAACAACAGCGATCGTTCAATAGGATTATCTGATTGCTCACTCCAGGAGGTAAGACTCTCAACGAAAAAAGTTGAATTTTAAGTGTACTTTTGTTAATGTTTTTCTGGCCCTTGAATTTTTTAGAGTACTTGAATTAGCGGAGATCTTACCGTAGGTTGTTGAAGTACATTCCTTTTCTGGGTTTTATCCAACACTTTATTCTTAAAGGATAAATGCCATGTTATTTCTAAACATCTAGCTATGATTTGTTATTGTAAATTGACTAAATACATATATAAAAACCAAATTCTGAAACAAAATTAACTTCCTGTAAGGTCCCAGGTTGTCAAAAAAACAGCGATTGAAAATATGCCTATCTTCTGTCACCAATCGGAAATATCTTCATATTTGATGTCATAGGTGACATTTGAACGCTTTCGGCATCAATTCAACCAACCATAGAGACTCCGTCTCAACGTCGTTTGTGTATGATGTCACTATAATAGTCGTATTATCTCAGATTGTGGCGTCCTATTATCTCAGATTGTGGCAGTGAAAGTTATAGAATATCAGAGCTAATTGATTACTATCTAAAACCTATAGCGAATCGGCATCCTAGCTTTATAAAGAATACGGATGATTTATTGGCTAAATTGTCTGAGAAATCCATCCCACAAGATGTGATTTTGGTTACTCTGGATGTGGAGTCTATGTATACAAACATTGACATAGATTTGGGTCTTAAATCCATAAAATCAGCATTCCAAAGATATCCTGACCACCGTCGTCCGGATAAAGACATTTTAGAATTGCTGGAACTTAGCTTAAAAGGTAACGATTTTGAATTCAATGGGGAGATCTTTCAGCAAATTAAAGGGTGTGCTATGGGGAAACGTTTTAGTCCTAACTTTGCCTCTATTTTTATGGCTGAGTGGGAGAGTGATATTCTTCACAAATGTCACCTACAACCTTTTATTTACCTTCGGTATCTGGATGACATTTTTATCATTTGGCAACATACGTTGGAAGACCTTCATATTTTCATCGATACTCTTAATTCTCACGACTCAAGCATTAAATTACAGCCTACTATTGATCACACTTCTGTGGATTTTTTGGATGTAACTATTTACAAGGGTCATACATATCATACTACTGGGTATTTAGATTACAAAGTATTCTTCAAACCTACTGACACGCATCAGCTACTACATGCTGGGTCATACCATCCTCCTCACACTTTCAAGGGGGTCATTAAATCTCAGATTTTTAGATTCTATAGAAACTGTAGTTCTTTAGATTTTTTTAACCAGGCTTGTTCTGTTCTTTTTAAAGCTCTCCTCCCTAGGAAGTATTCTATTAGATTACTCCGAAGGATGAAATCTAACACAGTAAGACAAATCATGTTTCCCCCTTCATCCCCCGATACGCTTACCTCCCCTTCACGAGTGTACCACTACCGTCCAACATTTCTCTCAGGTACATCAATGAAATGCCTTAAGACGCGATGCAAACTCGATATATACGTACCCGATCGCGGAACCTTTTTCGGAGAACAAACTCGCAACAAATATCAAATGGCAGAGAACCTTAATTGTGACTCCTCTAATATCGTGTATGTAATCACGTGCAAAAAATGTCGCAAACAGTACGTCGGAGAAACTCAGAATTCTCTACGACAAAGAGCAGCCAACCATTTATCTAGCATAAGACTTAAACATGATGTACCCGTGGCACAACATTTCAATACTCAAGGTCATTCGGTCAAGGACCATTTTGAAATCATGCCTATTGAGAAAATCCCATTTCTCACTTCCGCTGCAGATACGAAGCACAAACGTTTGGAAAGGGAAAGTTTTTGGATTCAAACATTACAAACTATTTATCCTTTGGGTTTGAACTTGGACCCCGGAAGATGTCGTGAAAAAACTATAATACCATTTGTGTTTCAGTATAACAAAGCTAGCATCGCTATGGCCAAGATTATAGTAGAAGAATACAAACTACTTCAAAGTAAACTTGCTCGACCTCTGACCCAAAGGCCAGTCATTGCTTATAAAAAGAACAAGAGTTTGAAAGACATACTGGTCAGGGCTAAACTCCCCTGTCTGCCTTCTACCTAGGTTTTCTGGGAAAGGGTATGGGGGGGGGGGCATACTATATAGTCTGACGATATTCTTACTATAGCTTAAGATGCGTAAGCATTGTCAATGTAATACAAAGTGTTCCAGAAAATTCTACTGACTAAGGCCAAGCTCCTGTCAGTCGTCAAATGAAATATCATAGGTTTACTTTATTACAACAATTTATGATGGGGTATAAAGGTCTAAATGATATACCTCTTTTTAACACAATTAGAAACTTGTCTCCGTGGTTATTTTAGACAAGAAGATTTTCCCTGTGCCCGTGTGTTTTAGTGTCCATAAATATAATAGTAATGTACATATAAGATGTCAACTGTGAGGTCACGGCGCTAATTAATTGTCTCCCTCCAATATATGTTGGGGAGACCTACTGTGGTTGTGCTGTCTGTCGTCCGTCAACTTGCGCTTGTCTGCAAGATATCTCCAGATCACTTGGCGGAATTTGATGAAATTTTTATTACAGCTTATTTGTGAGAACGTTCAGAGTTGATCAAGTTTTGGTGCCTGTACGATCTTCGGTTAGCCTCAGAATCGGATATTTTCATTGGTTGTTGCTTGTTTACAAGATATCTCCAAAAGCACTGGAAATTTTAATTACAGCTTATTTCAGAGTTGATCAAGTTTTGGCACCTGTGGGCCTCCGTCAGACAGGGATTCATAGAATTCCAAAGTTTACAAACCAAAAATTTAGTTTTTATATGAGGGAAAATTGAAAAAAATTACCGGCCATTTTAGAGCCATAGTTGAATGAAAATTTTTTTACAAGCCCAATAACATTTTGTGTTTGATCTAGTATTTTTAACAAAAAAAATCTCTAGACAAATTGACAGAGTTATGATTTAACAATAGAAAACTACCATAATGGTGGCCAGCATCAATTAATATTGAAGTAAACTCCGTTATGAATCGTTCAAACTGATGCGTGTCGCTAAGAATCTAGAAACCCGTCACTCGGTCAAAGATGGATTTGCATATGTTTTGATCTCAAAATCTTCTAGTTTCAAATTCTGTATCTAGGTGGTAGAGAGAAAAAGAATGCCTTGGGTTTTGTGCCTGAAATCTTTTTTTTTTTGTTTGGCTGAGTTCGTAAGTCTACACGGTGCGTGTTTTAAAACAAATTGATTACCAAATAGGAGGCATTGGCATAAACTTCTCAGTTATCCTTTACGGTTATTTCATAGATATCGCAACTGATAGATTTATTGTTGAAGTGTAGAATCCCAGTTCATCATTTTGATAAATTAATTTCTCCAGGCAGCAAAAGTGTATTGAGAGTTGATCACGTGTTATACCACAAATAGAAGTCCTACATGGTCAACCCTGACAGATGGTTTAATGACTGATTCAAGCCATTTAGGTGACTTATATATGCTTGTTTACATTGCGGAGAACATATAACTCAAATTGTAAATTAAAAACATAAAATGTTAAACATTTGAATTTTAGCACAAATAACGAAGCTTTTATCTGGAAAAAAAAATATAACAGTAATGGATTTTTTGGTTCCTTCTGCTCACTGAAATCATTAAGTATCAGTAATTGATTGAATTTTAAGTCAAACTTAATGTATTAGGTGGTTATATAGAAATAGTACCAAAGACGTAATTGGTCTGCTACTCAACAATTTAAATAAGTGGCTGTCGCCATCAGGACCCCTCGGGTCTGGGCCAAAGAAACTGAAGATATATTTATTTTCCAGACAATTTGTTGTGAGTGAAAAACTACTCCACATACATGCATCACATTTACAAGGAGGTTTTTGGCTGATAGTCATGTAAGGGGCATAACTCTTGAAAAACATGTCTGAACACATCGATTTTAAATAGGCTTCTTGTACTTAATCAGTTAATGTATTGAACAAATGTAGGAAGTTTCAAACTTGTAAGTTAAAGACTTTTTTAGATAATGTGTTTACAAGGCTTTTTATAGCAGCGGTAATAAAAGGGGCATAACTCTTGAAAAAAAACATCCGAGCGCGTTGATTTTCAATAGGCTTCTTGTACTTGCTGTATTAAACAAATGTGTGAAGTTTTAAAGTTGTAAGTTAAAAACTTTTTTAGATAATGTGTTTACGAGGCTTTTTATAGCAGAGGTAATAAAAGGGGCATAACTCTTGAAAAAAACATCCGAGCGCATTGATTTTAAATAGGCTTCTTGTACTTGCTGTATTGAACAAATGTGTGAAGTTTCAAAGTTATAAGTTAAAGACTTTTTTAGATAATGTGTTTACAAGGACCAATGGACAGACGGACGACGGAGGCAACGACAATACCCTTCGGGCAAAATTTGCCCGAGGGGTAAAAAGCATTTTATTGATATGAAGATTTCATTCAATTAACACGGAATGATAAACCATTCTTGACCAGGCCAGGGGCATTTTATCTGGAAGTTTCAGGCAATGGAGGGGGCCTCTGTGGCTCAGTAGGTAGAGCGTTGGATGCTCAATCCAAACAGCCTTCCACCAATGGGTCGCGAGTTTGAATCCCACTCAGTGCAAACAAATTGGAAAATTTTGGAAAAAAATCTTAAAACACCAAACCAAAGTTTTTAATTCCCTATGATGACAAAAGCAGCAGCCGACCGAAATATTTCACTTACCCCTCATCTGAATTTTGACAAGGTTCTTTCCAACATTGGGGCTGTAGAGTCTTTCACATTGAATCCAGTTCATGGGTTTCCTGGTCTAACTTAATCTTACAATGGCAGGCGACCTTACCTGGTGACACCTTTATGTGGTGTAAGACCTAAATCAATCTTTCTAGCTTAAAGGCTGACAAAATTCGTGGTAGCAAAGGCACACTGTCTATAAACCCGAGGACACATTCAGCATCATTGTGTAGAGCTGTTGTCACCCAAGTAGCCAAAAGTACTAGATCCTTCATAGAAAGAGCCCTTGATTATTAAACTGCACAATACGGATGTAGCTCCGGTATGTAGCGTTATTGACTATTGTGACCGCTCCCAGCGGTTAGACCATTGTTTACTACAATTAAATACGGATGATGACTTGTCCTCATTCTCAATAAGTGGAGCATTCTAGGGCACAGTAGATATACTGCATCTTATACACATAATTTGAAGCACCTTCCACCATGTCGTCAGAATCCTCTTCATTAACAAGAGTTGAAGAAACTTCTAATACACTCAAGGGCAAATCAATCAGTCATATTCAATATTAAAGATTGCCTTTAACAGAATGTTGCCTGAAAGAATCTTTCAATCACCTAAAAAAAAAGACTGGGGCTAGGTGACTTGTTACAAATTTTAGTATGTGCACATCGCCTACGTATATCCGACAACTGCTATTGGTACAGACATCTGTAGTCACCAAAGCTACTTGCATAATTATCTACACTACATATAGGCATACAACAGCAATGTTATTTACTTACAGATAAAACAAAAGAATGGTGTTCCATGATTTGGTCACCATGGTTATCAAAAAGTTGTTTGGATACAATTGAGCTCTACTGTGAAACCACAGGCCGATTAACAGCCATTTCCTAAATTACTGAACGCCAAAAGGCTAAGTGACTGCTTTGGTCGCCCCAAATAGCAAGACCCCAATTTACTTTTGGAACGAGACACATCGCCTAATTATAACTTAAATGTTTTTTTTTAATCTGTGCAATAATTACATTGTTACTCAATGCCAAAAGTCTGGTGACTGTTTTGGTCTCCACAAATAACGAAACCCAGATTTAATTTTGGTACATGACATCGTCTAACCATAAGCTTCATATATCGGAGGAAAAAAAAAACTAAATGCAGGCAATAGGTTTAAAGTTATGGAGCGGATAAGAACCTGTGACAGACACTGTATACCAACAAATGCTCGCTTAAAGAGCAACGCATTAAAAAATGTTCAACAAGTTTTAATCAGATCTTTTTCTCTGGGATGGTTGACCTGAAAAATGTGGTGGTTTCTCTAGAGGCCTATTTACTATGGGTTCCAATTGCATTTTAAACTTTTTCTCTGTGTCGGACCGTTTTCTCCACCGTGGATATGTTTTCACAGCGGCGATAAATCACATGTCTAGAAATACATTGAATTTTAACTGCGGAGAAAAGCATCCCACCATGGTGAAAATATATACACCGCACAGAAAACTTTTCTGATGTATTGTGGTCCGACCTGTACAACATCCCCATTACAAGTACTGCAATCTTGGGGGGAAAAATCTGAAAATTTCATCCCTCCAGAGGGATTTTAAATCCTGAAAGAACAACATTTGGGTAAAAATACAATATAGACTTTATTACAACTAAACAACCTGAACCCTACATAAGTGGGTTTGTCTTCATAATACACAATAATGCAGATCAAACATTTTACAACCAAAGTATTTTTTAATACACAAAAGTGAGCATTCCTCATGTACAATTCTTAAGCAATAAAACTTGAGCTTGCGCACAGCGCTGATTAATGCTCAGAACACCAATCATACTAAATGTGCATTAAATTCTCCCCAAAAATGAGTTTCTAATTTTACTTAATTTAAAAATGTATTATAAACGATTTTTTCTCAGGAGCATTTCAATAAATTTTTCGATGATCACAACCTGGCCTCAGAATCTCTATTGATCGATTGGGGCTTAACGTCGCACTCAACAACTAAGGTTATATGGCGACAAAAGTAGCAACCGACCACAAGATTAGGAAGTTAGGGACGATCTGGTAGCAGTGGACTTCATCGGCCACACAGACCCTGCAACTGGTCCAGCAAAGAAATTTATTTGTCGGGTGAACTCTTTTGCTAACCATAGCATATTTTTGTAATCACATCAGCGGTTTTATATTATTGGTTAAGCAGTTTGAGAAATACAAAATATGATACAACAGAAGTCTGACTGCTGTGTTGCTTTCGACCTGTACTTGAAAAAGAAAAAAATAGTCAAATATTTTGTATGTATTAAACATAAATGGAGGTCAAACATCAGATTATGCAAATTTTATGAAAATAATCTTTACAAACTTGTAGACATTACAAGCAAATACTATTTGCATGATTATTGAATGTGGCAGTCATTTACTGAAAGAGACCTACACTATTATTGGTCACATTCCATTATATCGTAAAGTCAGTCTTTGTATTAGGCAGAATCTTTACACACAAACATACAGAGATATACATTTATAATAATTTCTACATGTCCTATGTTCTTTTAGTAAAAGTAAAATCACACCAGAGGCATTGGGTTATTTTGGGATATAGTTGTCCGTATAATTAATGGAGATCTCTATAGGGGCTGATTCATTTTAGCTCCTTGAACTTTCTGGATAAGTGTTCTCAGAAATAATGCTTAAGCTAATACCCTTCTTCACAAAAGGTCCAAAATTATTCAGAAATTTCTTATCTCTGCCAAGATCGTCAGCAAATTCTCATTGCCGGCATATTTGCAAATTGGCAAGATCCAGACTCCGTAAAAAACGTTCACTTCAATTTGCAAGATTGATTGATGTTTTACACCACGCTCCACATTATTTCACTTATATAGCCGCGTTGCCAGGCTTTGTGTGAGAGGAAGTCAGAGTATGAATCGATGGAAAGCCTGTGTGGAACTGAGAGACAATCACTCTAACCGACTGAGCCAGCAAGACCCTCCTAAGGGGCATATATATATATATCAGCAGGTAGTTATACAAAAGTATAATTAGGTTTACATGCATCCAATTGACAAAATCAAACGAAGCTCTATAAGCATCCATTCTGATCAGCCAAATAGATTAACCCTCATTTTCTATCAAACACAAGACATAAGAATGAGAACCAGAAAAGGGAACAAAGGCCCATGATTACCTCAGAGGAATTAGACATTATGAGAGTTATATGTTACATAGCTGTTCCATCACTGAAACAGTTTATGTTAGTAAAACTAAAGTATATGTGTCAGATCAATTTGTACAATTTGTCTCAACACAAAAGTTTACAGATAAAAATGAATAATTAATTTGTACTTAAATCATTGTTAGTGTAAGGCTGACCTCCTTATTTCATCCTTCAGAAATCTCACAAAAGTCATTTAATTGTGTGATCATTTACAGGTGAAAATAGACGGACAGACAAATTATGAAGTAGATTTCAACCTAAAAGTCCATCAATGCAGCACTTTCTCCCTCTAATGATCAGGAAAATAACTGGTCGAATAAATTCAATGATAATTAAATGGATATTTGCACAGCCTCAGAAGTCATCAGAAATGTTTATGAACACTCCAGGGCTTTCCATCAAATGGCTGGTCACATGAGGAAATTGTCCGTTATATTTGTCCAATATTTTCCTTTTGTTTTTTTTTCTCAAAACTATCACTGACAAGCGTTTTACACTTTTAAGTCTGTCACTTCAACTCGGTTATATATTTTTGTAATGGGGAACTCCTTACATGGGTATGTCTGTGACATATGTGACCGGGAAAACTCCAGTTTGGCCATTCAGTCGACCTAAGAACCAATTAGGATCACTGGAGTCAAGAACAAGAATCTCATCCCCAGACTTGAAGGCCAATTCATCAGATTCTTGAGGGTTAAAATCATAAACAGCTCGTACCTTTTTCACCTGTAACAGAAAAGGCCAGCAGAAAATTATTGGAGGTGGAACCCTCTTAAGAACTATTTAATCGAACAGACTTACTTTTTGGCTTTTGGAATTTGCTGTCTTAAATAATGATATTAACATGTCCAGGTACCACCCATGTGATGTCCGAGAGTAAGATTGCATATGGAATCTTTACTCTTCTGAATACCCATTCCATCTTATGATTTTCGACAGGCTTTTTGTACTGGCAGCATTAAACTGTATATAGCTTTGAAGTTGCGAGTGAAAGAATTTATTGAGCTTAAGTGTAGAAATTATTTGTATGGCCTTCAAAATTATTTTACTTTGAAGGAGGAGGCAAGACTTATTGGGACGGAGAAAAGACTTATTTCCTTGAAGGAAAACCACAACACTCCATTGGGAACTATCGCACATAAATAACAGATCTCATAGGCAGCAATTCTGTCAAAACAAATTTGTGAATAAGGAACACATTTTTACAAGTAAAAACATTAACCTATAAAGATATTACTAGTTATAGGACGGCCTAGCCTGGGAAAACGATCTATCAGACACCAAATATCTACCCGTATACCCACGCAAGCGCGTCCTAAAACGAATTTATCACCATCCAGAGTAGTTTGCTTACTTAAAACTGAGTATAATCAGCTGTTTTTTATTCGATACGTTCACAAAAATGTCTTGGGCTGCGTTGGGCTTAACTCTGGGGTGATACAGAATCAAATATATACACGGAAAGAACTCCTATACAGGCTCACATTCTGGGCATTTTGACCAATGAAATGCCTAGAAATGAATCTGAATGGCGCTAAATGTATATATACCACTCAACACAAGAAAAGGGTCAACTCACCTTTTCCATATCTTGGAGTAAAATGGTCTGTGTTCGGCTGATGGATTTTTTTTTGTGGTATTCAATGAGCTCATTTATAGAATTGACCTTATGTTCCCATAAGTAGTAGAGGCCTGGGGCTTCTCGTAGAATTTTAAAGTGTTGTACCCCAGAGTTGTACCTGTAAGGAACAGAGTTACATTGAAATGTTGTACTCCCCATTTTGCCAGGTCCACACAGAACAAAATTTACAAACATGACAAGATTGGCTGCAGGACAAGAAGTACCTTCCATTAAAATACTTTTAGTTTAACACTTTCAAATTCATATAAAAAAAATGCATGCAAATGAAATAACAGCATGTTTACAACCAAATGAATTCACAGAATTCCACACAAAAAACTCTAAAGTTCTAAACCATGTTCAGATGGGAAAAAATGAATGAGAGGTAAGGGTATAAAACTATGATGTTTTCTGGGAACCAGGATAACATTCTGGAAACCAGGATAACATTCTGTGAGGACAATCACCCCCAAATAAAACAACTACGATGTGAGGATCAATCACCGAAAAAGTAGCTGGAAATTATCACCGGCGATCAGTACAGAAAATCACTCACTGAGTTTGGGCATTAAATAAGGCATAATGTTGAAAACAATGCCCTATTTATATTTTTTGAACTTGTATAACCTACCAAAGTTTGCATCGTTCAATAAATTCTGATAGTCAGTTCGGGCAAAAAGATTGATCGATTGATTGATGCTTTAAGCCACATTCAAGATTATTTCCCTTATATGTATAGCGGTGTTGCCAGGTTTAGAGGGGGGAGAAAACCGGGTCCATTCCCCACAGGAAACCCACAACCTTAGGCTAGTAGAAAAAAATGATTGACGTTAGAATGAGGACAATCTATACACTCAGAGGCATGTACTAATAGAAATAATGTTCAAAGAGTATATAAAATTTAAATAGTCGAGACAAAAGTTAATTTGAACTTTCTTCAGACTAGTAGCAATGGAAAGCTTCCAATCTGTATTATTTGAGGAAAATAGCTGATTATTTCAAATGTTGTTTTAACAACAAAATATCAACATTTTAGCAGCTCATGCCACTTTAACAAAAAATCTTACTTGACAGAAAGAGAAAAATCTCCAGGTGTACTTTCACTATTCCGTATCAGGAAGGCGCCGTCTAAACGAACAAATGTATTACTTTTCTTTTCCAGGAGGAATTCTTCTGAGGCTGCCCGGGTCATATTTCCATAATACCAGCTAAAAAAAACATTAAGTCTTTGTTAGATTGCATATGTGCGCAGACTGGAAAAGTTAAATTATCAATATATGCATTACATTATCCAGGAAAATCAATTAGCATATCTCATTAATCCATGGATTCTACATTTCCACTTCGGAGAATCTGCAAAAGTCAGGCGTATACAAAAAAAATTACGTTCACAAGAAATCTGGACAGAGGAACAGATGAACGGACTAACAGAGCGCATTTCCAAGTCCCCTGACAAATTATGAAATTTTAAAAATATACACTCCACAATTGAAGTTTATCACTTTATAGGGTACCGGTGGGCATAAAAATTTAACATTCTTTATAACTAGACTGTGACAGGATATGAGGGTTACTCACGGATGTGGTTTGATTTCAATATAGTTTTTTGGAATGAATCCTTCTCGACCATTTTGTTCTGCTTTATACCAGTTCTGGTCATCATCAAAGCTGAGAATCTAAAATCAAAACAAGGTAGGCATGAGACTATGATATTGAGGTTTAAATGGCTGCAGGGTTCATAATGTTTAGACAACTTTGCGTAGCAAAAATGACTATAAAAAATGCATTGCAAAATCAAATTGTTCTCCAGCATTACAATACTGTTCAGTTGGCAGTTCCTTTGGCAGATGGGGAAAGGGACAACATGAGCTAATTTTGTTTATTCTTCAGGACTTTTGAATAAAACAAGTATATGTACACACTGACTGGAATTGTTGTTCGTATTTTATTTATATAATACTTATCCTATACCGACTCAACAAATTTGGACGAATAATTTCGGGAATATAAATTTTACGCCTTGTGTTCTTTACAGACGGAACAGTTAACTACGTCCAAATCCTTGTTTGACTCAGTTGTAAATTTTAACCACGATCCATGAACTTTTGACCATTTTTCCACTAACTTAATTTTATACCCGACGTCGTTTTTTTTTTGTCAGCTAAAAGTCGTCTATTCCTTTCCTTGATCACCAAAGACAGCTGAACTCTTTAACTTCCGTACCTAGACACAAACGGAAACTATCGATAGTTCTAAGGAAGCCGTGTCAACCCAGGAAGTAAATAACAAACAGGGTACCCTGCGCATTCTACTGAAGATGATTTCTCACAAAGCTGAGTGATTATTTTTTAAGCCCAAACATTTGATATTAGACTGTTTTGCATCACAAGTTTTTGCGATCTAAAAGATTATTTATGCAGCATTTTATAAATTTTTGATTATCATTTTGTGATGTGATACCGGACATTTCGGATCCTGTGCCGTTTTTTACAGAATTGCAGTAGGGCCTGCAAGTTACCTGACAGATTTTGGTGATATTAGGAAAAAGACCTGTAATATCTTGCAGTCCTGAGCATGTATGTAGATGTTAGGTCTCTTTGAGTAGATTTGGGCAATTTGACAGACCAGTTCTATATTCAGTCAAAAATGGTAAACTTCACAATAAACCGGAGATGACAACCTAACCAGTTATGAAAAGTCCTGCGGGACTATTATCAGCATTTGTAATGACAAGAAATTTCACAGGAGTAAAGCTAGGCTCAGTTGACTTTTGTTAAACTTAGAAGAGTTTAATTTCTCCCAAGACTCTTGAATGAATTAGTAAATTAACCGACACTGATTGACCCGGAAAAAAATTCTTGAATAAAGGAATAGGGATCATCATCTACCTGTAGCCGCACTCGTGTGTCTCTATCCTGTTTTACTTACTCGCCTGTCAGGTAGAGCCACACATTAAACCTCCATTATACGGGTGAGATAAATCGTGTAACCTCATTAGGCCAATTTTTATGCTACGCTTTACAAAGAGCGATTTAGCAGTTTAACAACGGATTTCGAAGAAATCAACTGGTTCATTGAAAAGAGGAATGTTTCAAAGATATAATAGGCGGTAATAGCTGAAAGGTAGTTGAGATTAAGGATAGTTAAGAGTTAGCTTAAATCTGCAACGCGAATTTCTCAGACATATTTCATTTAAAAGCTGTAACTACATCTGCCTGTTGTTGTCGAGTGACGGGAACCATTTTCTGTACACTGAACGTTAAAAGCTGTTGAATTCCCACACAAGGCGGAAGGCATCTATTCTTGTGCCGTCTGGTACATTTAACTCCATAATATTAATAATACGGTATACCTGTAATTGGGGGGTGATTTTGCAGGACAATGTCTTGATAAGCCCGCTGTTGTCGGAGGGTAAGCCTGATCGCTTGATTGAAAGTTCAAACATGAATAAGAGTAGTTACGGCTTTTAAATGAATTATTTGGAAGGACTTTGGATTTCAGCTTTAAGCTAAGTCTTAACTATTCTTAATCTCAACTACCTTTCAGCTATTACCGCCTATTATATCTTTGAAACATTCCTCTTTTTATAGTCCGAAATATCTGCGATGATGATGTAACCGGTAAGACATTTCTGACAGATAGGCCATCATCATCGTCAGAACGCATTTGATCAATTTTCTGGGAATTTCTCGTCTCTCATTAAAAATATCAAGATTCTCTTCATAACTTTTAAAAAATAAAATGACAAACCCGTACTTTAATGGTTTTCCTTTCTCCTCGACCAATCTGAAGTCTGTACGTCGACACAAGCCATAGATCTGCCCGGTTAAATTTCAAACTGTACCAAACCTTTAGATTACAAAAGTCGCCATCTGCATACTCTCATTGATACGTCACTATATGCGCGAAAGGTCAACCTGTCACATGACTACCCCACCAGCAGGCGATATAGTTCATTGGTGGTGTTGGTTCACATGACTTCAGCAAAAAAAACACCACCACCAATGAACTATATCGCCTGCTGGTGGGGTAGTCATGTGACAGGTTGACCTTTCGCGCATATAGTGACATATCAATGAGAGTATGCAGATGGCGACTTTTGTAATCTAAAGGTTGGGTACAGTTTGAAATTTAACCGGGCAGATCTATGGCTTGTGTCGACGTACAGACTTCAGATTGGTGCGAGGAGAAAGGAAAACCATTAAAGTACGGATTTGTCATTTTATTTTTAAAAGTTATGTAGAGAATCTTGATATTTTTTATGAGAAACGAGAGGTGGTCTTGCCAGCCCGAAGTGTGTCAAGGAATTCCCAGAAAATTGATCAAATGCGTGCTGACGATGATGATGGCCTATCTGTCAGAAAATGTCTTACATCATCATCGCAGATATTTCGGACTACTCTTTTCATAGCTCCGGTATGTAGCGTTGATGTGAGGACCGAAGGTCCGCACCGCTCCCAGCTGGTTAGACCATTGTTTTCTACAATTACTCTTTTTACTGAACCAGTTGATTTCTTCGAAATCTATTGTTAAACTGTTAAATCGCTCTTTGTAAAGCATAGCATAAAAATTGGCCTAATGAGGTTACACGAGTTATCTCACCCTTATAATGGCGGTTTAATGTGTGGCTCTACCTGACCGGCAAAGTAAGTAAACCAAGATAGAGAAACATGAGTGCGGCTAGAATAAGAGTTGAGTTTACGATAATTGGTTCTGTGCGAAAACTGATACCCGTAAGGACTGCTGTCCAATTTTATTTGATCAAATGATCAAGTTGTCAAAACCAGGAAGTAAGTCCTAGTCTAACAGTCAAGTTTTTACTTCTTGTACTTTATAGAGAATCTACAACAGTAGCCAAAAGGTAGATAAAATAGTATGGGGTCAAACTTTGAAATAAAAGAAGATATCGGTCTACCTTTAATGTTGATTTATTTTTGAAACCGAGTTCGTCAGGCGCTGTAGCCTCGAAGTCGAACTTCGCTGTGGCCTCCATTTTGAAACTTCGATGTTGCAATTTCGACTTTTTTCGAGCCGAGATTGTTCTCTTAAAATACACCTTTAGCAACGATACGAGTATCACAGCGTTCGTTTAGTAGTCCCACATGTATGCTAGTTTTCAGATTTGTTCAACCCAGTCCATAAATCACCCAGTCCATAAAAATGAGACAGACAGAAGACAAACATTTGAAGTTGTGATTTTTAGCATTGGGCCTACACCCACCCACCTATGAGACCTCAATAGAACAGCCGGATGTACCATGAGTCACTTCCCTTTAATAAAATCCATCGCAGTCCAAGAGTCACACATAGGCTTTCACACATAAACCTTACTTACTGTGGCTGAAATGACACTGGTATCAGGGATAGATTCCAATAACTGACTTCCAGTTAGTTTAAAACCCATTGATAGCCACAAGCGACAGTTACAAATTCGTCTAACATGTAATGTAGAAAGAAAATATGACCAAAATACCGGTAGGCCTATAATAGGCCCTAAGTATAAAGGCTATATTGATGTTGTGATGGGCAGTAGGCCTAGAAGGCTGGAAAGATATCCAGAAACCTGAAGTTGATGTAGAATGGCGAAGATATATATCGGCAAAATGTGAGCTTTTTAATGGGATTTTTTGCTGTGAGCGGCCAACTAAA
This sequence comes from Lepidochitona cinerea, assembly GCA_963971465.1. NCBI lineage: Eukaryota > Metazoa > Mollusca > Polyplacophora > Chitonida > Tonicellidae > Lepidochitona > Lepidochitona cinerea. The sequence goes on from OZ020551.1 coordinate 9,441,606, forward strand.
AGATTGATTGGGACGCACAGAAAATTTCAACCGCGACGGTGTTGCATCAATTAGGGGAAAAGTTGGACAATTTTCTTAGTAGGCCTAATTACGTTTACAAAGCCTTACACCTTCCAACTCTAGGCTACTGGCCAGCGTAACATCCATATAGGCCTACTATGGCCATAGAGTTTGGATATTTTCAACTACAAGATCCATGTATAGAGTGGCAAGTGGAATGCGGTCTATAGGCCTAAGTTATCCAGGGTTAAGCCCGTTTCAAAATTCTAGATTAGCTGTCCGAGTATCAGACTTATTTTTGTATTTAATGTAATGGATTTATAATTTGCGTTGAGTTTTCAAGTCCGTTAATTGTGTCCACCTGTTTTTTCAGAACATTCTGTTATAAATACGCATACGAATATCCTTGCCCCTCGCTTGATATCCAATCTTATAATGTAAGCCTATTCTCTCATCAACGGAATAGCTCGAGTTTTCTCGAGCATTTGGAGGTATATATACAATTTTTGTATGACCTATAGGTATATATATATACGTTTATGCGATCAATCTGAGGGCCTATAGTTTTGTTGTTGTTATATATAGTAAGGCATATTGTATAGGCCCAAGCCTATATATGTGGTCCGGTATATATATCTATATTATTTCAAACAAATAGTCCATTGTGAAATAGAAAACATTTATTACATAAACAAGCAGAAAAAAATCAGTAAAAGGAGAAATAGAGACAATCTGAAATATGTAGTTTTGTGAAATCCGTTTACCGGATCTTGTACATAATTACATAATAAAAAAAAGTGTGAATTTTGGTAGCTCATGCCACTTTAAGGCCTTATCACTCTGTCGACCGTGTTAAGGAGATGTTTAACTCTCCGAATTTTGCTCTTCCTAATTCTTAAATAAAGACAATAAAAGTCTTTATGATCCAAAGTAGATCCGTCGATGGTTGTCAGACTGTTCCATTCACATGGCACAGAGAAACGAAGGGAATGAGAAGCCAATACCGATAGACTTTTGAAGAGTTGGTGAATGTTTACAGAGATATCGAGTTCTTGTGTGATAATAGTGGACGTCTGAGATGTTTCAAAAATATTTGGAAAAGATAAGTTGTTAGTTAATTGGGCAGGATGATGAATAAACTTATGACATGTTGACAGGTTTGAATCTAAAGTGATGAAGAAAGATCAATATAGTTGAAGAAACGGTTGGCTGATTGAAGAAACTATTTTAGTGCTCTTTTCTGTAGAAAATAACCAGTATATCTTTCAAACACTTGATTTATAAGCAATGGCTGCAGGCCTTTGGGTCAGAGGTCGAGCCATTTTACTTTGAAGTATTTTGTATTCTTCTGCTATAATCTTGGCCATAACGATGCTGGCCTTGTTCTACTGAACGACAAATGTTATTATACACTGTAACCGTTTACCGTCAATTCTACAGTAGAATATTTTAAAATTTACGGTAAATTGCCGTTTTGTACTACAGTGGAAGCTTTACGGTCGTGTACCGTAAAATAACTTTGAGACAGAGTTGTCGTTTCCGAGCTAACGAGATCTGATCTCTTCGGTTGTTTCCGTGAAGGATTCGTCCAAAATACGTCATTGCGGATCAAAGGGTGCGAAAAAAAACGGAAGTGCGCATGCGCACACCGAAGCGCTAGTAAGGCATGGAAATGTGGCCACCATACCTTCATATTTGTAGTTAGTGTAGTGGTTAAAGGCTACGGTTATGGCTAGTGCGCATATAGTTCTGCTCCTGTATGGGAGGTTAGAGGTTCGAATCCGGCCGTAGGCGATTTAATATAAGAAAAAAAATGTCATTATAGGCTAAGGTAGTTAATTTAACATAGCTGTATTTGAAAGTGTAGATAGAGATACCTGCCCTAAGGGAGAATTTTCATCAGCATTTTTTCAAATAAATATATGTTTGTCAACTTGCAGAAGTAGTCAGTTTTACTATTTCGTTGGGGGTACATAACATTTGAAAATCTACATTAACAGATCCATGCTGGGATTGACGATTTACAGTCCTGTATTTCTTAGCCTGCTGATTTCATAATGTTTTTTCACATTCACTGATTAGGAATGTGGCTAGTTGATTTTACGGTCTACCCTTATTTTTACGGTAGAAAGTTGGCAGCCCAGCTGCCAGTATTCTACCGTAAAATTTACGGGTTACATTTTACAGTGTAGTTTTTTCGTGGGTCCAAGTTCAAACCCAAATGAAAAAAGTTTGTAACGGTTGAATTCAAAAACTTTCCCTTTCCAAACGTTTGTGCTTGGTATCTCGGACTCCGGTGGAAGTGAGAAAAGGGATTTCTTCAATGAGCATGATTTCAAAACGGTCCTTGGCCGAATGACCTGAAATGTTGTGTCGTCATGTTTACATCTGATACTAGATAAATGTTTGGCTGCTCTTTGTCGGAGAGAATTCTGAGTTTCTCCGACGTACGTATTGCACGCGACATTTTTTTTACACGATATCAAATCAGCCGCAATCAAGATTCTCTGCCATTTGATATTTGTTGTGAGATTGTTCTCCGAAAAAGGTTCCACGATCTGGCACATACACATCGAGTTTGCATCGCGTCTTAAGGCATTTCATTGATGTACCTGAGAGAAATGTTGGGCGGTAATAGTACATTCGTGAAGGAGAAGCAAGCGTGTCGGGGGATGAAGTGGGAGAAGTGATTTGTCTTAATGTGTCAGATTTGATCCTTCGGAGTAACCTAATAGAACACCCCCTGGAGAAAAGAGCTTTTAAAAAAAACAGAACAAGCCTGATTAAAATATAAAGAACTACAGTTTCTATAGAATCTAAAAACCTGAGACTTAAATTGTGGGGAGTATGGTATGACCCAGTATGTAGCAGCTGATGCGTGTCAGTAGGTTTGAAGAATACTTCTAGATAATCTAGATACCCAGTACGGCCAGTAGTATGATATGCACGACCCTTGTAAATAGTTTCATCCAAAAATCCACAGAAGTGTGATAAACAGTAGGCTGTAGTTTAATGCTGGGGTCGTGAGAATTAAGAGTATCAATGAAAATATGAAGGTCTTCTAGTGTATGCTGCCAAATGATAAAAATGTCATCTAGATAAATGAAATGAAAGTAGACGAACAGAGATATGACACCATACGACATGTCCTTTGGAATACATCGGAGCTTAACACAAACCGTTTATTTTCGCTGATTTCATCTGGTGCACAAAACAATATCAGAATGTGACGATAAATAAAGTTTACAGCTATGCAAACTTCACACAAACTTTAAGGTTATCTTGTGGGAATCACCACGTTTATCCAGCAATCTGTCATTGATTGAACGACAAAAAAATAATTGTCTCTTAGAGCATTTACATGCTGATGTTGCATCATATTTTTAATTATGATTTAGTGATCCTGATATTGTTGTGTTACGAGACAAAATATTTAATGACAAAGTAGCAAAATACCAGTAGATTTTACGTACAAATTTGGATTTATATTCAAAATAAAACAGAGCAACGTAAACTCAGGCCTGTCGTCAACCTAATGAAATATCACAGGTTGTGGTTTATTATAACAACTTATGATTGGGTATAAACGTCTTAATGATATGCCCCTTTTTAACACTATAAGAAACTTATCTCCGTGGTTATTTTAGACACGAAGATTTTCCCTGTGCCCATGTGTTATAGTGTTCAAAAATATTTACAGGTGAATTTTTTACAGGCAGTGGAAGATAAACATAATCAAGAATTACTTTCAAATAGAAAAATGTAGCCCTAAAACTCACAGAATTCACAATGTGAAATTCTTCAAGCACTAATAGTAAAATTCACGGAGCACATGACTAATACTGGTTAAAGTCTAAACAGACTAAATAGATAATTTAATACTCCAAACAAGAATAAACAGACAGCATGCCGAAATCGCTGACAAGTTATAGTTTGACAATACTGTCCAAAGTTGACTATGTAACACACTTAAGTATATACACTGGGGCAATTAAGAATTGACTAATTTAATATCACAAGTAACACTTTTTTAAGGAGATCTCCAGAAATCCCATAATCATCTTTATCTTTATTAAAACTTAATATAAACCTAAATTTATATAATTATAGAAAGTTGATTTTTTTCAGGAAGAATCGAGAAACGTCGATCTCTGTGTAATGGCTTAAATCTAGGTCGACACCACAGCAACTGCCTAGCTGAAAGTCATCTGCCCTGTTTATAACAAGCTTCCAAAAAAACACTGGGGCCTCGGTGGTCCAGTTGGTTAGAGTGGTCGTCCCTCAGTCCCACAGACCTTCCATCGATACGGCGCGGGTTCGAATCCAACTCAGACCAAATATAAATTGAAAAATTTCTGAGCAGAATTTTCACTCGGTCGCCGTATGTGGAAGAGTTGCCAGGTACTCGCCGAAGGTCGGGGGTTTTTCTCCCCCACTAAACCTGGCAACGCCGCAATATAAGTGAAATAATCTTGAGTGCGGCGTAAAACATCAATCAACCATCCTAAAACCATTTCAAAACACTTGATGAGAAATGCTTACATTCCATGATCTCGGAAAACCAACCTTAGATTGTAAACCATAGACACAATTGGAGAACTGTCAAATTTTGAGATAAAAATCTTTTCATTTTAACGGTGTCATTTGGAGCCTTGATTACCAATATGGCAAACTTTTGATCTTGTGTAGAAATAATATAATGGATGAAAATTCTGAGTGGATCTTTTCACTAGATCGCCGTATGTGGCAGAGGCATTCGCCGAAGGTCGGGGGTTCCCCCAATTAAAGAACACAGTTTCCTTCCCCACTAAGTCTGACAACGCCGCCATATAAGTAAAATAATCGTCAATCCATGCTGAATCCAACCAAAGCCAAATATCTTGAAAAAGAAATTCCATAGTTCCTTGACAATGGTTAATCCAATCCAACAACAGCAGTTGCGGCTCCCCGTGTATTTGTGCGAAAAGATGATAGTACCCTCAGGATGTGGACAGATTATCGTAAAGTTAACAGTCAAAATTTGGCCTTTTCAAAGAATGTTGACAAATTCGGCTTCTGGAAAGGGCTTCCGAAATATTTGGCTTCGCCAGGCCAAAAGGATTATTCCCTTTTAAAGTGATGCCTTTTGGTATGCACAACTCACTGGCCACCTTCTAAAGACCCTTTAAGCTGCCAAATCCCGTTACCTTTCTCCATTTGTAGGCTTATAGTAAACTTACAATATAGGCCTAAATGAATGTGTTATATTTCAGTTGTCTTGTTGTTAAAAACTTTGATTCATTTATGTCTTTTCAGAAGAGAAGTCACCCATACTTATGCCTAAGTGTAGGCCTACTCCAAGATAGACCTGCGAAGAACGCCATAACATAATATCTGACCCGGAAGTTGACCAAGAATTAAGAGAATGTTTAATGTTTGCGAAAGAAAATACTCCTAACAGAGCTATAGCTCATATAATTGGACATTTGGATTTTTTCAAGAAATTTACGGACTCGTTCTGAGACTGCACTTTTCCTAATTTAGCTGTTGACGTCAATCCAGATGACATTTGTATAGAATTCCATCACATATGACACTTTCAATATCAGAGATCGTCACAGTCACAGATCGAAAATACATGTTTTTGAACATTTAATTCTGGCTCAGGTAAATTATTAATTAATACTGTAAGCCTATATCATCTAAACAATTAGAATTATAGGTGATTTCATAGAATATAAGAATTACCATAGTATTTATTGTAGTCATGGGTTTCTGACTCCAAATGACTTTTTTATATACTGAGTATACTATATTTATTGCAGCCTCTTCTTTGCAATACATTATTTGTATGTATCATTTTGAATACATGTTAATAATTGCTACTGATTTGATAACATTCTCCAATGGTTATTGCAGCTCAGATCCCATTTTCCCCACCTTTCGCCGTAAACAGTAAATATTCTAGCCTATAGGCCAGAGCCGATATATAGCCGCCATTTTGATCAAAGTTACTCCAAGGTGAATTATTCTTGAATAAGATATGGGAATTTGTGATATTTGAAATTCCTATACTTTAAGTACAACAAAAACAATTTTGTTTGAAGTGTAAGTGTGTCGTTTAGTCGTGTACGTTAAAGTGTTGCGCCGATACTTGACCAGTCGTAAACGGCTGGATGTTATGGAAGCCGGGTGCAGACATTTTATTCTCGAGGTTCTCGACCCCGCCAGGCTCGCGAAAGCATTAATTGATTCGCGACTTTCTCTAACCCGTCAAACACGCAAATCAATTTAATAAAAAAAATAGTATTTTTAAACGTTTCATTCGCGTCCTTTGCTACCTTGGCGTGGCTGGCGGGGGCGAGAAGGTCGCGATTCTATATCATTCGCGACTTTTTCGACCTTGGCGGGTTTGCGAAACACGCTAAAAAAAGATAGGCCTACTATTTTTTGGCGATCCCGAATCTCGACCTTCGTGTGCTTGGCGGGGTCGAGAAGAGCATGAGGGTCGCCAAACACGCGAAGGTCGCCAACCACGTGACGGTCACCAACCACGCCAAGGTCGCCAAACTAGTGAATTCATGTTTAAGAATATACAAATGAAAGTTATTGAATTAACAGGTTTGGCACGACGTTCTGTTCTTGAGTTTTTGATGTCTTAGGCCCTAATCTGGACTCGATGTATAGGCCTAACCTATAGCCTAGCTTTGACGTGATTGGAGACCGTCGCGACCCTCTCAACCCCGCCAAGCACGCGAAAGTCGCAATTCGAGATTGAAAAAAAATAATATCTCTTCAGCGTGTTTTGCGACCTAATTGGCGTGTTTCGCGGCCCCGCCAAGGTCGAGAAAGTCTCGAATGAGATAGAATCGCGACCTTCTCGATCGCCCCAGCCAGCCACGCCAAGGTAGCGAAGGGCGTGGATAGAAGTATGAAAAAAAAATAGTGTTTTTTTTTTACAAATTTAAGTCATTACGACATTAGCGTGGTTGGCTAATCGTAATCATGCCGATTTTGTGGCAAGGAGCAAACCGATGTTCAACCGTTACCGCGGGCAACGTTAACAAATCGTTATCGGCCCTAACGCCGTAAAAAGTAGGCCTATTCATGCCGATATCGAACCGTATAGGCCTACGTATATCCCAATGTTATCAGGATATCCTGGTCGCGAAGGTGTTACTGGCGAAGAGTTCAGTCTTTAAAGTTGGTCCAGGCCAATGTCTTGAAAAACTAAAGGATTGACGTTGAAATGAAAAATATTGGTAGAACCAGTAAATCGTACAAACTGAAAATGTGCGCTCACAACCGACTGAATTCAAATGGTCAGGATGTAGGCCTATGGAAGTTTTTTGGGGGGTTTTGTTGATAAAAATAGGCTCCAAGTCTATATGGTTGATTGATTGATTGATATTTTACGCCGCACTCAAGATTATTTCACTTATAGGCCTATGGTCGCGTTGCCAGGCTTTCAGTGGGGGAGGAAACCCCCGACCTTGGGCAAGTAGCCTACCTGGCAACTCTCCCACATATTGTGGTCGTCCTAAATGACCAACCAACCCAGAAGTTTTTCAATTTTTATTTGGTCTGAGTGGGATGCGAACCCGCGGCGCATCGATGGGAGGCCTGTAGGCCTATAGTATTGGACACAGGCTCATGTGGAAATGCATGCAATGCTCCAGATTTGTGGGCATTTGAATGTTCATAAATTCGTCTTATTTTATTCTCGTTTTATTTCATGTAAAAAGAAATTAAATCGATCTCCTTGAATTTTAACTCTGAAGGGCATCAGTCACCAGGATAAAAAAAAATTATCCAAGAAATTAATTTTCGCTGTTTTATCGGACCATTGAAATTTGAATGACAATGGCTGCTGCTGCCGAGTGCTAGAAAAATTGCCCAGTAGGCCTACCAGATTAAAGCTTCTATCTATACTTCTTGATTCCAATGACGAACGATAAGCTAATTATTACCGTTTCAATAAAATTCTCCTTGTATTTGGCAGCTTATGAGTTTGCATCGTCGGAACCCACGATTAAAACTTACGCTAACGCTCACTTTACTTTAACGTAAAAGTTAAAACAAAAGATTCACGAGCTTGTTGAGAATCTAACTCTGGGTATCCGAGGATGATGAGTTTGCTCCTATCGGGGAAAAATACAAAAATCCGTCCGGGCAAGGCCTAATTGTAAAGTAAAATTGTGAACGGCATTCTGGATTTTATTTTTAGTTGTTGATTTTTTGTGTTTGTTTGTTTTTTTTGCGGCGAGTGTTTTTAATTTTACTTTAAAAATATGAAGTGAATTTTGTCTATCTTTTAAAGTTCGTATTCAGTGACGAGTAACCTTCAAAGTTCATTTTCGATCGTCGCGAAATTATATTGACAAAGATGTATATGGGCCAAAATTTTTTTAGGGGAAACATTCCAGTCCCAGATGTTTTAAACTGCATATTTCTGATTTTTCTAAACATAGAGCCAACAAGTAATATTTATTAGCATCAACACGATCTGTTTGCACGGTTTGTTAGGTATCAAGTGTAAATACCAACCTTAACTATGAAATTTACCACCACAGAAGACCACGGTACAGCAAAAATGGCATGTCCCAGGTGTGTAATTATTAAATTGACGTACCTGAAAAAGCATATTATTATGCCGAACACCTTCATATATATGCCTGTATTAGTAGACATACTACTGACGTTTTTAAATAATAACACACTTTTTCTGTTGTGGGAATTGTAAAGTGTATGGATAGCATAACACCCCTGTCCCTCTACCCCTGACTCAACTTCGTTACCGCAGCGCATTTTCATTCTACCCGTTAGGAGGCGCACACGATATAGTGTTTGAGGCGCGTTTTACGATATACAGCCAACGTGTTTGCTGCCAGGAACAAACTCTGTGAGTAGTTCAGCATTGTTTTATTTCAACGTTACCAGGTATATTTGAAAAATGAGGCGTATGTTTATTCCTACTCAACTCTGTTGAGACCGTTACACTCACATACTTGTTCTTTTGGCAGAAAATGATGCTGCACTGTGTAGCTCTTCTGTACACCATGCTAACGAGTAAAGTAGGTCATCTCGCCAAGCCGGTACATTGGCACTGGCTGATTTAAACTGAAGAATCATCAACTTCGTTACTCTCAACTCCGTTACCTCTGTTGCAGTTGATGTTGGTAACGGTGTTGATGCCCAAGTAACGGAGTTGATAAATGTTTCATACTTACTTAGATATAGGGAAAAAATAGACCCGTTATTCTGTAAGCAGATATAAGTAATACACAAAGGGGCCTACAGCAAAATTGAATTTATTTTTACGGTAGCATTTTAAAAAAAAGGAATTAAACCATTGGCGTTATTTTCCCCTGTTTAGGTACACTTTCACTATGCCATTATCAGCGGCGGAGAAGCAGAGGAAATACCGAGATATGTACGGCCCGTACATAGCTAAAGAAAGGAATCGTTGGCGTGTAGATTCTAAGAAAGTACTAGGCCTACCTGTGGCCCGGCTGTCCGAGAGGGAAAAGAGAAGGAAGCGGCGAACTTATATATATGCTATTACTAAAATAACTTTTCATTTCAAAGTAGCAGAACCGCGAAACATTTTATTGTTACATGTTGTATTGACTTCTTGAGTAGAGTGTCCAGAGCTGTGGATTGATTGTTTGGTGTTTTACGCCGCGCTCAAGATTATTTCACTTATATAGCGGCGTTGCCAGTTATATTGTGGGAGGAAACCGGGCTCTGTGCCCAGAGGAAACCCACGACCTTCCTCTGGCAACTGGCAACCATCCAACATAGGTCGTTCGAGTGAAAACCCAGTCAGAAAATTTTCCAATTTTTGGACTGAGTGGGATTCGAACCCGCGATCCATTGGTGGAAGGCTGTTCGGATTGAGCGTCCAACGCTCTACCTACTGAGCCACGGAGGCACCCCCCCTCCCCAGAGCTGTGGAAGATTTCATCATAATTTATGATTGATTGATTGTTTGGTGTTTTACGCCGCGCTCAAGATTATTTCACTTATATGGCGGCGTTGCCAGTTTTATTGTGGGAGGAAACCGGGCTCTGTGCCCAGAGGAAACCCACGACCTTCCTCTGGTAACTGGCAACCATCCAACATAGGTCGTTCGAGTGAAAACCCAGTCAGAAAATTTTCCAATTTTTGGACTGAGTGGGATTCGAACCCGCGACCCATTGGTGGAAGGCTGTTCGGATTGAGCGTCCAACGCTCTACCTACTGAGCCACGGAGCCCCCCCCCCCCCCCCCCCTATATATTTTTTTTGTCCTCGTGTTATTCGCATTCAGTGTTTAAAGTGGCATGAGCTGCCAAAATTCACACTTTGTACCTATCTTTGTGTACCCAAGTACTGACAAGTAGTCTTGCTATGCATAGATAGTCGCGTCATCACAATTGGATAGTAAGAGGCTTTGAAGGCCATCGAATAACTAAATGATTGGCGTTGGAATGAGGAAAATTCATACAGTAGGGGGCCTGTATAAACCGAAAACGCGTTCGAAAAGTAAACAAAATTTAAATAACCGGGAAGACCATTCATTCATTCTAAGCCAAAGTTAGTTCAAAACAATACTTTATCGTTCATTTTCGAGACTAGAAGCACTAAACAAGCTTCTGAACTATACATCTTGAGAAAAATAGCCAATAATTTCAACATTCTGTTTTAACGTCAAAATAGCAACATTTTGGCAGCTCATGCCACTTTAAAGGGTAGTGTTGGTCGCTTCCATCGTTTGCGGAGCTATGTTGGCTATATGTGATTAATTCTGCGTGAATTTTCCCGGGGTTCTGGTGTCTTCCACTAATATGACTTTTGTCGTGTGGGAGAGTTCGCCAGCATTGTTCGCCAAAGGCCTGTGGTTTAATCTAGGCACTCCGATTTCCTCCACCCATTAAATGCTTGGCACAACGGTGAAATGATCTTGAGTATGACGTTCAGCAGTATGCGTAGATATGAAGTTTGAACGGTAGTTGGCGGAGTGGTGTGTCGCTCATAAGGCATATAATAAGCCGAGGCAAGTTGAAAAGCTGTCAATTTGAAAAGGTATAACTCATCTCCGTTACCGTCCCTCACCTCCGTTACCCTCCCTCACCTCCGTTACCAACCAGAAATAGCTCTCATATTTTTTATCAAACAACCCTATGGATAATTGGATTATGTCAAGTATTAACCCCGGGTTGTCGGCCAAATGTAAGATAATGAAACCTTTTGAAAACCTCTAATTATTTTATCTCTTTACTTTGGAAATATGCCAAAATTAAAAACTTTGGAGTCAAGAGACATTTTGACAGTGCACACGTTAACATAGGTTAAGATGTCAACGTTTTGAGGGTGACATTTATACATTTGGTAGATTCATATCATACAAAGTCAAAATTTAGGGGTTTGGAATAATTTCTTTAGCCAGGAGAACAAAATGCTACGGTGACGGGGTTGAGGTTTAAGTACATTCCCTTTACTTTGGAAGCCACTGTAATAAAATCTACCACTTATCCAGCTCTGCTGCCTATTTATTCAGTCGTCCCAGTCCAACATATATATAATTACGTAAGTCTTAATTGTTTATCTCAATGATGAATTTTCAATTTTTATAACGTGCAGTATGTCCCCTAAAAAAATTTTGGCCCATATACTCCTTGGTATAGGCCCTACCGTCCCCGATTGTGGCATGTGAGCTTCGGGATCGGAATGTCAGTTGCAGATAAATTTCATCTGAGAGCAGGATGATCATCCTCCCAACTTCAAAATGAACTCTGCCATCATGTAGGTCAAATTATGAACTATACTTTTATCTGTTATAATTGAAAACATATTTTGGGGCTTGAAATGCAATTCGATACTACTTTATCATTTTACGTACACTTTTTTTTACCAAACGCAATGACACAGATTTAATATGGTTTATAAATAGATCAACAGCAGCTTTTTTTTTTCTCTCTCACAAGAGTACTGTCCCTTTCGTGGGATTGTCAACTGGGTCAGTGCGAAGGAGAAGTAGTTCTTCACGTCAAAACGTTACGATAATTTTGGCAATCTGGTTCCGTATAACGATCGGAATATATTTGCCTTAATATTCCCGATGTGATTCCCGGAATTCCGGCCATTTATTCGCCTATCAACTGAAGACTATTTAGTTTACTGTTTACTAGTAAGCGTAAGAATTCGCCTGTGTTGTGGGTCAGTAGTGTTTCAAAATGGAGGCCGTCGCAAAGTTCGACTTTGAGGCTACAGCCAACGACGAACTTGGTTTCAAGAAAGGAAATGTTGTAAAGGTATATCTTAAGCTTCTGTATGTTGTATTTGAGCAGATAATATAGTCAAGCGATTTCTTTTTGTTCTATCTACAAAACACTACGACTCTTAGCGTGTGTTATCTATGGCGACAGTTGTAAATAATGACAGATTCACTGAGTGACACTTCCTGGTTTAACTCCTTATTTAAACTCAAGTGAAAACTTAAAAGCGATAAGTTGGAGTCGAACATAATACAATTAGTATTTACCAACGAACATACTAAGATTTTGACAAGTATATGTATATTCTGATTATTTAACAAGGGTTTTGGTTCGATGAAACTAAACTAAAGACCATAAACACGCACAACTTTTAATTCGATCATGTATCCCACTAATTCACAAATTGTAGTGTACAATACTCTAAGTAATATAGTCTAATGAGCTAGGAGCTGCAATATTGTAGACGGGTCTAGTTTGGGACTCTCTTTTGTCAGTCCCTTTTTTCTTTCGAAAAAATGATTCAACGATGCAATAAATCATTAAATGCATTAAAATGAATGACCAACCTTCTTGATATCTATTCCCCTTTTGTCGAATTATAGGCCATAGTTATTGCATTACATCCATATCTTGAGCTGGTTGGAACACTTTCCCGTGGTCACAGAGACCATGTTTTGTATTCTCAGCCTATTAAGAATCTTCCTATTTTACAAATGGCTACCCTTCGTAGCGTTTCCGACCTTCGGGCCTCACGTTTACGCAATATACCAGAGCTATTATCCAGCCAGTTATCTGAAGTAAAGAGTACCTACTGAGGGCAAATTACCTCAGAGATTTCTCGATATCCAGTGACTGGTGATGTTATAATCATTTAAGAAAGTTTTCCTGACATTCCAATTACATTTGACGTATATTTGACATCATAACTATTAGTTTAGAATGATTCATATACCGGTGACCCTGACAGGAGATGTTTGGAATTCTCATGATATTTGCCCTCCCCATAGCAGGCATGGGCTGCTCAATCAGGGCCTGTCTCTTCAACTGTCAACATAGCGACCAGCCTTTAGCGTCTTCTTAGGCAATGGTCCACTCCAGTAATATACGAAGGAAAATACGCATGATGTACCATACCTACTACCCTCCCATCACACCGTTTTGCAGTTATACATTTATATACCAGTGCCCTAAGCATAGAGCACTCAATGCAGCTGAACACATGATAAAATGTTGACAATGTTAACTGGTGCTTTTAATTTCATGATTTGATTTGAAGCGTTTATTCCAAATTGTTAGTAATGATACTACGTCGTATAGATTATAAATTGAATGAACCAAATCAGACTTTCAAAAGGTCATGTTGATTTATATGTTGGGTTATTATTTCTTGGGATCTGTTGGTTCACTATTGTTATTGTGTATTTAAGTATATATTTTTAAAAGTCTGGGGTAATAATTAAGTTGCATTTACAGAGTGTTAGTTTGACTAAAATGTATAGACAGATTCTCTTGTAAAACCATTTCCTTCTCTTGTCCAGAATTTTAGTAAAATGCTTAGTTTGGCTTACAGTAATAAAAAGAAAATGCATTCAAGAGCTATTTGTGATATGTATAAAACAGTTCTAAATTACCCCTGCTTTGATTTTAATGCCAGTTTAACATTGATACCTCCTTTGTCACATTTATATACTGGTGGTCTGTGAACTTTACGATGGATAGATTTGTGAATAGGTCCCTACATGTAATAACTAAAAGATACAGATTTTTACAATTTCTCTATTTTTTAATTTGGGTCGAAAATTAAAAAAAGAAATTACTGAATTAGATCTCAGTGGTATGAGCTGTCAAAATTCTGATTATTAGGTTAATAAGACGGTTTGAAGATCATTAAAAAAACTAAATGATGTTGAAATGATCAAGTCCTCTTTGGCCTATGAAACTGAAGTAATAGTTTACAAGTAAAAAAAAATAATAAAATGAAACTGAACGAATGTTCATTCACATTAGGCCTAAGTAAGTTACTTCTAAGAACTACTGTAGCGTGCATTCTCGTAGCCAGTTTAGATATAAAGCCTCTAATTCGAAAAATAACCAATAATTTCAAAACATTTCATTTATGATAATGATGAATATAACAAAATAGTTGCAGCTCATGCCAGTTTAAGAAAGAAATTTCTCGAAGGCTTGAGGGTACATAGTGTTCTTTTTCAGATGTACGGTACATTCTCAAGAGAGAGGTTTTCCGGAGCAAGGCAAAGTTAGCCTGCCATTGAGTAAATCTAAATATAGTGGCTATTTCCTGTCATGGAAATCTACCCAGTTTTGAAGTCCTATTTCAATGATCATGTAGAATATGACAAATTTAAATCTTCAGCTTTGATTTTGCAATGCTGGTGTAATGGTGTTAAAATATAATATAGTGAATAACATAATTAAAGCATAGAAATCTTTTAACTTTGTTCATTTAATTTTTAAAAATGGGAAATTAATTGGGTTTAAAAAATGCCAAATTATGTATCTTCAACTCTGCTGTTATAACAAAATTATTGTACCTCTTTTTGTATATGGCATGATGATAGATATAGGTGGCAAATGCCACTGAGAGATGTAAATTTTCTTTCTTGTGAAATAATTTATATATAAAAGATTTATATAACGAGACATATTTAATGAATTGAAAACTTGTTTATTATGTAGAAGTAACGGTCATTAACTCCTCTGGGATTCAACCAATAGTTTTTTTTCCCATTTACTGCAATGATAATCTTCACTTCACTATCAAAACATTTTGATTGGATGAAGGGTTCACCGTTCTGTGATGTAAAGCCTAAACCGAAAATATCGTATCAATTTGATATCTCTAACCATATTTCATGTTTTTTGTCTTTCTCTCTGTATCTGTATCATAGAGATGCGTGCAGTTCAGCATAAAGATTATTTAACTTTTTATATTTTCTTTTTAGATTTTAAGCTTTGATGATGATCAAAACTGGTATAAAGCTGAAAGGAATGGAATTGAAGGATTTATCCCCAAGAATTATATTGAAATAAAACCAAATCCGTAAGTATCTGTATGTCTAGTTTATAGTGTAAATTCATAAAACAAAGAATTTTGATGATGTGATTGCTTGAGACAGATGAGAGGAGTTGGGTGCTACCCTTTCAGATTAATTCAGAAAAAGCTGTACTTTTCAAGAGATGTTCAGTCAAAAATCTGCTTTATTTGAATAACATTTGTGTATTTTCTTGCAGTTGGTTTTATGGAAATCTAACCCGTGCAGAATCTGAAGCTTTCCTCCTGGCAAAAAAGAATGGCACAAGTATACGTCCAGACGGATGCTTCCTCATACGAAACAGTGAAAGCACACCAGGAGATTTTTCTTTATCTGTAAAGTAAGAGGGTTATCTGTAAAGTAATAGCAAATCAAATGTAAACAAATCAGTTTTCTGTTTTCAAAGAAATAAAAATCTGAAATTTGAATCCTTTTTCCTGGTAAAATGCTGATTAATGCCATCAAATATTCAAATAGTTGACGTTCATTTTTGTAAAAATCAGCCTTTGCATTTTACATATATTTCTACATTTTTTTGAATTAATGGATAAACATGCATTAAATGACAAAAACTTATTAAGATTATCATTAAAAATACTTTTCATTCACCGTCAAGTATCAAACAGTCAGATGATTTAAAACTGATTATATTTCAGATATGCAGATTCTGTTCAACATTTCAAAGTTCTTCGTGATGGAGCTGGATTGTACTTTTTATGGATTGTAAAATTTAAATCACTAAATGAACTAATTGAATACCACAGAACATCGTCAGTCAGCAGGACCCAGAACATTTTCCTCAGAGACATTGGCGAAACGGTAAGCTGAAAAAATCCTGGTTTAAAGGAAAGTAAATTTGCTCAAATGAATATGCACTAGAACGAGCCATTTTTGCATTCATTGTGGATTATGTGTTCACATTGAAATTCATGAATTATTTGATTGATTGGTGTTTTACGCCACACGGCAGACCAATTCTATTGAAGGGGATAAGAATTTTGCTCTAATGAAAGATAACGCACAAAATATAAATTTCTGCATTGATTAGATATGGTGAAATTGTTGAGTTCAACTTAATTTAAATTGTCTTGATTACTGTTCATGATTTTCATGACATAAGTCATTGTATTGTAGGTCAGTCAACATCATTAAAATAGCTTTAGGTGAGAAGATAATCCCAAATGTATGAGATAATGGCTTCATTTTAGTATATTTACCGTCATCTGAAGATTTCCTTTTATTTCACTTTTTGGAAGGACAAATCACTTCCATCATCAATAGGAATATATCAAGTAACACCATATGTATTCCCCTCGAGAGTTCAAATGCTGCATTTTAGCATATAGAACTGGACAGCCTTCAGGCTAGACCAATGGCTGTTGAATTATCCAGGATGAAAATTACCCTTTAATCTAGGTACTTTCCAGATCCTGCCCAATGACCATCAAATAGAGTGGGACAATATTTGGTCACTCGATATCTTTTTCAAGTCAATCAAAAAAGGACCTATAAGGGTAATAACACGAGCAAATCTCCGTAGGCTATAAATCTGGGGTCAAAATGTTGCCTGAGAATTTTAGACGGGAGAGTTCCACCCTGGCACTAAGACTTAACTTATATTGCAAGATGTTTGGAAATATTTTCATGTTGATAAAGATCTTCATTATTTTACCATAGTTTTTTATTGGAAACACATTGCCACAAGTATTACCTTTTGAACTAAAATAACTATGGAGACAAACTGCCCCAAAAATTAGAGGTTAAAAGTGTTTTACAAGAAAACAAGAAGAAAATGATACAAGTTTACAGACATCATGATGATATATGTTTATAACATACGTATTGACATGAGCTACCCAAATGTTTATTTTTCCCATGAATTTCATTATTCCAATTTTAAAGAGAATATGATTGATTGATTCCCATTGAAGAGTTTGATAGAGTAATGTCATGTTAAGCCTAGCGCAGACGAGAGGTGCCGGCTGAGCTACAAGGCACGCGTGGCCCAGGGAGCAGCTACAGATTTCAGCGTAGACGATGAGCTCTCGGCTGAGGCCAGTTCCTGATCACCCAAGTTCACTAAGCTACATAAAATATCACCACCTGTGTTACGTAATATTCTAAGTGGTCACATGATTATATAAGTACGCGCCATTGGACTATCCCTCCTCTCAGCTCAGCCAGCAGCTCACGCTGTGCGCACACGGTGAGATGCTTGCCACGAGAGGCAGAAAATATCAAACATGCTAAATACTTTCCTCACCGCTTCGAGAGGCGAAAATCTCACCAAAATTTACGCGTACACGGGGGAAACAGCTTAGCTCTCAGACATGCGTAGCCGGCAGCTCAGCTGGTGCCTCTCGTGTGCGCTAGGCTTACCACAGTCTGACATGATCGTTCATTTATACATGTATGGGCTGCTGGTTTGACACCTATACTAGTATTTTATTTCAACGTCTTATTATGTTTCAATATTTTTGTTTACTAATAACTTGGATCTATGATTGAACCAGTAGACAGGTAGGTAACTGCATTAGGGGATGTCCAAGGTTTCAAAAGTTGCCCCTCTACATCAGTGGTCTAAACTGGTCATACTTGGGTAGGATATAGCCAGGTCTGACTCTATATGTGGCATATTTTCAGAGCAATGCCTATATGGAATGACTGTGGTTTTCCTCCTGAGAATTAGCCTGAACCTGCCAACCCCAGCTTATATGTGTAATATTCTTGAGTGTGCCATAAAACATCCATCAGATAAAGTAATGCTCATTTCATGTTTGTCTCCCTTTCAGATGAAAAAGGTACGAGCTGTCTATGACTTTGAACCTCAAGAACCTGATGAGTTGGGCTTCAAGTGTGGTGATGAGCTTCTTGTACTTGATAGTACTGATCCCAATTGGTTACGAGGCAGATGTAATGGTAAAACAGGCATGTTCCCAGCTACATATGTTAAAGAAATACCCATGTAAGGATTTCTTACAGGAAAAGTACATTATTGACTTGTTAAAGTGTTCAAGTACCGTGATTCTGATAGGACAGCATTAAATGGATACCAGTACTTGGTACATGGGCTAATACGAATACAAACTGCGGAAGGAGGAGACTGACATGTATTCATCTTGTTAATGACCATCATTTGAGATAGGTGTTTCTCAAATCACTTCAGTCATCTTTTGTTTTCATGTGACTGAGACTTCTATAATATTATTTGTTTAGTAGGCACTTGTTTATCTATCTTATGATATACTATGGTCTATTACGATGTAATACGTACATTTAGTTCTAACCTCTCCCCTTATAGAAGTTTGCTCTAATCTACACAACAGCTACAGTTTCCAACAAACATTGATTGTTCATTCTAAAAAAAAAACATAACAAAAAAAAAACTCTTCTCCCTCCCTTCGAAAAGATGTCTTAAATGGTTTAAGTATCATTATATTGATTGCTTGATGGACTAACTACCTTTGTCAAGCACCTTGCAACCCTGTATAAATATGGAAGAGGGAAAACACAGGGCCTACTGATGATTGTCACAGGACCTACTGATGATTGTCACAGGGCCTACTGATGATTGTCACAGGGCCTACTGATGATTGTCACAGGGCCTACTGATGATTGTCACAGGGCCTACTGATGATTGTCACAGGGCCTACTGATGATTGTCACAGGGCCTACTGATGATTGTCACAGGGCCTACTGATGATTGTCACAGGGCCAACTGATGATCATCACAGGGCCTACTGATGATTGTCACAGAGCCAACTGATGATTGTCACAGAGCCTACTGATAATGAACTGTTCTCTTGCTAGAAATAAATTAGGATAGTTCTATATCTTTTAATTTTAAGCTATCTAGGCTACTTTACCATTGGGTTACACTTACTTATACACATTTTTAGATCTGTTTTGGAGCTTTAATAAGAGAAATAAACAGTAACAGTGCTGGCTGCTGTTGTAAGTAAGATTCAATTTCCACTCACTGCAATTTACATTAGTAGACAGGCTATCATATTTTATGTCAAGCAATTCATTGCTGTCTTTAGAATCAGAGTTTTAAAATATAGTTCATAGTGATATTTTTTTAACCCCAATAATCGATAAGTTTTATCAATCTGAATTTAATTAGTTCCAACACCATATGGCCTGGCTAACTAATTGTTGCTATTCAATACATTACATTTAATAGTGCTACCTGGGTAGTAGCTTTTTTATTTAAAAAACTGAAGTTTCACTTGGTCACCGTATGTGGAAAAGTTACTCGCCAAAGGTTGGGGCTTTCCTCCGGGCAATGAGCCTGGTAAAACCTGCCAATGTCTCCATATAAGAAGTAATCTTGAGTGCAGCGTAAAACATCAATCAATCAAAAATTAAAAAAAGAAATGAGTTGTTCTTTAAACAGATAAAACATAAAGTTTTTGTGCCATTATGTTACAGTAAGTAAAAATGTAATCTTTGTAGAATTTTGTTGCATAATTTATCTTACCCGAAATTAATAATTAACCTCTGATGGATAGTGCTGGCCTAATTTCAACTTATTGCCCGTTCTTTTAATTTGTCATAATACAGTACGGTTTTAGAAAAGATATTTTTTATCACAACAATTTTTTTTTTCTTCATGAAAACCAGAATTATGCCACAAACATTATTTCCACAACAAATATCATTTAATTTGTTTTGAAAACACAAATTTTTTGGATTTGAAATAGGGCCTAAGCTTATTTGTAACTGTCAGATTCCTTTTTTTTGTCTCCATGATTTTAGATTCAAACTTTTACATTTGACTTTACTCATGTGTTGCCTCACTTGAATAAAATTGATGAGTATTTATTGGCTACTATCAAGGCTCACTCTGATTGACCAGCGACAAGCAAAATTGGGTTGAATTAAATTTGTGCCATGAGATATTTTCAATGAATTTATTGTTGTTACTGAGTTAGTAAATTGCTATATTGTTTATATCCTAATTTTGTTAATTTTACTTCACATTTGTAATTCATGTGCCATTTATTTTATCTTTATATAATATTATGAATTTATGTGTTTTTAATGTGCTGAAGGCTTTTTTATCCCCTTTACTTTGTGCTTATAAAGAAAAACATTTGTATATCTTTAACTATATATCCTTGTGCCATTGGTTACTCAATTTTAGTTCACAGCTCTATTGTTATAGGAAACTGTTATGTTATATCAATATTTCATTTGTCATCTGACGTAAGAAATACTTATTTAAATCTCTTTGAATCAGTTATCTTGGGGCTTTGATGATTTATGAGTGAAAATATAGATGTTACATTGGCAGAAGCTCTACTATTCACTATTATTACATTGGTATTTTACCAGCCTGTTTACAATGTGGTGTCATACATTAAGTGAGTTTGGAGGGGGGGGGGGGGGGGGGTGGAATCACAGTCCTAGGTGAGGGTCAAAGAACTTCCCAGTGACCAAGAGCTTCCAGACAAGAAATGCTCTTTGTGGATTATTTTGGATAATAAAAGGTTTCAGTCTTTTTTTCAGGATTTTTTGCACCTCAGTCAGTAAATATATATCCTTCCCCCTTTGGAGGCCAAAAATAACAAGACCTCACCCCCCTTGTTTTAGATATTTTTAGAGCTTTAGATATCTTTTTTATGGTTAGAGAAACTGTATTTTATCTTAGTTCTATACTTGTTAACTGGCTGGGTTTCTGTAAGTGCTTTATTTTAATCTGACCAATCTGTAAGCCTGCGCATTCCCTATTATTGTAAATAATGTACACAATGTGAAAAGTATTATGACAGACTTCAATGGCTAAGTCTCACCTCAACAGTTTATTCAACGCTGGCTTCATGCATCTTACATACTATCTTAAACTAGTACTGTTGATCAATCCTATTCACAATTTCACACAAACTTTCAATGAAATATTATATTGCATAATTGTTACAGTTTCATGTCACTTTCCCTCTAAGATTCCAAGCTCTGTGACCCGGGGGGTTTTAGATCTGCATTTGACTGCATGTCTCGTATCCTAGTATAACATTAGACTGCCCTTGGACATTCGCTCAGAATTATTTAAGCCAACCTATGTAACTAACATGTTGATCCACTGAATAGCTTAGCATAATGCAATAGCAAAGTAACTCTGAATAAATTCAACAAAGACAAATTGACAATCTCAACATTTCGACAAAGGTATATTTGTCATCTTCATGATCTTTGTTGTTTATTCTGAGTTACTTTGCTATTGCAGTATGTAATTATCTGAGTTTCTTGTGGAACAAATACCTGGTAAATGTATAAGATGTTTGAGTTTCAGCTGACTTAAAGGATTGAAGTTATGGTTCTGTATATTATATGAAAGATGTAACCCTGGGACTGGGGTTTTGTATTGTTATGGGTTGGTTGGAAGCAGTTTGGGCAAACAGGGGAAGCTTTTCTCAAAACAGCTTTTTCTCACTCTTCTCAAATCTTGCAGGTCATAAGAGAGAGTCTGATTTACAATAAAAAGAAATCCTTAATATCTGTATTTTGATGTTTTCTTCAAACTAAGGTGACCAGCCCCGATAGCTCAGTTGGTAGAGCGTCCGCTTCAGGGCTGGGAGATCCAGGTTCAAGCCTGGGTCGAGTCAGACCAAAGACTTTAACAGGGAGAGCTGCTGCTGCTTCGCTTGGCGCTCAGCAATAGGAGTTAGAGCAGCGACTGGTTGGCCCGGTGCCAGTATAATGTGACTGGGTGAGGGGGCTTGCTGGGTGTCTTCGGCAAGTTGTCTCGGAACATGGAGTAGTGGTCAGATTGGTAAAGCAATCAGTGGAGAACATAGAGTTATGATCAGATTGGTAAAGCAATCAGTGGAGAACATGGAGTTATGGTCAGATTGGTAAAGCAGGCTGCGGAGAACATGGAGTTATGGTCAGATTGGTAAAGCAATCAGTGGAGAACATGGAGTTATGGTCAGATTGGTAAAGCAATCAGCGGAGAACATGGAGTTATGGTCAGATTGGTAAAGCAATCCGCGGAGAACATGGAGTTATGGTCAAATTGGTAAAGCAGCCAGCGGAGAACATGAAGTTATGGTCAGATTGGTAAAGCAATCAGCGGAGAACATGGAGTTATGGTCAGATTGGTACAGCAGCTAGCAGAGAACATGGAGTAGAGGTCAGATTGGTAAAGCAGCCAGCGGAGAACATGGAGTTATGGTCAAATTGGTAAAGCAATCAGCGGAGAACATGGAGTTATGGTCAGATTGGTAAAGCAATCCGCGGAGAACATGGAGTTATGGTCAAATTGGTAAAGCAGCCAGCGGAGAACATGGAGTTATGGTCAGATTGGTAAAGCAATCAGCGGAGAACATGGAGTTATGGTCAGATTGGTAAAGCAGCTAGCGGAGAACATGGAGTAGAGGTCAGATTGGTAAAGCAGCCAGCGGAGAACATGGAGTTATGGTCAAATTGGTAAAGCAATCAGCGGAAAACATGGAGTTATGGTCAAATTGGTAAAGCAGCCAGCGGAGAACATGGAGTTATGGTCAGATTGGTAAAGCTGCTAGCAGAGAACATGTAGTAGAGGTCAGATTGATAAAGCAGCTAGCGGAGAACATGTAGTAGAGGTCAAATTGGTAAAGCAGCTAGCGGAGAACATGTAGTAGAGGTCAAATTGGTAAAGCAGCTAGCGGAGAACATGTAGTAGAGGTCAGATTGATAAAGCAGCTAGCGGAGAACATGTAGTAGAGGTCAAATTGGTAAAGCAGCTAGCGGAGAACATGTAGTAGAGGTCAGATTGATAAAGCAGCTAGCGGAGAACATGTAGTAGAGGTCAAATTGGTAAAGCAGCTAGCGGAGAACATGTAGTAGAGGTCAGATTGATAAAGCAGCTAGCGGAGAACATGTAGTAGAGGTCAAATTGGTAAAGCAGCTAGCGGAGAACATGTAGTAGAGGTCAAATTGGTAAAGCAGCCAGCGGAGAACATGGAGTAGTGGTCAAATTGGTAAAGCAGCCAGCGGAGAACATGTAGTAGAGGTCAAATTGGTAAAGCAGCCAGCGGAGAACATGTAGTAGAGGTCAAATTGGTAAAGCAGCCAGCGGAGAACATGGAGTTTTTGTCAGATTGGTAAAGCAGCTAGCAGAGAACATGGAGTAGTGGTCAGATTGGTAAAGCAGCCAGCGGAGAACATGTAGTAGAGGTCAGATTGATAAAGCAGCTAGCGGAGAACATGTAGTAGAGGTCAAATTGGTAAAGCAGCCAGCGGAGAACATGGAGTAGTGGTCAAATTGGTAAAGCAGCCAGCGGAGAACATGTAGTAGAGGTCAAATTGGTAAAGCAGCCAGCGGAGAATTTGTAGTAGAGGTCAAATTGGTAAAGCAGCCAGCGGAGAACATGGAGTTATGGTCAGATTGGTAAAGCAGCTAGCAGAGAACATGGAGTAGTGGTCAGATTGGTAAAGCAGCCAGCGGAGAACATGTAGTAGAGGTCAGATTGATAAAGCAGCTAGCGGAGAACATGTAGTAGAGGTCAAATTGGTAAAGCAGCTAGCGGAGAACATGGAGTTATGGTCAAATTGGTAAAGCAGCTAGCGGAGAACATGTAGTAGAGGTCAAATTGGTAAAGCAGCTAGCGGAGAACATGTAGTAGAGGTCAAATTGGTAAAGCAGCCAGCGGAGAACATGGAGTAGTGGTCAAATTGGTAAAGCAGCCAGCGGAGAACATGTAGTAGAGGTCAGATTGGTAAAGCAGCCAGCGGAGAACATGTAGTAGAGGTCAAATTGGTAAAGCAGCCAGCGGAGAACATCGAGTTATGGTCAGATTGGTAAAGCAGCTAGCAGAGAACATGGAGTAGTGGTCAGATTGGTAAAGCAGCCAGCGGAGAACATGTAGTAGAGGTCAGATTGATAAAGCAGCTAGCGGAGAACATGTAGTAGAGGTCAAATTGGTAAAGCAGCCAGCGGAGAACATGTAGTAGAGGTCAAATTGGTAAAGCAGCCAGCGGAGAACATGGAGTAGTGGTCAAATTGGTAAAGCAGCCAGCGGAGAACATGGAGTTATGGTCAGATTGGTAAAGCAGCCAGCGGAGAACATGGAGTTATGGTCAAATTGGTAAAGCAATCCGCGGAGAACATGGAGTAGTGGTCAAATTGGTAAAGCAGCCAGCGGAGAACATGGAGTTATGGTCAGATTGGTAAAGCAATCAGTGGAGAACAGGGAGTTAGGGTCAAATTGGTAAAGCAGCCAGCGGAGAACATGGAGTTATGGTCAGATTGGTAAAGCAATCAGTGGAGAACATGGACTTATGGTCAGATTGGTAAAGCAATCAGCGGAGAACATGGAGTTATGGTCAGATTGGTAAAGCAATCAGCGGAGAACATGGAGTTATGGTCAGATTGGTAAAGCAATCAGCGGAGAACATGGAGTTAGGGTCAAATTGGTAAAGCAGCCAGCGGAGAACATGGAGTTATGGTCAGATTGGTAAAGCAGCCAGCGGAGAACATGGAGTTATGGTCAGATTGGTAAAGCAATCAGTGGAGAACATGGAGTTATGGTCAGATTGGTTATTTTAGCACGGAAGGCATTCCCTGGGCCATTGTGTTTGAAATACATGTGTATATATAAGTATGTATATTTATGAACACTAAAACACACTGGAGAGGGGAAATTTTCTTGACTAAAACAACCATGAAGACAAGTTTTCAAAATAAAAAATAAAAAAAAGGGGGGGGGGGGGAGTATGAAACCTTTATACCCAATCATAGGATGTTTTAATGAACTAAACCCCATGAAAATGATATTTCATTAGGTTGAAGATAGTCCGCAATATGTTGAGTAGATTGAAGATATTCCGATACGCCCGCACAAGCTCCTTCAATACCATTGAAGGACTTCAATGTTGAACTTTTGTATTTGACACTCAACATTTGTATTTGGCGATGTATCTCCACAGGTATCAACTATAATAACAAACCTAAAATCATTGGCACCGGGGATAGATGGGATCCCGATGTCTATAAGTATTATTGAGCTATTTTATGTAATCTCTCTTGCACTTGCCACGAAAATCGAGAAGACTGTTAACATTACAAATGGACGGTTTTCTGTATTTTTCCCAGACAGAAAAAGTTAGGAACTTTCTATTTTTACCAGAAATTGAAAGTTTTGACATCATTTAATATTTTTAATTTGAAATTAAAAAACAGATTTTTCAGGTACCGGCAATGTAAACAAACTTCGAACCTGAGCGTGTGCACAAGTGCCGTAATGGTTTGAGTCGTGTTGGCGATCGAACGACACAGTATAATTTTACGAAAAAAAAACATACTAACGATCGAGTAAGAGAGCCTGCCGAGTGCAAACCACAGGCAAAAACGCTTGAATGAGGGTAATCCAACACTTAAGTTAACCAACACTGATCGGTGTTTTTGTTGTAATCGAGCTTCGATTCTTCGTTTGTTTTTCACCCTCATTTATACATTGGAAACATAATTGGACATGCTTTATGTGTGTGCTATGTTTAATTTTAGTGGTTTTAGCCGCAGTAAGCTCGTGCAAATTGTCAAACAGACAACGGCGGCAAGTGGGCCTTTAAGTGTTCAATAGCGAGTATAGCCTCCATTAGCTTCCAACATGCGTTTCATTCCTCCAGTGAGACGATGGATCTGTTGAAGGGGTAACTGCGCGGATTTGAATCCTTTAGAGCACATTTAGGATAGGATGGGCAGAAACATTCAAGTCCTAGAGCCTCCTGTACAACATCTTCAGATATTGGAAGCCGCATTACATCGGTATTGGCGGAAGTTACCCCTTCAACAGATCCAACGTCCCACTGGAGGGATGAAACGCATGAGTTGGAAGCTAATGGAGGCTATACGCGCTATTGACCGTCTGCTCTAGGGATGTGTCCTACACACTCAAAGTGACATTTTTACTTCAATATGTTCGCCCTGTGAAGCCAGATGGACTCTGAAGTTTCATACTTACAAGCATCTTTTTATTTGGTTAAAATACACCTTTGATTTGGCTAACGATATCCTGAATAAAATGTATAGCTTATTGCCATTAATGGTGATTTCTTTTCGTAAGAATGTTGCCCTTTATGCTCACGCTCGTTTCTGATACATCAGTTTGCTAACAATCTCCGATCCTATAGAACAGTGACTTGTGGGGTAGGCCTAAACTAAATTTATGATTATAAAACCGAATTAAAAAATAAATCCACAACTACACCAGATTTATACATTGATAAAAACAGTAGAGTTTAATTTTCTAGGTAGCCTTCTAAACGATAGATTGAAATGGAAATCGCACATCAATAACATTTGCAAGAATGTCTCAAGGAACATTGGTATCACCCACCATATAAAAAACGATTTGAACAAAACATCACCATTTATTCTTTACCGTTCTCTCATCTATCCATACCACATATATTGTATATCTCTTTGGGGGAATACTTTTCCGTCTCATCGTTCTCCCATTTTCATCATCCAAAAGCGCATCATTCGAATATTAAATTTGTCAAACAGATTATATTACACGTACAGAACCAATGTTTTCTAAAATAAAGTTTCTGGTTGAATATGTTAATTTAAAATTGACATAATATTTCCACAGTCTGCTAAATATTCCATTTTCACTTCCTGGTTAGGCTAGTCCGGGGTTCTGACTCCAAAATTACTTTTTTTTGTTCTGACGGCCGTCAGTATAAAAAAAAAGAATTTTTTGAGTCAGAAACTCGGACTAGGTTAGGCGGATAGCAGTTCAACAGAACACCAGGCTAACATTTTTTTTCCATTCCGTTTTGTAGAACTAACGCATCCTATTATCTTTTCAGACCAGTCGGTCCTATAGAGCATGGTCGAGGGTTTCCTCCGGGCATAGAACCGGGTCCTCCCACAATAAAACTGACAACGCCCCCATATAACTATAAGTATAACTTATAAGTGAAATAATCTTGAGCGCGGCGTAAAACACCAAACAATCAATCAATCAATCAATCTATCTCAGCTAAACGATCCCAGTCTTCGGCCAATGGCAATTGACCTAATAACAGAGGGGGCATCTTGACAACTCTCCAAACAATCAATCAATCAATGTAATGATCGAGTGGGTAATAAATCATTAAATGAACGATCCCAGTCTTCGGCCAATGGCAATTGACCTAATAACAGAGGGGGCATCTTGACAACTCTCCAAACAATCAATCAATCAATGTAATGATCGAGTGGGTAGTAAATCATTAAATGAAATGAAACGAACATATATAGGCCTAGGTCTTTTGTGGACTAGTTTGAAGACAGACTACAAGGAGAACTTTTCATGTGTTATTGCTGATTCATTTGAACCAAAGTTTCCACCAAAGTCATGCATTTCAATACAGTTGTTGAGCGCATACATCGTTTAATTTTATTATCTATCTGAAAATAGCTTTACATGCTCTTCTATCGTACAGCTAGCTACAAACCTGTCCTACATAGGCCTACACTACAGGCACTGATGCGCCTCGGCTTTCAAGGGAGGTAAGCACTGTACGCCGAGGACCCAGAGATCTGTCATGGTGGAAAAGCGGGGACAACGACGAGCAGACAGCTTTTGGTTTAAGTATGCGCTGTCTGCTTCTGCGGCGACTGTTGCAGAATCAGGTTAGTGGGAAATTTCAATAACGTTGAGATCTTTTATTTACTTTTAGATTTACTTTAGGCAAAATAGAAAACTCTAGAAAGCCCGTGTACCGAGTTACGGCATCATCATGATCATGTATGATGTACGGCCGTGTCAAAGTCCATCTTTCCTAGTTCATAAAAAAGTTGGAAATATCCAAACCCAACATGGCCAAAGTATATCGATATTGGGCACACCGGTAAAAGACCAATAAAATAGGTATTGAGTCCTTCCCAATGCTAGGAATCACCTTGGAGTTGGAATCAGTAGTTAACACTTCTCATAGGGTAGGCTTAGCCGAGAAATCTTGGCTCTGCCGAATTTTTTTTTTCCGTGTTCGTCATAGCCAAGATCACTTCCATAGTAAAAAAGTGATATATGTTAAAGGGGCATGAGCTGCCAAAATGTTGATATTTTGACGTAAACACAGAATGTTGAAATTATCGGCTATTTTTCTCAAAACGTATAATTCAGAAGCTTTTTAGTGCTTCTAGTCTCGAAAATGTACGATAAAGCATTGTTTTAAACTAACTTTGGCTTAGAATGAATGAATGGTCGTCCCGGTTATTTAAATTTTGCTACTTTTCGAACACGTTTTCGGTTCGTACAGGGCACCTACAGTATGGATTTTCCTCATTCCAACGCCAATCATTTAGTTTTTCGATGGCCTTCAAAGCTTCTTACTGTCGTGACGATCAGAAAGTATGAAAAAAGTGGGAATTTCGGCAGCTCATGCCCCTTTAAGGAGGCCCGCCTAAAAAATCGGCGGCGCAAATTTCACAACAAATAAGCAAAGAATAAAATATTTACCACTGCATTCCGATAGTATAGACCACGAAGAAGGAGTTTGTCAAACTTACGCCGCTGTAAAGTGGTAAACTTTCCCTTATGCAGTCAATATTTGTTTCGAAGTCCACTGGCTTTCAACCTGACGTAACCGCCATTGTAAAACATTTAAACGACCAGTTAAACTGTGCGGGGGCGTCGTAGAAATACTTCAATCATATATCTTTAGTCACTTTACAGCGGCATAAGTTTGACAAACTCCTTCTTCGTGGTCTATGCTATCGGAATGCAGTGGTAAATATTTTATTCTTTGCTTATTTGTTGTGAAATTTGCGCCGCCGATTTTTTAGGCGGGCCTCCTTAACTTATATCACTTTTTTACTATGGAAGTGATCTTGGCTATGACGAACACGGAACAAAAAAAATTCGGCAGAGCCAAGATTTCTCGGCTAAGGGTAGGCTACACTGTCACTGGGGCAGTTCATTGGTGGGTCGTGCAGGCCTGTGCTGTAAGATTTTCCGGGATAACCTGAAAAGAGGTCCTCTTAATTTACTTTAGATAACCTGAAAACGGGTTATGCTGTCGCGCAATTTAGATAACCTGTGTTCCTCCTAGGATAACCTGTAAACTTCTTGCCATTTTAAAAATAATTTTCACTTTTGTAAGTTGCTTAAAATGGTTACTCTGAATGAGAAATGCATAAAACCAGAAGTAGGACTTTGATAAAACCAAAGTAAGACTAAGAACCTAAAACGTCAAAGCAAAGACTTTTATTTTTCTTTAATTAATGTGAATAGTGTGGTAGAAGAAAAAATACTATGACTAGTTTAGTTCTACACTTTCCAAAAAATGGAGGAAAATTAAAAAAAAAAAAAACTTTTTCGAAAAAGTGTTACCTGAAACAAAGAATTTTTTGGTTATGCCTAAATACAAATGTTTTAGCTAGGGCTTTGGCTTACGGTTACCTTGTGAAAATATCAACACTTTTATCAATGATCACTCTGTCAATTCGTTTTTGGGTAGACCCAACAACTTATGAAGATTCAAATTTCATTTTCAATATCTGACTGGGAATTCGACACGCGCCGGACAAATGCCGTTTGCGATTTGACCGGTGTCGGTACCGTATACTGACGTAGTTAACTGCACCTCAACCTCCTGTTCCACAAATTCCCAGTTTTGACTAGGCTACACGCCATGCAAATTACGTTCTCGACTTTTCCATTGTCGTTTGTTTCGTGGGAAAACTAACCCCAGAACGGCCAACTCTTTAACGTTTTATTCCGTTACAGTTTCTGTCGGTTTGCGTGCGACAGACATGGAGTCGGGCGCCGTGTTCATTCCGTCGAGATCTAAAAGTTATTTTTAGATCTCTATGGTTCAGTCTACGACGCACCACGTGGGAAAGCGAGACAATGTCCGTAAGCCTATTTCGAATCGGAACTATCAAGAAAGTTTACAGTTGTCAGTGATATTAATTAAAAGGATTAATTCTTCTTCGCTGTAGGTTAAATTTTGATTTTAAAAAACTCAAATGGCCGGAAGTTGAATGCCGTGATAACGAAACGAAGTCATCCATTGGGCTACAGTCCAGCCACACTCGGGGCAACTGAGCCAAGGCGAAGCCTGAAGGCTGGAGGTATAGCAAGATTAAAGTTAACTTGTTTTCGATTCGCTTTTTTGATGCATTTTCGATTACTTTATTTATTTTCTTTTACTTTTTTGAGCTGATCATAAAAAATTCGGAAGGTAAATTTTTTAGACGAGCGGTCGCAGGATTTTGGATAACCGATAAACCGGTCGTCTAAAATTGTGTTCAGACGAGCGCGAGACGAACGCGTTCGGTCCGTTCGTCCCAACAGCACAGGCCTGGTCGTGGGTTCGAATCTCACTGTCAGTGTCACTGTGAATGTCAAAAGAAAAGTTAGATTTGAACTTAGCCTTTTTCATCGGGTTTTTCTCTCGATCGCTGCATGTGCAAAACTATTAAAAGTTGCCAGGCAGGACTACTCTCCCAAAAGTCCATGGTGTGTTTAGCATGTACAAATACTAGCTATAGAGCCTGATCCTAGTGATATTTTTGATAACTGATATCTATACTATATATGTTTGCAGTGATGCATGTCACTACAAGGCCTTGTAACCTAGCGACCACTTCAAACCAGACCCATTTATATCCCATAATTTTTTCTATGCCATTTAAGGCTCTAAGTCTATTGTTTAAGTAAACTGTTTGAAAAGATTTAGACTATATAAATACATTGTAGCCTATTAGAAAGTGAGTTTAATTTCTTGTCATTTTGTAAAAAAGAAATAGAAGTTGCTGTTATGTTATTTTTCTGTTGTTTACTTTTGGTATATTCAGTCACCTACCCCCTTGATTTGACAAAAACCAGATTACAGATTCAAGGTGAAAGAGGGGCGAGTACAGCTACTGTGCCTTACCGTGGAATGATACAGACAGCCACAGGCATAGGTAATCAACCTACAAGTACTCTTGTTCAAGATGTTTAATTTGGCATTTTCTCTGAATGCAGGTTGATTGACACTCAAAACCATTTCATGTATATGGCCAAGTCTTTTGGGTAAGAAATGCCAATTTAGAATTAACACACATTAATTAGATGAAAATCAAGTGAAGTTTATACTCAATTTTTTTCTTTGGTCAGTTTTGTCTTTTATTGAAGTGACATAAGCTGTCAAAATAATTTGTCATTGTCGTGAGAAGTTTTAATAGTGTTTGAAGTACCTTAAAATGTGTGCTAATAACACACAAAACACAAGTATGCGTACACTTTAAAGTTTTGGTAGCTTATTAAAACAACCTGACTGTACTTTTATTCTGTACTTCTGGACAAAAATAACAGACAATTAGCTAATTCTGTGTTAAACTATTTTGCTGCTCATGGCACTATAGATTGCAACTGTTGTGTTTTTTTTAATCTACAGTTCACGAAGAAGGGTTGTTTAAGCTATGGCAGGGAGTTACTCCGGCACTTTACAGACATATTGGTAAGGGTAGAAATAACATCATACATTGATATTGGTATGGTTACAAAGTGCTTCTTATTGTTGCTAAGAAATCATTACAAGAATATGGAGCTTGTTGTGGATAACATCTTCAAGCTAAAGGCTTAACATTTAAAGCTAAATATTTTCTATGTATAACTATTTGTAACTTTAAGAATGGGTAGGCTACTAATTTTTTGGGCTAAAGACTTTTTAAGGAACAAGATTCTTTTTTTTTTGCAGATAACTTCGAGCGGAATTTAAGTTTCAATATTTCAGTTTAATAAACCCATCACATAACCTCCCGCCCAACCCCCCCCCCCCCCCCCCCCCCCCCCCCCCCCCACATCCTACCGGACAATAAGACCCTCCATGACCATGGCACAAATGAGGAGTAAAATACATCAATGTATGGAAATGTCTGAAGCACATTTGATACAAAGTCACATGTTGAATTTATCTCTTACAGTTTATACTGGAAGCCGCATGACAGTGTATGAATTTATCAGGGAAAATGTACTGGGTAAAAACGTGGATGGCACTATTTCGGTGTGGTGAGTAATATTCCATAGTCGGGAACACCTTTTTCAGAATGAAGTATTTGTTTGAACTGATAACTGAACATACCTCGAGATAACAATACTATAGGCTTATCTGTAATGATAAACTGTAGGTCTATTTATATATTAATTAGGACATGGTTGTCTGTGTGTAGGGGGAATCCTTCACCTTGAGTTTACCGGGTCAATTACCAGGAGGATACAATATTATAACCACAGATGTCATATGTCTCATCTGTCTGAGATCAAAGGTCAATTTGATAAATGGCTAGAATAAAAGTTATAAGATACCAAAATGTCTGGTGACCGTATAAAGAACTAAAAAGCATGCTTTCACTGCTCTCATGTTGGATATCATTATCTGGCAAGACACCTTTTGAAAATATCAGAATAACTTGAAACCTTTCTTTACCCCTTATCATAGTATAATAAAGTCTACTATGGGAAGTATACCCGCACCAGGTTATTTACCCTTAGCGCAGTTAAAAAGTCTGCTATAGGGAGTATACCCAGCCCCTCCCCACCCAACTTCCTTGGCATATTTAGCATATAGCATAGTATAATAAGTCTACTATGGGGAGTATCCTTTCAAAGTGCATGTATATTTCAATACCTAACCCCTCTCCACATGGCATATTTACTCTGTAGCATAATCTAATTAAGTCTACTAAGGGGAGTATCTTTTCAAAGTAGGCCTACATGTATACTTCAATTTTTTTTTACTGTAACAAAAATTATATTTTTTTTGAAAAACGTGTCTATTTAATGTTTCAGGAAGGCAGGTATTGGTGGGATTACAGCCGGTGCCGTCGGTCAACTCATTGCCAGTCCTACAGATCTCATTAAAGTTCAAATGCAAATGGACGGGCTTCGACGATTGAGAGGAAAACAACCCAGGTTATACATTATGTTATACTATACCCTTGCACATAATCTATAAGTTAGGCTAATAATTTGTATAAAGGAGAGGGGAAAAAGAGAAACTAGTAAATATTGATGAAACATCATTGTTGAAAAACTGGCAAATGGTCTATTATATAAAAAATACCCTTTGTCAACATTTTAGACAGAACATTTGACTATTTCTCTCCTCTCTGTCATGTTGGCCCTTCATGTCACATATCTTATAAAAGGTTGCCAAAAATTAATTTTTGTCAAAATGTATTACACTGAACACAATTATTTTTTGGAATGGCCTGATTACTGTGATCTGTCAAAGGTCATCTTAAAGGAAATTTCCTACCTGTTATCTATATAAGTTCATCTGTACTCTAATCGTTTTACATTTCCCAAGCTAAAGTCAGTCTATGACCCCAGATTTGAACATTACTACAGTACATGTGTTGACAGTAGATCTGTTAAGCCACTGTAAACTACATATATAGGTATCAAATGGACATCAAAAGATATTATTTTGAAGCGATCCCAGTCCTTTGGGTCATTAGACCCCCCTCTCTCCCATGACATTGATAACAAAAGGAAGGCCACTTAGCCAATGTCTTCATTTTAATACCCACAACGTTCTAATACATAAAGATTGAACTAAAATTGTTTTATATTAGTGTTTTATCAAATATATTGATGTGGACACTGTTTACTGTTATGATGTTATACGTGTTACCAGAAGTCTATCAAGGGATAGACATCTGGTGTTACTCAAGATAATTTACATGTAACTCTTATGACAACGTTGCAAGGTTTCCACTTTTGGCAAGTACCTCCCAAATCTTCCACCATTTCCCAGATAGGACTTTATGGATTTAAAAAACAAACAAGATTTTATAGTCTATGTAATGTATGATGTATTTGAACAAATCTTGCATTAGCTGTACCAAGACTCACACACATTGGTCTTATGGCTGTGCCATTTGACTGTCGTTTTTGAGGAAAAAATGAAGGCAAACAAGTTCGCCCCCCTCTCACACACACACTGTTCCCCATGTTAGTGATATTCTAGTTTAAATATTTTATTTAAAGGCCCACTTGCCGCCGTAGCCTGTTTAAATTTTCAAAGAAAACCAATTTACTTGAGCTTACTACGACTAATACCACTAAACTTAAACATAGGACACATAAAACATGTCTAGTTAGCTTTAGAATGTAGAAATGGGGTGAAAGACAAACGAAGAATCGAAGCCTGATTACAACAACAACGATCAGTGTCGGTCAACTTTCGTGTTGGATTACCCTCATTTCAGGCCTTTTTATCTGTGGTTTACACTCAAACAATTATCATCAGGCTTTTCCAGTCGCTGTTAACCGATCGTCAGTCTGTATTTCTCAGATAAATAGGCCTACGTAAAATTACACTGTGCATGTGTAGACAGTAGATCTGTTAAGCCACTGTAAACTACATATATAGGTATCAAATGGACATCAAAAGATATTATTTTGAAGCGATCCCAGTCCTTTGGGTCATTAGACCCCCCTCTCTCCCATGACATTGATAATAAAAGGAAGGCCACTTAGCCAATGTCTTCATTTTAATACCCACAACGTTCTAATACATAAAGATTGAACTAAAATTGTTTTATATTAGTGTTTTATCAAATATATTGATGTGGACACTGTTTACTGTTATGATGTTATACGTGTTACCAGAAGTCTATCAAGGGATAGACATCTGGTGTTACTCAAGATAATTTACATGTAACTCTTATGACAACGTTGCAAGGTTTCCACTTTTGGCAAGTACCTCCCAAATCTTCCACCATTTCCCAGATAGGACTTTATGGATTTAAAAAACAAACAAGATTTTATAGTCTATGTAATGTATGATGTATTTGAACAAATCTTGCATTAGCTGTACCAAGACTCACACACATTGGTCTTATGGCTGTGCCATTTGACTGTCGTTTTTGAGGAAAAAATGAAGGCAAACAAGTTCGCCCCCCTCTCACACACACACTGTTCCCCATGTTAGTGATATTCTAGTTTAAATATTTTATTTAAAGGCCCACTTGCCGCCGTAGCCTGTTTAAATTTTCAAAGAAAACCAATTTACTTGAGCTTACTACGACTAATACCACTAAACTTAAACATAGGACACAAAAAACATGTCTAGTTAGCTTTAGAATGTAGAAATGGGGTGAAAGACAAACGAAGAATCAAAGCCTGATTACAACAACAACGATCAGTGTCGGTCAACTTTCGTGTTGGATTACCCTCATTTCAGGCCTTTTTATCTGTGGTTTACACTGAAACAATTATCATCAGGCTTTTCCAGTCGCTGTTAACCGATCGTCAGTCTGTATTTCTCAGATAAATAGGCCTACGTAAAATTACACTGTGCCGTTAGTTCACTCACTCGAATGAAACATAAAATCGCCCCTGCGAGCAGTTTGGTTTGTTTACGTTCCGGGCACCTAACAATTCAAATTTTCAAATTCAAATTAAAAATACAAAGTGACGTCCAAACTTTTAACTTTTTCTAAAAATAGAAAGTTCCTAACTTATATTGTCTGGGAAAAATACAGAAAACGGTCTTTCTTTTTTAATGTAAACAATATTCCTGATTTTCGCGGCAAGTGTGCCTTTAAGGATTTCATGTTTTATATTATGTATGAAATTATGTTTTTGTAGATTTCATAATACAGGACATGCCTTTAAAAAGATTGTTCAACAAGGAGGTGTTCGTGGATTATGGAGTGGTGTTGTACCTAATGTTCAGAGAGCAGCTTTAGTTAACATGGGAGGTAAGGTTACAGTCTGGGGGTGTTGTACCTAATGTTCAGAGGGTAGCTGTAGTTAACATGGGAGGTAAGGTTACATTTTGGCGTTGTTGTACCTGATGTTCATAGGGTAGCTGTAGTTAACATGAGAGTTGAGGCTATGGACGGGTGGGGTGGTTCCTTATGTTCAAAGGGTAGTTGTAGTTAACATGAGAGTTGAGGCTATGGATGGGTGGGGTGGGTCATACTGTCCAGATGGTAGCTGTAGTTAACATGAGAGTTGAGGCTATGGGTGGGTGGGGTGGTTCCTAATGTTCAAAGGGTAGTTGTAGTTAACATGAGTTGAGCCTATGGATGGGTGGGGTGGTTCCTTATGTTCAAAGGGTAGTTGTAGTTAACATGAGAGTTGAGGCTATGGACGGGTGGGGTGGTTCCTAATGTTCAAAGGGTAGTTGCAGTTAACATGAGAGTTGAGGCTATGGATGGGTGGGGTGGTTCCTAATGTTCAAAGGGTAGTTGTAGTTAACATGAGAGTTGAGGCTATGGACGGGTGGGGTGGTTCCTAATGTTCAGAGGGTAGTTGTAGTTAACATGAGAGTTGAGGCTATGGATGGATGGGGTGGTTCCTTATGTTCAAAGGGTAGTTGTAGTTAACATGAGAGTTGAGGCTATGGATGGGTGGGGTGGTTCCTAATGTTCAGAGGGTAGTTGTAGTTAACATGAGAGTTGAGGCTATGGATGGGTGGGGTGGGTCATACTGTCCAGATGGTAGCTGTAGTTAACATGAGAGTTGAGGCTATGGGTGGGTGGGGTGGTTCCTAATGTTCAAAGGGTAGTTGTAGTTAACATGAGAGTTGAGGCTATGGATGGTGGGGTGGTTCCTAATGTTCAGAGGGTAGCTGTAGTTAACATAAGAGTTGAGGCTATGGATGGGTGGGGTGGTTCCTGATGTTCAAAGGGTAGCTGTAGTTAACATGAGAGTTGAGGCTATGGATGGGTGGGGTGGTTCCTGATGTTCAGAGGGTAGTTGTAGTTAACATGGGAGTTGAGGCTATGGATGGGTGGGGTGGTTCCTGATGTTCAGAGGGCAGCTGTAGTTAACATGAGAGTTGAGGCTATGGATGGGTGGGGTGGGTCATACTGTCCAGATGGTAGCTGTAGTTAACATGAGAGTTGAGGCTATGGGTGGGTGGGGTGGTTCCTAATGTTCAAAGGGTAGTTGTAGTTAACATGAGAATTGAGGCTATGGATGGGTGGGGTGGGTCAAAATGTCCAGATGGTAGCTGTAGTTAACATGAGAGTTGAGGCTATGGGTGGGTGGGGTGGTTCCTACTATTCAGAGGGTAGTTGTAGTTAACATGAGAGTGGAGGCTATGGGTGGGTGGGGTGGTTCCTAATGTTCAAAGGGTAGTTGTAGTTAACATGAGAGTTGAGGCTATGGGTGGGTGGGGTGGTTCCTAATGTTCAAAGGGTAGTTGTAGTTAACATGAGAGTTGAGGCTATGGGTGGGTGGGGTGGTTCCTAATGTTCAAAGGGTAGTTGTAGTTAACATGAGAGTTGAGGCTATGGGTGGGTGGGGTGGTTCCTAATGTTCAAAGGGTAGTTGTAGTTAACATGAGAGTTGAGGCTATGGACGGGTGGGGTGGTTCCTAATGTTCAAAGGGCAGCTGCAGTTAACATGAGAGTTGAGGCTATGGATGGGTGGGGTGGTTCCTAATGTTCAAAGGGTAGCTGTAGTTAACATGGGAGGTAAGGTTACAGTCTGGTGGTGTTGTACCTAATGTTCAGAGGGCGGGTTTAGTTAACATGGGAGGTAAGGTTACAGTCTGGTGGTGTTGTATCTAATGTTCAGAGGGCGGCTTTAGTTAACATGGGAGGTAAGGTTACAGTCTGGTGGTGTTGTATCTAATGTTCAGAGGGCGGCTTTAGTTAACATGGGAGGTAAGGTTACAGTCTGGTGGTGGTGTACCTAATGTTCAGAGGGGAGCTTTAGTTAACATGGGAGGTAAGGTTACAGTTTGGTGGTGGTGTACCTAATGTTCAGAGGGCGGCTTTAGTTAACATGGGAGGTAAGGTTACAGTTTGGTGGTGGTGTACCTAATGTTCAGAGGGCGGCTTTTAGTTAACATGGGAGGTAAGGTTACAGTTTGGTGGTGGTGTACCTAATGTTCAGAGGGCGGCTTTAGTTAACATGGGAGGTAAGGTTACAATTTGGTGGTGGTGTACCTAATGTTCAGAGGGTGGCATTAGTTAACATGGGAGGTAAGGTTACAGTGTGGTGGTGCTGTACCTAATGTTCAGAGGGCTGCTTTAGTTAACATGGGAGGTAAGGTTACAGTTTGGTGGTGGTGTACCTAATGTTCAGAGGGGAGCTTTAGTTAACATGGGAGGTAAGGTTACAGTGTGGTGGTGCTGTACCTAATGTTCAGAGGGGAGCTTTGGTTAACATGGGAGGTAAGGTTACAGTCTGGTGGTGGTGTACCTAATTGTCAAAGGGCAGTTGTAGTTAACATGAGAGTTGAGGCTATGGGTGGGTGGGGTGGTTCCTAATGTTCAGAGGGCAGCCGTAGTTAACATGAGAGTTGAGGCTATGGATGGGTGGGGTGGTTCCTAATGTTCAGAGGGTAGTTGTAGTTAACATGAGAGTTGAGGCTATGGATGGGTGGGGTGGTTCCTAATGTTCAAAGGGCAGTTGTAGTTAACATGAGAGTTGAGGCTATGGGTGGGTGGGGTGGTTCCTAATGTTCAAAGGGCAGCTGTAGTTAACATTAGAGTTTAGGCTATGGGTGGGTGTGGTGGTTCCTAATGTTCAAAGAGTAGCTGTAGTTAACATGAGAGTTGAGGCTATGGGTGGGTGGGGTGGTTCCTAATGTTCAAAGGGCAGCTGTAGTTAACATGAGAGTTTAGGCTATGGGTGGGTGGGGTGGTTCCTAATGTTCAGAGGGTAGTTGTAGTTAACATGAGAGTTGAGGCTATGGATGGGTGGGGTGGTTCCTAATGTTCAAAGGGCAGTTGTAGTTAACATGAGAGTTGAGGCTATGGGTGGGTGGGGTGGTTCCTAATGTTCAAAGGGCAGCTGTAGTTAACATGAGAGTTTAGGCTATGGGTGGGTGGGGTGGTTCCTAATGTTCAGAGGGCAGCCGTAGTTAACATGAGAGTTGAGGCTATGGATGGGTGGGGTGGTTCCTAATGTTCAAAGGGTAGTTGTAGTTAACATGAGAGTTGAGGTTATGGACGGGTGGGGTGGTTCCTAATGTTCAAAGGGTAGTTGTAGTTAACATGGGAGTTGAGGCTATGGACGGGTGGGGTGGTTCCTAATGTTCAGAGGGTAGTTGTAGTTAACATGAGAGTTGAGGCTATGGATGGGTGTGGTGGTTCCTAATGTTCAGAGGGTAGTTGTAGTTAACATGAGAGTTGAGGCTATGGATGGGTGGGGTGGTTCCTAATGTTCAAAGGGTAGTTGTAGTTAACATGGGAGTTGAGGCTATGGATGGGTGGGGTGGTTCCTAATGTTCAAAGGGTAGTTGTAGTTAACATGAGAGTTGAGGCTATGGGTGGGTGGGGTGGTTCCTAATGTTCAGAGGGTAGCTGTAGTTAACATGGGAGTTGAGGTTATGGGTGGATGGGGTGGTTCCTAATGTTCAAAGGGTAGTTGTAGTTAACATGAGAGTTGAGGCTATGGACGGGTGGGGTGGTTCCTAATGTTCAAAGGGTAGTTGTAGTTAACATGAGAGTTGAGGCTATGGATGGGTGGGGTGGTTCCTAATGTTCAGAGGGTAGTTGTAGTTAACATGAGTTGAGGCTATGGATGGGTGGGGTGGTTCCTAATGTTCAAAGAGTAGCTGTAGTTAACATGAGAGTTGAGGCTATGGACGGGTGGGGTGGTTCCTAATGTTCAAAGGGTAGCTGTAG
Source organism: Lepidochitona cinerea (assembly GCA_963971465.1). NCBI lineage: Eukaryota > Metazoa > Mollusca > Polyplacophora > Chitonida > Tonicellidae > Lepidochitona > Lepidochitona cinerea. The sequence continues at coordinate 9,481,462 of OZ020551.1, forward strand.
TTAACATGAGAGTTGAGGCTATGGATGGGTGGGGTGGTTCCAAATGTTCAAAGGGTAGCTGTAGTTAACATGGGAGGTAAGGTTACAGTTTGGGGGTGGTTCCTAATGTTCACAGGGCGGCTTTAGTTAACATGGGAGGTAAGGTTACAGTTTGGGGGTGTTGTACCTAATGTTCAGAGGGCGGCTTTAGTTAACATGGGAGGTAAGGTTACAGTTTGGGGGTGTTGTACCTAATGTTCAGAGGGCGGCTTTAGTTAACATGGGAGGTAAGGTTACAGTTTGGGGGTGTTGTACCTAATGTACAGAGGGTGGCTTTAGTTAACATGGGAGGTAAGGTTACAGTCTGGTGGTGTTGTACCTAATGTTCAGAGGGTGGCTTTAGTTAACATGGGAGGTAAGGTTACAGTCTGGTGGTGTTGTACCTAATGTTCAGAGAGCAACTTTAGTTAACATGGGAGGTAAGGTTACAGTCTGGGGGTGTTGTACCTAATGTTCAGAGGGCGGCTTTAGTTAACATGGGAGGTAAGGTTACAGTTTGGTGGTGTTGTACCTAATGTTCAGAGGGCGGCTTTAGTTAACATGGGAGGTAAGGTTACAGTTTGGTGGTGTTGTACCTAATGTTCAGAGGGTGGCATTAGTTAACATGGGAGGTAAGGTTACAGTTTGGTGGTGTTGTACCTAATGTTCAGAGGGCGGCTTTAGTTAACATGGGAGGTAAGGTTACAGTGTGGTGGTGTTGTACCTAATGTTCAGAGGGGAGCTTTGGTTAACATGGGAGGTAAGGTTACAGTTTGGTGGTGCTGTACCTAATGTTCAGAGGGCGGCTTTAGTTAACATGGGAGGTAAGGTTACAGTTTGGGGGTGTTGTACCTTATGTTCAGAGGGCGGCTTTAGTTAACATGGGAGGTAAGGTTACAGTTTGGGGGTGCTGTACCTAATGTTCAGAGGGCGGCTTTAGTTAACATGGGAGGTAAGGTTACAGCTGTACCTAATGTTCAGAGGGCGGCTTTAGTTAACATGGGAGGTAAGGTTACAGTTTGGTGTTGCTGTACCTAATGTTCAGAGGGCGGCTTTAGTTAACATGGGAGGTAAGGTTACAGTGTGGTGGTGCTGTACCTAATGTTCAGAGGGGAGGTTTAGTTAACATGGGAGGTAAGGTTACAGTCTGGTGGTGTTGTACCTAATGTTCAGAGGGGAGCTTTAGTTAACATGGGAGGTAAGGTTACAGTTTGGTGGTGTTGTACCTAATGTTCAGAGGGCGGCTTTAGTTAACATGGGAGGTAAGGTTACAGTTTGGGGGTGCTGTACCTAATGTTCAGAGGGCGGCTTTAGTTAACATGGGAGGTAAGGTTACAGTTTGGTGGTGTTGTACCTAATGTTCAGAGGGCGGCTTTAGTTAACATGGGAGGTAAGGTTACAGTGTGGTGGTGCTGTACCTAATGTTCAGAGGGCGGCTTTAGTTAACATGGGAGGTAAGGTTACAGTTTGGGGGTGTTGTACCTAATGTTCAGAGGGCGGCTTTAGTTAACATGGGAGGTAAGGTTACAGTTTGGTGGTGCTGTACCTATTGTTCAGAGGGCGGCTTTAGTTAACATGGGAGGTAACGTTACAGTTTGGGGGTGTTGTACCTAATGTTCAGAGGGGAGCTTTAGTTAACATGGGAGGTAAGGTTACAGTTTGGTGGTGTTGTACCTAATGTTCAGAGGGCGGGTTTAGTTAACATGGGAGGTAAGGTTACAGTCTGGTGGTGTTGTATCTAATGTTCAGAGGGCGGCTTTAGTTAACATGGGAGGTAAGGTTACAGTCTGGTGGTGGTGTACCTAATGTTCAGAGGGGAGCTTTAGTTAACATGGGAGGTAAGGTTACAGTTTGGTGGTGGTGTACCTAATGTTCAGAGGGCGGCTTTAGTTAACATGGGAGGTAAGGTTACAGTTTGGTGGTGGTGTACCTAATGTTCAGAGGGCGGCTTTTAGTTAACATGGGAGGTAAGGTTACAGTTTGGTGGTGGTGTACCTAATGTTCAGAGGGCGGCTTTAGTTAACATGGGAGGTAAGGTTACAGTTTGGTGGTGGTGTACCTAATGTTCAGAGGGTGGCATTAGTTAACATGGGAGGTAAGGTTACAGTGTGGTGGTGCTGTACCTAATGTTCAGAGGGCGGCTTTAGTTAACATGGGAGGTAAGGTTACAGTTTGGTGGTGGTGTACCTAATGTTCAGAGGGGAGCTTTAGTTAACATGGGAGGTAAGGTTACAGTGTGGTGGTGCTGTACCTAATGTTCAGAGGGGAGCTTTGGTTAACATGGGAGGTAAGGTTACAGTCTGGTGGTGGTGTACCTAATTTTCAAAGGGCAGTTGTAGTTAACATGAGAGTTGAGGCTATGGGTGGGTGGGGTGGTTCCTAATGTTCAGAGGGCAGCCGTAGTTAACATGAGAGTTGAGGCTATGGATGGGTGGGGTGGTTCCTAATGTTCAGAGGGTAGTTGTAGTTAACATGAGAGTTGAGGCTATGGATGGGTGGGGTGGTTCCTAATGTTCAAAGGGCAGTTGTAGTTAACATGAGAGTTGAGGCTATGGGTGGGTGGGGTGGTTCCTAATGTTCAAAGGGCAGCTGTAGTTAACATGAGAGTTTAGGCTATGGGTGGGTGTGGTGGTTCCTAATGTTCAAAGAGTAGCTGTAGTTAACATGAGAGTTGAGGCTATGGGTGGGTGGGGTGGTTCCTAATGTTCAAAGGGCAGCTGTAGTTAACATGAGAGTTTAGGCTATGGGTGGGTGGGGTGGTTCCTAATGTTCAGAGGGTAGTTGTAGTTAACATGAGAGTTGAGGCTATGGATGGGTGGGGTGGTTCCTAATGTTCAAAGGGCAGTTGTAGTTAACATGAGAGTTGAGGCTATGGGTGGGTGGGGTGGTTCCTAATGTTCAAAGGGCAGCTGTAGTTAACATGAGAGTTTAGGCTATGGGTGGGTGGGGTGGTTCCTAATGTTCAGAGGGCAGCCGTAGTTAACATGAGAGTTGAGGCTATGGATGGGTGGGGTGGTTCCTAATGTTCAAAGGGTAGTTGTAGTTAACATGAGAGTTGAGGTTATGGACGGGTGGGGTGGTTCCTAATGTTCAAAGGGTAGTTGTAGTTAACATGAGAGTTGAGGCTATGGATGGATGGGGTGGTTCCTAATGTTCAAAGGTAGTTGTAGTTAACATGAGAGTTGAGGCTATGGATGGGTGGGGTGTGTCCTAATGTTCAAAGGTAGCTGTAGTTAACACGAGAGTTGAGGCTATGGATGGGTGGAGTGGTTCCTAATGTTCAGAGGTAGCTGTAGTTAACATGAGAGTTGAGGCTATGGATGGGTGGGGTGTGTCCTAATGTTCAAAGGTAGCTGTAGTTAACATGAGAGTTGAGGCTATGGATGGATGGGGTGGTTCCTAATGTTCAAAGGTAGCTGTAGTTAACATGAGAGTTGAGGCTATGGATGGGTGGGGTGTGTCCTAATGTTCAAAGGTAGCTGTAGTTAACACGAGAGTTGAGGCTATGGATGGATGGGGTGGTTCCTAATGTTCAACGGTAGCTGTAGTTAACATGAGAGTTGAGGCTATGGATGGATGGGGTGGTTCCTAATGTTCAAAGGTAGTTGTAGTTAACATGAGAGTTGAGGCTATGGATGGGTGGGGTGTGTCCTAATGTTCAAAGGTAGCTGTAGTTAACACGAGAGTTGAGGCTATGGATGGGTGGAGTGGTTCCTAATGTTCAGAGGTAGCTGTAGTTAACATGAGAGTTGAGGCTATGGATGGGTGGGGTGTGTCCTAATGTTCAAAGGTAGCTGTAGTTAACATGAGAGTTGAGGCTATGGATGGATGGGGTGGTTCCTAATGTTCAAAGGTAGCTGTAGTTAACATGAGAGTTGAGGCTATGGATGGGTGGGGTGGTTCCTAATGTTCAGAGGTAGCTGTAGTTAACATGAGAGTTGAGGCTATGGATGGGTGGGGTGGTTCCTAATGTTCAGAGGTAGCTGTAGTTAACATGAGAGTTGAGGCTATGGATGGGTGGGGTGTGTCCAAATGTTCAAAGGTAGCTGTAGTTAACATGAGAGTTGAGGCTATGGATGGATGGGGTGGTTCCTAATGTTCAAAGGTAGCTGTAGTTAACATGAGAGTTGAGGCTATGGATGGGTGGGGTGGTTCCTAATGTTCAGAGGTAGCTGTAGTTAACATGAGAGTTGAGGCTATGGATGGGTGGGGTGGTTCCTAATGTTCAGAGGTAGCTGTAGTTAACATGAGAGTTGGGGCTATGGATGGGTGGGGTGGTTCCTAATGTTCAGAGGTAGCTGTAGTTAACATGAGAGTTGAGGCTATGGATGGGTGGGGTGGTTCCTAATGTTCAGAGGTAGCTGTAGTTAACATGAGAGTTGAGGCTATGGATGGGTGGGGTGTGTCCTAATGTTCAAAGGTAGCTGTAGTTAACATGAGAGTTGAGGCTATGGATGGATGGGGTGGTTCCTAATGTTCAAAGGTAGCTGTAGTTAACATGAGAGTTGAGGCTATGGATGGGTGGGGTGGTTCCTAATGTTCAGAGGTAGCTGTAGTTAACATGAGAGTTGAGGCTATGGATGGGTGGGGTGGTTCCTAATGTTCAGAGGTAGCTGTAGTTAACATGAGAGTTGAGGCTATGGATGGGTGGGGTGGTTCCTAATGTTCAGAGGTAGCTGTAGTTAACATGAGAGTTGAGGCTATGGATGGGTGGGGTGGTTCCTAATGTTCAAAGGTAGCTGTAGTTAACACGAGAGTTGAGGCTATGGATGGGTGGGGTGGTTCCTAATGTTCAACGGTAGCTGTAGTTAACACGAGAGTTGAGGCTATGGATGGATGGGGTGGTTCCTTATGTTCAAAGGTAGCTGTAGTTAACATGAGAGTTGAGGCTATGGATGGGTGGGGTGTGTCCTAATGTTCAGAGGTAGCTGTAGTTAACACGAGAGTTGAGGCTATGGATGGATGGGGTGGTTCCTTATGTTCAAAGGTAGCTGTAGTTAACATGAGAGTTGAGGCTATGGATGGGTGGGGTGTGTCCTAATGTTCAGAGGTAGCTGTAGTTAACACGAGAGTTGAGGCTATGGATGGATGGGGTGGTTCCTAATGTTCAACGGTAGCTGTAGTTAACATGAGAGTTAAGGCTATGGATGAGTGGGGGGTTCCTGATGTTCAAAGAGTAGCTGTAGTTAACACAAGAGTTGAGGCTATGGATGGGTGGGGTGGTTCCTAATGTTCAGAGGTAGCTGTAGTTAACATGAGAGTTGAGGCTATGGATGGGTGGGGTGGTTCCTAATGTTCAAAGGGTATTTGTAGTTAACACGAGAGTTGAGGCTATGGATGGGTGGGGTGCTTCCCAATGTTCAAAGGTAGCTGTAGTTAACACGAGAGTTGAGGCTATGGATGGGTGGGTGGTTCCTAATGTTTAAAGGTAGCTGTAGTTAACACGAGAGTTGTTGCTATGGATGGGTGGGTGGTTCCTAATGTTTAAAGGTAGCTGTAGTTAACACGAGAGTTGTTGCTATGGATGGGTGGGTGGTTCCTAATGTTCAAAGGTAGCTGTAGTTAACACGAGAGTTGTTGCTATGGATGGGTGGGTGGTTCCTAATGTTCAAAGGTAGCTGTAGTTAACACGAGAGTTGAGGCTATGGATGGGTGGGTGGTTCCTAATGTTTAAAGGTAGCTGTAGTTAACACGAGAGTTGAGGCTATGGATGGGTGGGTGGTTCCTAATGTTTAAAGGTAGCTGTAGTTAACACGAGAGTTGAGGCTATGGGTGGGTGGGGTGGTTCCTAATGTTCAAAGGTAGCTGTAGTTAACATGAGAGTTCAGGCTATGTATGGGTGGGGTGGTTCCTAATGTTTAAAGGTAGCTGTAGTTAACAAAAGAGTTCAGGCTATGGGCAGGTGGGGTGGTTCCTAATGTTTAAAGGTAGCTGTAGTTAACAAAAGAGTTCAGGCTATGGGCAGGTGGGGTGGTTCCTAATGTTCAAAGAGTAGCTGTAGTTAACATGAGAGTTGAGGCTATGGATGGGTGGGGTGGTTCCTAATGTTCAGAGGGTAGCTGTAGTTACATGATAGTTCAAGCTATGGGTGGGTGGGGTGGTTCCTAATGTTCAAAGGGCAGCTGTAGTTAACATGAGAGTTGAGGCTATGGATGGGTGGGGTGGTTCCAAATGTTCAAAGGGTAGCTGTAGTTAACATGAGAGTTCAGGCTATGGATGGGTGGGGTGGTTCCTAATGTTCAAAGGTAGCTGTAGTTAACATGAGAGTTGAGGCTATGGATGGGTGGGGTGGTTCCTAATGTTCAACGGTAGTTGTAGTTAACACGAGAGTTGAGGCTATGGATGGGTGGGGTGGTTCCTAATGTTCAAAGGGTATTTGTAGTTAACACGAGAGTTGAGGCTATGGATGGGTGGGGTGCTTCCCAATGTTCAAAGGTAGCTGTAGTTAAAACGAGAGTTGAGGCTATGGATGGGTGGGTGGTTCCTAATGTTCAAAGGTAGCTGTAGTTAACATGAGAGTTGAGCCTATGGATGGGTGGGGTGGTTCCTAATGTTTAAAGGTAGCTGTAGTTAACAAAAGAGTTCAGGCAATGGGCAGGTGGGGTGGTTCCTAATGTTCAAAGAGTAGCTGTAGTTAACATGAGAGTTGAGGCTATGGATGGGTGGGGTGGTTCCTAATATTCAGAGGGTAGCTGTAGTTACATGATAGTTCAAGCTATGGGTGGGTGGGGTGGTTCCTAATGTTTAAAGGGCAGCTGTAGTTAACATGAGAGTTGAGGCTATGGATGGGTGGGGTGGTTCCAAATGTTCAAAGGGTAGCTGTAGTTAACATGAGAGTTCAGGCTATGGATGGGTGGGGTGGTTCCTAATGTTCAAAGAGTAGCTGTAGTTGACATGAGAGTTGAGGCTATCGATGGGTGGGGTGGTTCCTAATGTTCAAAGAGTAGCTGTAGTTAACATGAGAGTTGAGGCTATGGGTGGGTGGGTTGGTTCCTTAAATCATATAAAAATGTATGGTGTGTTTTTGAGTTTGTGTGTTTTAATGATTTATGTCCGATCGAAGCGAAAGGGTGGGTCTTGTAACCATTGATACTTAATGGAGTTTCTCTGGCCCACCTGCCGAATATCCTGGACAATGACTGAGGATTTTTGTTATGCATTTGAGCGGTTTATTGTTTTAATGGATAACCCTTTTTTCAGGACCTAAAACATCAGGGTTATATAGGGAATGGTTCCATCCCCAGAAATTTATTTGAATAAGTGGATTATTCCTTTATAAAACACAATGCCATTAAATGTTTCTTACTGTATACCAATTTCTCTCTGGGTAGAGAAACATCATTGAGCTTTGCCATTGTAGCACCACAGCCAACATTACACCACTCCCATCACCCTTCTCAATGATAAACTCATCCACTAAAAGTCTTTCTTTTCCTTTCAGACATGGCCACCTATGACACAGTTAAACATTCAATATTAAAACATACCAGTCTTCATGATAATTATGTAACTCATACACTATCCAGGTTTGTACTTTTCTTCATGTTATGTTTTGTAAAATCCCCCCCCCCCCCCCAAATACATTCTGTTCAGTGCTCCATATTTACAAGTCAATGATTTGTTCAATTTCCTAGAAGAGTTATTTAAAGGTGTAATGATATTTTTCCAGTATTTGTTCGGGCCTGGTGTCTGCAGTATTGGGAACTCCAGCAGATCTGGTTAAGACAAGAATCATGAATCAAAAGCGAAAGAATGGCAAGTGAGTATGACAATATAATGGTTTTACCATGTGCCTATGTGGTTGTACAAGGGACCTCCACGCTTATTTAAAGAAGATTTTCCCTTTGCCTGTGGTTTTTAGTGTTCATAAATATATATTGGGGTTGTTCTCCGAATACCACACAAAAGTTGAAGATCTACTGTGTGTAAAGAGTCTGTTTTTTCTCTGACTAGTGGTATATGTGTCCGATCAGTTAACGCACACGGCTTCTATCTCAGCTAATCGATCCCAGTCTTCGGCCAATGACAACTGACCTAATAACAGAGGGGGCATCTTGACAAATATCCAGATAGAAATATAATTTTTCGGGGTCAATTAGTGTCGGTTATTTACTAATTCAGAATTTATTATGGAAATGAAAATGATCAGTGTGGTTGGGAATTTTCCAAGCTGTAAAATAATGTTGTAACAACTTGAAAGTTTGTTGTACAATAACTGATTCTCTTCACTCAGCAACAGCCATTGGGCAAGTGGGACAAAGACTGCTGCTTTCAAGCATTCAAGAGTGTGTGTAAAGTTCAATTTGTTTAACCGTCGCCATCTCAGTCCAACTTGTGTGAAATTTCTTCTCAGTACAAATACTGGTAAAAATTAAAGCGAAAACATTGTGGATAACTAATCAGATAGTACCTGTAGAACATCTATTCAGTGTGGTATAATGCACTGTTCACTTTTGAACTTTCATATAGTTTTATGGTCATGCATTCACCAGAACTTAATACTAAATATCTGTTTTACCTTTTCTAGAGGTGTGTTGTATAAGTCTTCCATTGACTGTTTAGTGAAAACTGTCACACAGGAAGGATTCTGGGCTCTTTATAAAGGCTTTTTACCAATCTGGGCTAGAATGGTAAGTAAATAATGTAACGGATTCATCACTTGTGAACCTTCATTTCCAGTAAATAATGTAACTGATTCATCACTTGTGAACCTTCATTTCCAGTAAATAATGTTACTGATTCATCACTTGTGAATCTTCATTTCCAGTAAATAATGTAACTGATTCATCATTCGTGAACCTTCATTTCCAGTAAATAATGTAACTGATTTATCATTTGTGAACCTTCATTTCCAGTAAATAATGTAACGGATTCATCACTTGTGAATCTTCATTTCCAGTAAATAATGTAACGGATTCATCACTTTGTGAACCTTCATTTCTAGTAAATAATGTAACGGATTCATCACTTTGTGAACCTTCATTTCTAGTAAATAATGTAACTGATTCATCACTTGTGAACCTTCATTTCCAATAAATAATGTAACTGATTCATCACTTGTGAACCTTCATTTCCAGTAAATAATGTGAACTGATTCATCATTCGTGAACCTTTATTTCCAGTAAATAATGTAACGGATTCATCATTTGTGAACTTTCATTTCCAGTAAATAATGTAACGGATTCATCATTCGTGAACTTTCATTTCCAGTAAATAATGTAACGGATTCATCATTCGTGAACCTTCATTTCCAGTAAATAATGTAACGGATTCATCATTCGTGAACTTTCATTTCCAGTAAATAATGTAACTGATTCATCATTCGTGAACCTTCATTTCCAGTAAATAATGTAACGGATTCATCATTTGTGAACCTTCAATTCCAGTAAATAATGTAACTGATTATCACTTGTGAACCTTCATTTCCAATAAATAATGTAACTTATTTCCAGTAAGTAATGTTTTTATATTCATGATTTATGAAATCAAGATGATTCCGTTTACTTAACTGTATGTCCCATTACAGATCTATCTATAAAGATTTGCATTGGTGGTGTTGGATGTAAATAGGTTCATGTTTTAATCTGTTTTCATGTGCTCTATTTCCAGGCCCCTTGGTCCCTCACATTTTGGTTAACATATGAAGAGGTGAGAAAATTAACGGGTGCTTCATCATTCTGAGACGTTATGTAGGACTCCATTACCCTGATATAGACCCTGAAAGCAAACGAACTTTTGTCTTTATTTATTATTCAGCAGTTTTAATCAGGGAATGTTCAATCATGGTTGTGATCTATATTAGTCAGGGATATGAGTTACTAAACGTGTATGTTTGATGTCCAGAATTACGGGCCGCTAGAAATAGCGGTTCAGTTTTATTAAAATCATACGAACAATATCTTCCAACTCGCATTAAATTACTATAGAGATTTATTATTCAGATTTTAATTGTTTGAATTAGAAAATGGTTCACCATGGTTGTGATATTTTAAGTCTAGGGTAAGTTATTGTATGTTGTGTATCACTTTCTTAATACCATCATTTTAGCAAGTTACTGTCCTGTCTGTATAAGTAATGTGGTATGTTATTCAGATATCAAGGTTGCTTGACTGTACAAAGTTCTTATGTCCACAACATTCAGAGCTTATTGTAATATAGGAAAATATGGTGCTGATCTGGTATGATTTGTTTTAAGAAATATTTTGAAGTTTGTACATACTGTTTAAGAGATGATATTTTCAAGTTACAGTTTAGACGTAACTTACAGGTGTTTGATGTTAGTTATACTTCAGCTACCAGTACAGGTATTAATGTTTTATATGATGCTGGCCTGATTATGTCTTATTTCTACAGCTATATTAAGAGTTGAGATTTCACTGTAAGAATCATTTTCAGTTTCGTAGTGTTACTGTAGTTCCAAAAACTTAAACTACAGACACAAAAATCTGCCACCATGGGTCTGTAAATATTATCTGTATAATATTATGTATAAAATGGACAGGTCTAAGTAACTTACTTCAACAGGTATTAACAACATTCCAGGATAAACATGCATGTTTTTTATAAGTTTTACCAATCTCAATATTGCTCCTTGAATTCGAGTAATATTATATATTGTTGATTGTTAATAGTATTGATGATTGACTGTTGATAGTATTGATGATTGACTGTTGATACATGTAGTATTGATGATTGACTGTTGATACATGTAGTATTGATGATTGACTGTTGATAGTATTGATGATTGACTGTTGATACATGTAGTATTGATGATTGACTGTTGATACATGTAGTATTGATGATTGACTGTTGATACATGTAGTATTGATGATTGACTGTTGATACATGTAGTATTGATGATTGACTGTTGATAGTATTGATGATTGACTGTTGATACATGTAGTATTGATGATTGACTGTTGATACATGTAGTATTGATGATTGACTGTTGATACATGTAGTATTGATGATTGACTGTTGATAGTATTGATGATTGACTGTTGATAGTATTGATGATTGACTGTTGATAATGATTTTTGTAGCCTAATACACAACGCTTTGATTTTGTGATTTTCTAGTCAAAACTTCGAGAGTATATTTTTTTAACAGAATAAGTTTGGATAATGGTTCTCAAAGATTTTTTACGTAAATTTCAAATAAGGCAATTTTTAATTCTGTTTAAATTATTTTCCTGTTCATCAATGGATTAGTTGCTTGTTTGTGTTGTTAAAATTGTATAATTTGGAAAATAAGAAATGAACCTTGACGTTTTGTATTCTTGAAATTATAGTAGGGCTTACAATTTTTTTATGAAATCTTTTTATTTGTACAGGTCAAATATCAAGTTCACAAACCTAAATCATTCCATACACACAAAAAAAATCTCGTTTATTTTACAGAATATCTCTGCTCTATTAAGCATAAACGTTTTTGTGTATAATAAACAGAAAAAATATAGAAAACTGTTTTTATTGTTATGTAACTTCTTAGATTGCCAGTCAAGTCATTATAGATTTTTTTATACAAATATATCATGTTGCTGTTAATTATTGGTAATTTGTGTTAACATTTGGACGTTTTGGAATAAATTTTGTGTTGCTGAGGGGGCGGTTTATCAACACACTTGTCATAGCTTTGTGTCTGGTCAAAATGTAATGTTGAAGATATATTTATGAACACTAAAACACACGGGCACAGGGAAAATCTTCTTGTCTGTAATGTTGAAGATATAGGTTGCCATGACAACCCCCCTGAACTACAATGTAGAGCATAGTTTGTTTTGGGATGAATTTTGTGAACTTGCATTGTTCTTAATATGTCAGCTTCAATGAGTTTTCATCAACGAAAAAAAAAAAAGACGGCACAGTCGAATGTCTTTCTTTTTGAAACACAGCTTGTTGTTTTATTTTGCTCCATAAACAATTTAACTGTCCTAATTTTTGCTGGTTTTTTAAGATAGCTTATTGAAGTCAAAATGCATGGGTACAAAGCAACTGATACTTTATTAAGTTTTTGTATAATGGGTGGAATAGATTTTGTTTGGTATGAATGAAAATGTATTTTTTAAATACATCATATATTTTTCAAATGAACCATTCTTTGAGTTTTCAATTCCTAACAGAGCTGACAGGGATTTAATTGAATGTTAAAGGATCCAGATTGTTAGATGTTTATTGATATATCATAGATTTCTGTTTTACACTTCAGATTATATCATTTATATGCAACCATTAAAGGGGCATGAGCTGCGAAAATGTTGATATTTTGACGTTAAAACAGAATGTTGAAATTATTTTCTATTTTTCTCAAGACGTATAATTCAGAAGCTTTTTAGGGCTTCTGGTCTCGAGAATGTACGATAAAGTCTTGTTTTGAACTAACTAGGGCTTAGAATGAATGAATGGTCGTCCCGGTTATTTGAATTTTGTTTACTTTCGAACACGTTTTCTGGTCGTATAGGTCACACACTGCATGGATATTCCTCATTCCAATGTGAATCATTTAGTTTTTCGATGCCCTTCAAAGCCTCTTACTGTCGTGACGATCAGAAATTATGAAAAAAGTGTGAATTTTGGCAGCTCATATCACTTTAAACAATGGAAACTCATTTGGGTTTGTCTTTACCAAATTTGTGGATTGAGTGGGCTTCGAACGATTGATGCTAGATTAGTGTCATCGGGAGAAAGTCGCATGGAAGTCAATTAAAGACATTGAAATATCTGATCCAGATCCTTTAAGAACTGGTTGTTTTAACAAATTTAAAAAACCAAGAAGAACGTTTATTAATTTAGGTATATCTGACTCCTGCCTCAATTAATCTACATAATTAAGCACAAAGTCACCATCACTACTTCCAGACAAAAAAATATATATTTTGTGATAGTACATGTATGACTATTAATCATGCTAAGCTGCACCATTTACTCCATGATGTGTAACAGGTCAAAATTGGTCAGCAAAATTCGATCCTTGGGGAAACTTACAATTAATATTAATTGTCTTAAAAAAAAAATGCTTATCTGTGACCGGGCATTTTAGATAACTTTCAACTAATCTAATTATCAACAGAACATGTCTGATGAATAGCTATTAATTGGGGACAGATACTTGGACCTATTGATATGTGGAATGGTTCACAGTTCATGAAATTCCTACATGAATGGAAACCTGTTTTATCTCACATTAAACCTAGCATTATCACCATTAGAGAAAATATTGACTATACCATTTAAAGGGACTGTTGCTTTAGATTTGTTTACATTTTTGCTCAAATTTCTGCTAAATAGATAAATACGATTTTATTGACTTTGGGTGGTACGACTAAGGTCGATTTTTAGCAAATAATTTACATTTAACGACCTATTAGTGCGAATTCTGTTTACTGTCTGACAGACGGTTAATGTAACCAGAGGTCCTACATGGGTGAACCCGACTGTTGTGAAAGTGTTACTTATATTCATCAATCTGATAAACTGTAAAGAGACAACATTCTTTAGTTTATTTCTTCATTATGTAATCAGGATATAAAAACACATAAAAGTCAGAAGACCTGGTAGCTTGCAACATGTCGCTATGGAGCCGATGTAAGAAACTCCAACCTGGCTGAAACTTAAAGTAAGCATATCGGTTGCAATCGAATTCAAATCTTGCATTAAACTTGTCATTTAACGGTCTGTCAGTGGAAAGAAGAGTAGCAGTGATCATCCCAACAGGCCAACACCTTCACAATATGTGTACGACAGTAAAATGCCAGAATTTTTTTTATCTTTAATTTGATTCATACCCACAATGCCCTTAACACGTTGACTGCCAGTAAAAATAACCCTGACAGGTCCCACAGGCCAAGACTGGATTCACAAATTAACTCCCTTGCTTACGAATTTTCACTTTGTAATGGTGAAGCGAACAACTGTAAAGGGGATTTCCCTTGCTACAAGTTAACTCGTAGCTGGCAGCTACAAGTTAACTCGTAGCTGGCAATGAGGGTGGCAATTTCAAACTGGTTAGAACCTTTTAGAAGGTATGTTGAGCTACGAGTTAACTCGTAGTTGGCAAGCTATGCGGACAGCTTAACACGAGATAACTTGTAGCTGGCAGTCAAACCATCAACCTAAAATGTTCAGACTTTACAAGGAAATTTATACCTTGTGACCATATATATTTCACGATAGACCAGTTACCTCCCCTGTTAAGTTCCTAAGGGGTCAGTGTTTTGTTGATTGATTGATGTTTTTTGCCCCACTAAATATTATTTCCCTCCTATGGCAGCATTGTCAGGTTTAATGGGGTAGGAAACCAGGCTCTTTGCTAGTAGCTGGCAACTCTTCCACATACCACAGTCAGTGTTTTGTAGCTCAAAACTTAGCGGTATGTCTGGAAACTATGTTTCTCAACAGATTCATCGTATACGAATAGAATATATATATCTGGTAGGCCCTAAACATGATGCGTGACTCTTTCTACAATTTCGACATGATAGAGGTCCTAAGGTTTTTATAAATATTGTAATATTTTTTAGAACTGGTGTAAGTATTCTTGAGAACAAACGATATGATTGGTGAGAGAGGAAAAGTTGTGTTGCAGGAAACTGATCAGGTGACCTGCACAGATTGATTGATGTTTTACGTTGCACACTGTATTTCCCCTATATGGTGGCATTGCCATGTTTAGTGTGTGTGTGTGAGGGAGGGGGGGGGGGGACCATTCTCTTTGCCTGAAGGAAGCCCCTGACCTTCAGTGAGTACCTGCCAACTCTTCCACATACGGCGATCAAGTGAAAAATCCATTCAGAAATGAAAATTTGGTCTCCACACATTTAACGTTTACTCCTTTGGTTGATTGATTGTTTGGTGTTTTACACTGCGCTCAAGATTATTTCACTTATATGACGGCGTTGCCAGTTTTATTACATAGGTCGTTCGAGTGAAAACCCAGTCAGAAAATTTTCCAATTTTTGGACTGAGTGGGATTCAAACCCGCGACCCATTGGTGGAATTACTCCTTTGGGTACATGAAGAACATCAAATCTTGTAACAGGGTAGGATTTTGGCATGATAATTCATGAAACCTAGTCTATATATAGGACTTCATTCTACGCAAAAGTTATTGTAGGGTAACATTTTATATTTTGAGGTAGCGTGAAGCTTTGTAACTATAGTTAGATTCCTCCATCTATGGGAATCAACGAGAATCTGTGATATTTTACCCAAACTTGCAAACATTTATTGTGAACAAGCCAGAACACTGAGTTCTGATTGCAGTTTTACCCATCGACCCAGCTAGTTTAACAAACATTTTTTGCTTTTTTCCCCACAAATTGAACATTACCACTCTAGTATTCTAAGGAAATTCAGCTTGATTCATGAGTGATTTATGAGAATATCACCAGAATCATATATTCCAGTCGGAAATGGAGCCCTGAGAAGGTTTCACATTGTTTTTTTATCATGCTTAATGAGGAAGCACTTTCTGACCAGAAGAGAACAAACAGATCACTGAATGTTAATGGAATTTATTCCATCAATATCTTGTCACTGCAATATTTACAAGTCAAACAAAAACACCATCAGTTACAAGATAAACTATGGATAGACTAATTGTTCCAGGAAACTCCGGCCGATATTATCTCTACGGGGTGTCTTCATATGGCATCTATATGTAACAAGCACTTGTTTACTGTTAATAATATCTATATAAACTTAAATGGTCTATCTGCATATTTCACTTCACCTGATCTGTACGCCTTCTCTCGTGAACTCTGAAAAAAAAATCAGAAAAAGAAAAATTGGATTGGAGAAAATTTATCAACATATAGACTTTCTATCAATGATAACACATTAACATATAAATCTTTAAAGATACCAAAAGCTTATTTCTGAAGGCAGGTTATTAACCACCGTTTTCAACAAACACCTCAGAGTAGTTCTAGATGTCTTCAAAGTTTTGAATAGGTAATGAGATCTTTATCGTTTTAGGCCACACCATAACATCAGTGAAATGGCATTATCAGTTTTGATATTTATGGGGGGAGGTGGTATGCCTTGAGAATTGATTAATGTTCAATCAAGATAATTTTACTAACACAACGACATTGCCAAGTGGGAGATAAAACCAGGCTCAGATGCCACAGTAAAATCGCATATAATTCAATGAAGTAAAAATTGAGTCCGAATTTTCTCTCTTTTTTTCTTGGGTTGAAAACGTCCAGAGGAAACCCTCCATTTACCATTGGTAATCCTACATGTACAGTATGTATATATCTTCATAAACGCCACTCTAAGCGATTGAATGTTGAAGGTTGAAGAGATTAACACTTACTATCTCTTTTGTTATCCCGTAATACATGACAATTAAAGGTATTACAAACAGACCAAGGCCGTAAGCTGTAGTTTTTGGGGTAACTTTAAAATAATCCGCCTGGGAGGCTTTCATAGACATGAACCTTTGGACAGCTGGATCAAACTGGTAAAATAAAAATCAAGAAAGAATTACTTCAGCTCATCCATATACAATGTGGTAAATCCATGTCCTAATAGAACTGAAATTGTTGAAGAACTGGAAGCGAACAAGGTCAACTGAGGTCAATCAGAAGAGTGACAGGAAGCGCAATGTTAGAGTTGGTCGCTTCCAGTTCTTCAGTTTCTAAAGCCACATAAATCACGTAACATCATGCTGCAGGAAAAATAATTATTAAAATTTTGCGGGAAATGAGTTTGAAGCCCGACTTAAGAATCTAGCCTAGGTCAGTCGATCGAGCGGGGACCATTCATTGATTTGGTTATCTAAGTACCATCATAGAATGGGTTAACATAGGCAAAAAAAATAAATGACCACTCCCTAAAAGTGTTTGTTCTGTTCATGGTTTTCGTTTACTGGTGTAAGGTTTTGGCATTTGAAAGTGGACGTTTTTATACAAAAGGAAGTAAGAACTTGACTAATTTACTGTAAAATGTCCATTATATTCGTTAACCGTGCCTAAGTGTGGAAATTTTTGAAAAAAATGATCAAAAACAGACTTTTTCCAGTCGGACAACTGGCTGACCTTTTCCTTCCGATAAAGAAAACAGTCAGTCACTCAGCAATGCTAAATTTTTTTAAATAAGTAACAAACAGGTACATCTTGGTGCTCCCAAAGTTACATTACTATAACTTGAGCCATTTTATTAGTGAGCGCAGCAAACTCTATACACAAGATGCATACGTAATGATCATGTCACTATAATCACTTCGAAGTCTGGTCAACTTTGTTTTTTGTCGAAATGTTCCATATCGGTGTTCGAAACCCCCGCCATCTTTGGCCTATATGGAGGCTGCCATTACGATGATGCATGCCAGGAGACTCGTATAGTTATGAGAATTTGCTATGGTGTTAATGCGGAATACTAACGAATTAAAAGTTGGATAAACAAATAGAAACATTAAATCTGAATAATAAACTATCCCGTGTGAAAATTCGCACGCAGAGAATTTCAAGTTCAGGTCTTGTAGCTTTATTAGACATTTCTATGATTAAATAACATACTTTATTGACTGTTTTATAGGTTGTTTAAAAAGACTACACTGATGAATTTTGAACTTTAAGTTTACTTTTAAGTTATTTTCTGCGCTCATTTCGAGGTTTTGTCAATTACATATTAGACGATCGATTGATTTCACATTTACCCTCGGTAACTGGTCCCCTACTAGGGTTGTTGTTGTTGCAACGTCTACAATAACTTACTACATGGTCTCCCATAGGCCTATATGGATTGGTTACTTTCTTTTGCCATTCTTGTTTAAGTTGAGCTCTCATCTTTGCCCTTTCTTGTGCTGCTTTGATATCTTCCAAGCTAACATCAAAAGTTTTAAAAGCATCAAACGGCTTCGATCCACTGGAGTTCGCCATTTTCGACACAACCTTGACCCGAAAGAGGGCGCTGTCAAAACTTGTCAGAATCCAGCGAAAAATACACGGCAAAAGTAGGTACGGTACTGGAAGTTAGACGGGTTAACTGAACAGTGCCATTCCCCAAGGGCACTGTGGTCCAGTCATCCCTCCCATAACTGCTTCTGATGAACAGTACTAGTTAATTAAATTAAAGTCAATGATTACCAACATTTAGAAACACTAAAGCACAGGGGAAATTTTCTTGTTTAAAATGAGTCCAGTTTTTTTATTCAGTAATTGGGTTCAAAAAGTTATTTTATCTAGACCTTTTTAATTTTATACCCAATCATATATATAAAGTTGTTGCATGTAAACTAAAACCGATGATCAATATTTCATTAGTTTGACACCAGACAGCAGTTCGGCTTTAATCAGTAGAATTTTCTTGTAATATAATGACGAATGTTTATCATTATGCATCTTAAGATTGAAAAAGATGTAAATGTAGGCTACATGTCATAGTGTAAATTTGTCTTCTTACATTCATAAATAGTTTGATTTATTTGTCATTTTATTTTTGAGAAATCCAATTCATATTGATTTTTTTAAAATTATTAATTTGTCAAGGGTCTTTCGATATGTCATCAAAGCGGAGAATATCCAGAGTTGCTCAAGAGGTGGGAAAAGAAGAGATTTTGGATAATGCAGATATCAGTTCAATCAAAGTTCCCAAAACAAAAACAAGTAATGGTATCATCAGTACAACTGCTGGTGGAGATTGTCAGGTTACAGATGACAACAGACTGAAGGAAAAATTCTTTGAACAGGAGTGTGTTGACTTGGCTAAAGCACTGCTAGGACAAATTCTGGTCCACCAATTACCTTCAGGGGAGAGACTGTCAGGGGTGATAGTGGAAACAGAAGCTTATTGTGGAGTTATAGACAAAGCTGCTCATTCTTATAAAGGGAAGAGGACAGGCAGAACAGAGGCTATGTTTATGAAACCAGGGACAGCTTATGTGTACAGTATCTATGGAATGTACTGCTGTATGAATATATCATCTCAAGGTAATTTATATGGAACTGTTTATGGCCTCATTGGCCTGCACATATTATACTAACATGCCGTTCATGTCAAATTGGATTGAAGCAAGTACTTAGCTAGGCTGTAAATTGATTGGAACATTAATATATTTGTCGGTCTATAATTGACTAAATAGAAAAGGTTTCTTGTATTCATTTTCCTTAAAGTTATGCAAGCCATTTCATGTAAAAAGTAATATTTTGATAAAAGAAGCAGAGGCCTAGAACAGAAAGTAGACATGTATTTATGGTCCACATTTTTTGTTATTTTCTTGTTTTAGGAGAAGGGTGTGCCGTACTATTGAGAGCAATCGATCCAAAAGATGGCATCGAAAAGATGAAGGAAATCAGATCAAACGGCAAAAAGAATAATCAAGGAAAACCTATTAAAAACAAGGACTTAAGCAATGGACCGTCTAAACTGTGCATGGCTTTGGACATTCAAAAACAAGAAATAAATCAACAAGATTTGACCAAAAGTGAAGACATTTGGTTGGAGAAGGGAGATAACTCCAATTTTGATATTGTCACCAGCAAACGCATAAATATAAGTTATGGCGAAGACTGGGTAGACAAACCACTTAGATTCTATGTTCTCGATAATAAATGTGTTAGTGTTCGTGATAAACCTGCAGAGATGACCATCAAGGAAAACAGAAATCAATCATGATAAAATTTTCTAAACATTTGCAAAATTTTACTAAAAGAGGACAATATTGGTATAAATTTAGCTGTGGCAGGCCTACATGCATTTATTTTACAGAATGTAGGAATGTTCTTTAAACCTCTTTTTACAAATGTCCATATATCTTCAATGTTCTCCAAGGTTGTCATACTTGTAAATATGCCTTTATACAAATTAAATACAACCGAGAGAGGTTTGTGTCTTATTTGTGTTAATGTCTTTGAAATTGTTTGATCACCGTTGAGAACACCTAGTTTAACGATATTGATAACTAACACAATAACGTCACCCAAAACCTCATCAATGTTATATACATTTTATTACAAGTGATTGACTTTACATGTTTGTTAAAAGTAAACACTAAAGAGTGTGTTCAAATATGTAATGCCCATGTAAATAATTAATACATCAAATAACATAATTTTAGATTTACTTTTACTCAATAACCATTGACAATTAAAAAATCTTTTTCTTAACACAAGGATTTTTTCTTCAAGCAGACTACTGGAGACGAGTCCAGGAATGCAAAAGCATCCTAAATGACTTGAATTAAAGTCTTTTAAACCAGCATGCGGTTGATCCAGTTTACTTAACTAACCTGAGATGGCTGTTTTGGTTTGAGGGACACAGGAAGGCTTTTACATAAATTTGAGACCATAAATTAAAAACAAAAAGATCTTAAATAAGTGAAATACAACTTAGGACAGATATATGTTTATTAACTTAATTTAGTGATTTTACTAGAAGTAAGCTTGCATAAATTTGCTTTCTTCACAAATATAAGAAAGCGGCAATTGGGGCTCAGATACTTTGATTCTAAGTTTACAAAAGCTTTGATCAAATCAGTTTGTCATCTGACTAATAAATGCTATCCAGAAAACTGTGAACATTAAAAAAAGGACTTAAACCCAAGTTATTTCATCTACACCAACCATCTGTCTTATTCTTAATCTAAAAAAATACAGAGTGATTTCTTCACAAATATCAGAAAGACTTAGTATAGAGGGGAGAGTTCCCTACAGATTTTAATGTGATATGTGTTTATAAAATTCATTAGACACATAGAATAGTAAATTCTAAACAAAAGCACCAAATTTGAAAACTGTATAAAAACGTGGACTGAAATATTAACAATAATTAAGCAAGAGGTAATTTGTCATTCACAAGGATAACGTCACTAAAACAAGGTAATAAATGCTATGTTTTAAATTGCCAAGGAAATACATTGAATAAAAATACATGCAAATATTTTCACTGGCCAGAACCAATCAATCATTTATCCAGGTATACATATAAGCACAGAAAAATACGGAACATAACAGACCAGAAGCACTAATTCATGATACGTGTTTGATACTTTTCTAACAAGGTATGATTGAAGTTCTAATTATAACATGGGCATGTAACAGTTATAGGTTGTAGGTCACAAGAGAGGTGTAAGCCCTCAAGCTCACCACCTAATAATCGTCAAAACTTAGATCAATCTATAAATTGTTCATTACATCACGACAAATGTAAAAGATTCCACATTATGGTAAATGTTTGTTTATCCTGCAGTCTGTGATCTGCTTCATTTCAAGAACACTTATGTGATGTACATCTCATTACGGCCCTCTGTCCCATCTTATTCATATTATGGCAGAATTGACAAGATGTCCATTTCCCACCACATGGAGGTTTTATTCTTGGCTGTATTTTCTAATTGGTTGATCACAAAGGGAGAGAGTTACCTGGTACTCGCCAAAGGTTTCCTTGGGATTTCCTCTGGTGGAGAGACCCAGCTTCTTTCCTCACTAAACCTGGCAATGCCACCATATAAGTGAAACAGTCTTGAGAATGAATAAAAACATCAATAAATCAATCTACATGTACATGCATATTTTGATTGACTGATTCATGTTTTACGCTGCACTCAAGATTAAGTCACTTATATGGTGGCGCCAGGCTTAGTGTGGGAGGAAACTGGGCTCTTAGCCCAGAGGAACCCATCAACCTTTGGCAAGTACTTCCACTTATACCTCTTCCACATAGAAGAAGTGAAAAACAGACTCGGATATCTAAAACATTTTATTTGCTCAGAGTGTGATTTGAGCCTGACTGAGGCACTATCACTCACGCTAAGCCACCGAAGCCCCTCTCCATATTTTATACAGTTGTAACGTGAACAAAGACAATGCATGCAGTAAGACAAGGAATTGACCCATTTTTCCAAAATGGACATTATACTACAAGGAAATTCATTTCATTGGTGCAAAACCGTGCAATGGCAATAACTATGTGATTAATGACGTTTAATTGGCACATTCACTGATTCTTCTTCTTTACTGCCCATCATTCTCTGTAGGTTCAT
This sequence comes from Lepidochitona cinerea, assembly GCA_963971465.1. Taxonomy (NCBI): domain Eukaryota; kingdom Metazoa; phylum Mollusca; class Polyplacophora; order Chitonida; family Tonicellidae; genus Lepidochitona; species Lepidochitona cinerea. Next base: position 9,503,464 of record OZ020551.1, read on the forward strand.
TAATACATTGATTAATTATTGAAAATGAAGACGGGACTATTTTTCAAAAGAGCTCCGCTTGACCAAAAGACATTGCAACATAAACTTCCAACATTAAAGGATGTAAGATGTAAATCGTGTGAGATACAGCCCCCTGGAATCAAGCTATGGAAATTCTATGACTTGACATGGAAGGATGTAGCTGGATCTTCATGGGTACAGGTGATAATAACTCCCCTAAACTTGTCAATCAGAGCCAGAAGCTGAGAGCGGCGGACATTTTCATAATACATTATCTCCTCCAAATGATGCTTCCCATTAAAATATGGTCGCAGTCTGAAAGAGTAAAACTGACTTCATCAATATTGATACGGTGATTTATTAACATGATCATGCAACAAGGTAAAAAAACATCTCTCTGGAACCAGAAAAATAACTAAAATGACAATTACCTATAGGGAGCGCAAGTCACGTGTGAATTCCACATATTTCCTGTCACCGGCACTGCATTGCGCATGTGACTGAGCTTTTTTCATTCCAACATGACGTTTAAATCTGACGTTATGGAGCAAAATATGTCAATTGGAATTACTTCATCAAAAATGTTCTTAATAGCGTCATCTGTCACCGGATATCACAAATTCTCGTATTAATTCTCATGAGACTTGCGTTCCCTATTGACCCATATTACAATATACGGTAAATGACGTCCGAATCCGACCAATTTTATACCTAAAGTGAGTAGCAGTCCGGTTCAACCTCCTGTTGAGTCGCATGAATAGAGTGTGCTGCTTTTCGACCCCGGAATTTATTTGAACAAGATGTATGACTGAAAGAATTCCCTGAGAGCAACATGCACAGATTAGAATGTTAAAGTCACACATGTTTTATAGCTTTTCAACATTGGGTAAAATTTTCTTTATGCAGAGAGACCGATAAACAGAAATTGCTTTTATCATACAAACCTTAAGAAAAGCTTAAGATCTTCAGGATTTTGAGCTGCTTTGACTTGTTTGATTCTATCCTTTTCCCTCTCAGTAAGATGACCAAGGATATCTTCATGAGCTCTCCATTCACTTGTTCGACCATCAACTAATTTACTATTTGAAAATCCCACGGTTGGAGACTTAGCCGAATCATTCATAACAGGTACAGGACTCTCATCACTGTTCACTGAATTAAAATAAGAAAAAAGTTAAGATATTAAATCTTGTGTCCTACACAACAATTGACCTTTGTACTAAGAAAAACTTTCACCCATAAAAACAGGCAGGTATTACAAATTGTAACCATGATCAGGCACTTGTAGGTAATTCCCTAGCTTAGTATGTAGGTTGAGTTATGAACATTCAACCCCTACAGCTATAATCACCTCAACCTAACATGGGTTAGTTTGACATTTGTCACACAGCCCCCCAAACTCCCCTAACTTCCTGTGACCTTTACATTTACCTGAAGCTATATCTGAGGAGCTTGTTGTTCGTCGTAACACCGAGCTGCCGTCCAATGAACTACCAAAGACTGGTCTGTCTACCGATGAAGTCATGCCCGAGTCTTGGGGATCATTAAAATGATCATCTGAGGTTACCATATGAATATACTGATGTAGCTGGATTAACAATCTATGTTGAAGCATCCATATCACCATTTGTACTTTCTGTGTCTGGAGAGAAAATTCTTAATAAAACATGTGTTTTATAATAAAAAGGGATCATGATCAGATTCCAGCCAAATACTGATGTGGACAATTTTTGTAAAAAATATCCATTATTGTCGGCTTTCATTTTCTAGTTAGTATTTTTTCTTGGTTTCCTGTTTTTTTTGTATGTGTTTACCTTTTTAACTCATTTGTTAAAAAGTTTCCGCTCAACGTACACTTCAGTGTAATGGGAATCCAAACCATCAGCATTACATTTCAACTAGTCACAAAGTAAGGTTGGAGGTATATGTTTTGAATGCATAGACACACTGCCTGGAGACAAAGACGGTTGGCACTAAAAACAATTACGGTAATACCTGAGTTAATTAGAGGACTATGCATGTTGCTAAATCCTCAATAACAAAAAGGTTTTGAATGAGATTTAAACTTTCAACACATCTCAGTCCAGGGAGATGATTGACCAGCAGTTAATCATTGAATGTTTTACAAGCTCTCTCTTGAATTAGGATGAGAATTTGTACTCTTCTACTTTTTTCCAGCACTTGAATTAACTCAGACATTACCGTACTTTGCCTGTCATGGTTTACATGAAATCATTTCATCAGTCACCAGACTATGATTAATTGGATAAATAATTCCCTTACTTGTTGTTGGGGGAGGCCCAGTACATCTCTATGTTCCCCTAATGGTGTAGGCAGAGAGAATTCTGAAAGCACGGCTGGTAAAGACAGTCCCTGGAAATTCTCTACAAATGATTCCACTTGTGAGGAGTTTCTAAATAAATAAAAACCTATTTTGTAGCCTAGTTAATAGAAAAACAACTGATCAGTCACCATTATTAAATACTGTTTTTTTTCGCTATTGTGATACGAGGAGAAAATTGCCATTGGTCTACGTAACAGAAGATTGATTGGATGATGCTATACAATGCACTGAAGATCTCCCTTATATTAAGGCATTACCAGGTTTAATGGGGGAGGAAACCAGACTCTTTGCCCAGATGAAATCACCGATCTCAGACAAGTACCTGGCAACCCTTCCACATTAGGCGATGAATCAAATATCCCACTTTGAAAACGCTTAATTTTTCTTTTGTCTGGGTGGTGTTTGAATTGCAACCCTATAGTTGGAAGGGAGACCTGAGCAACTGAGAGACTTTGAAACATGATAACTGTTCAGTACTTTTCTACAAATTAAAGTAAAATAACAACACATTCTCTTAAAAAAAAGCCTTTAATGACACGTGTATATAATTATAATGTATACATATTAATCTGATTTTGTACTGTACCAATCTGACTAAATTCAAAATAAACAATTTCATGAAAAACATTGTTATACTATTGACAGACTTTTCCAGAAATTAATTAGCTCAGTTTGATGACATCATACTTGACATCTGCAGCTTATGTAACCAACACACATTGTTGTGGTGTCCTAAAAGACACCTGTCTGTGGGGGTCAAAAACGCTCAAAAGTATGAATAAATTAATATTTTTAATCTCTTTTTCTTTTAGGTGTCTGACGCCTCCTGGTCACTTGTTCTGTTTTATTATTATGCTCTGGAATATGAATGTAGACTGTTAACAGATTCAAGCCACCTTTGGGTCTTGGGATAGAATTTTTCATCAATAAAACCTACTTACACATGTGTATAAGCATGAGGTGACAAAATGTAGACACTACTCTCACAGAGAGGGAAGATGATAGTAGCCTTAGCCCAATAGACGAGGTGTGACACAACCTGGAATACCTGAAAGAAATTTAAATACATCTGTATTACACAATAATATACAATTTTTATTAAGGTAAACTGGTCAGAGGTAGATAATTTTCAACTTACATGCCAACTAAACCATGCATTTAAAAAAACTGAAAGAGATCTTTAAAATAGAGGGAAGAAAAGGGAAGAATTGACAGTTACATGTAGGAATCATTTCACTTTTTGCGCAAGGATAGGGTGGGGGTGCAAGTGGGTGCATTCCAAATCCAATTGACTATGCGTGTACAAACTATCCCACTTACACACAGATCTCTATCTGTGGGAATGTAAACCATTCCACAGCCTCTACAGTTTTGTTAAAGAGACCTACCCCAAACAGAATTACCTGTGATAGACTGAGATCGGCATCTAATGCCAGGGTCTGTAAGCTTTTCAATGGATTGGCAGCTCGCACAAGTTTATATATGGTCGGTGTACAATCTATGGGTAAGCTCTCCAGAAAACTGTTTTCATCCACCAGCATAAGAATACCATGGTAGGGTCTGAAACAGGTGGCATACATTTTATAATATAAAATAATACCAATAATTAGCACAAAAAGGTCAATGACATGCTCAATAGATATTCCAGTCAACAAGATTATTATTTAAGAAATAAATTATATCCTGGTGAGCTGTGAGTTGTTGAACAAGAGCCATCAGAAGATAACCCCTCTGGGCCCTCAATTTAGAAACTAGTGGCTTATATAATGTAAAAGCAATCCCATTGGTCCTTTAAAGTTTAGATGAGCTAAACACACTTTTTAAATTTCAAACTGATACAACAAAGTGTTCCCAATTAATGGAGCAGACGCTGTGGCGCCATCGTAAAATTCACAATCCTAAAAATCTAAATCTCAACACACTGTTCAAGTTTCAAAATGAATCGTCAAACCATTCTCAAGTAATTGAGCGGACAGACAGACTGACAGAGGCTCTCTCTATACCCCCAAATTAATTCCAGAGGGATAATAAAGTGTCTGTGGCCAAAGATATCACTCTTTGATGATAAGGGATGAAGCCAGGGCCTACAAATTATAGTGATATCTTCCTTATTGGCATTGAAAAAAATATCCATTGAACCTGCGCCCTGTAAAAATCCAAAATTGTTTGTGAAAAGTAAATAAAATTGTGATAGCCTGTGTGGATGTTCATTCCTTTAGGCCTTAATTTCTTCTAAACGGTACTCTAATTGAACATCTTAAAAACTGGCGTAATTAAAGAGCTTTTAATTTACATTTTTTACAAGAAAAAGACGAGAATTTGAAACAATTAAATAAATTGACACTGTCACAAAGGACTGGTCAGAAATTGTAATCATATTTTGTACCTTAATGAGGCCAAACATCTTTGGACAGCTTCAGGCTGAAATGAAAAAAAGTAGAAATTATCTGCCTTTCAAAAACTCAACAGAACACAAATGCCATGATAAAATATTTGTGTAATTTGTTAATATTATTACTCTATGCATAGTATAAGATCAGCATTAACAATAGATATTGAATTACTTTTGACCGATATATGATGAATGTGACCTACCTCAATTTTCATTCCCCTAGAACTGATCAAACCATATATTTTATGTGGTAGACAGAAATTGACTTCAACCCATTGGTTTATATGAAGCAACACCACACCACTATCACATAAACTGAAATCAAAATTATTTGCAACATTTAAGTGAAACAACCAATGACACTAAATTTAACAAGCCAATATACTATCTCTCACTTACATGTAGTCTTCTTTTTACATTCAGAGGTAATATCAATGAATTAATTTTGTCTACATTAATCAAAAAAAATAGATAGCCATTTTTTGGCCAAATCATTCTGTGGTCATTGCAAAAAATATTGCAATAAAAACTTTACTTTAAAAGTTGGCGCTTCGGTGACTCTGTCAATTAGAGTGATAGTCCCTCAGTCCCACACAGGCCATCAATGTGGCACAAATCCCACTCAGACAAAATAAAAATCTAAAAATTTCTGTGTGGACAAAGAGCCCAGTTTCATCCCCACAAAACCTGACAAAGGCACTATATAAGTGAAATATTCTTGAGTACGCCATAAAACATCAATCAATCGACAGTTTATTTCCAGGGTAAGGCAAATACTCTTGAATATGTGAATTAATATAGGAAAGACTTGTAAACTAACCTGTCATAAACAAACTTTAAATCTTTGGCAAGTTGACTTTTCTGGAGAATGGATGTAAATGGTGACTCATGGGAATCTAAATTAAGCCAAAACAAAATTAAAACTTCAAATAAATAAATACATCATGCTGCCATGCTGAGACATCGACAATAAACGATGACAAAATGTACACAAAGGTTTGGGTAAATTTCTTGGCAATTGATTGATTCATTGCTTCAGTAGCACAATATGCCTCACAGTAATTATCATTTCCAAATTACTAAAAATCTATATAATTAAGTGGTTATAATGTTTCATGACGCTGTAAAGAAAAGAAATGTGAATCTTAACTGCAACAAAAAGATTGAAAAGATAGTATTGTTGTTTGTTTTACCTTCAGGTAGGGCAGCCACCTCATCATGTATAGAGAGCATTAGTTTGGTCTGTGATGTAAGGTAATGACATCTGTGTTCCTCATGACGGATAGCTACAGTTAACTGTTTGGACAAGTCCTGATAACATGATACTAACGCTGGACTCACATTTGCCTGCAATACAAATTATATATCATATTTTACACCTGAGGCTGTCTAAATCTTCAAATCGGCCAATTAAAATCATTAAAATCCCCTTTAGTTTCAAAAACAGAAAATGAGCTAATACCTTTAAAGCAAAGACAACGTTGAAAGAGAGGATAGAGGGCGCATCTGCAGGTTTATCTGACGCTGGCTGGAAGAGGATTGGAAAACCGACAAATCTCACATCCTCAATCTTCACATCAAAGGGTCGAGAGCATAATTCAGATCGTAGAGCCAGCAAATGAGCAAGAATTGGATTGGAAAACCTAGAATTAAAATAAACAAATAAGTTTTTATTCTTTATGATGAAAGTCACTTTAAATTCTCATATGCTGAAGTTAATGATCAGCACTATTATTATCATCAGTAGAGTAGTCTATTAAATCCTCTTTACATAATTCTAAGTGGTAAAAAAAAGTCGCTTTAGTTACTGAATTTACCAAGTTGCATCAACCAAACTGATTTCAGCCAACAGTATTTTTCTGTGTATATTTCTATATCTCTATCATAAAATTGAGTGTTGAAAAGACAAATGGTATGCTTTGTATTCATCATGACAACATTAGCTGGATGAGCTACGGTGTACATCAAGATATGTGACATTACAAAATCCACCCATCCTTTCTTCCTTCCAAAAATGAAAAGGTAATTTGTTCAAAAGCACAATGCCTTTCCCTGACATCCTTTATAGACAATTTTCTGGCTGTGGAATAGATTGACATTCAACATTGTAAAATTGAAGTACACTTTAAATTTTGTTTTGGTGGGGTAGTGGGCACCCCATGATTTTGGCTGAAGTTAAGCAACTCAATATATCTGAAAAGATCGTCAAGAAAATTTAATATGGAGAAGATTAACTTTGATCCGGACAGCTTTCTTTGAACTAATAATGTGCCCATCTGGAACATTGGTGGTTAATTGGGGCTATCGCTTGTGGAATCTAACATTATCATTCAAATGATTGATGTCTGGACTCCTTTTAATGTTGTTATTCAGAAGAACCGATGTTTATTCTTTTGTGTTTTCGTGTGGAAAGCAGAACGCGCGATTTGCACGAGATTATCCAGACACTGACGTAGTCGTGTCAAATTTCCCCTTTGATCTAAGATATAGTTTTGTCTTCATCTAGTGAAGAGTTCAAAGACCAATGCCAGTTGAGCAAATTTATATTTCCTCCTAAAATGGCAAAGTGAGAATATGTTAGTGTCAGTGGTTCAATAGACCTACAAAACACCCTATTGAGTGTGTGATAGCGCCTGATACAATCAGAAATTCTTGTTATCAAAATTCCTGTTTAAGACCCCTACTCAGAACCCAGTACATAAAACTTCAATACTACCATGTCACCTGAGCACCCATTTAGTCAATTCTGGAATCCCCTCTGCAACCGTTGTTGGAAGCACAGTAAAAAACTTCTGTGTTCATCTCCTTCTTTCCTTGTCTTCTCTTAACATTCTTATTTCTTAATGAAACTGGGCTTGTTTTTGGTAAAAATGAATTTGCCCTTTACTTTCCCAGCATCGTTTTGTAACAGTATAAATAAAAGTGTGGACAAACAGTACTTGACTAGATTAATTGATTGCTGTTTTACACAATACTCAAGATTATTTCACTTTTATGGTGGCTTTGCCAGGTTAAGTGGGAGAGGAAACCTGGTGGCTCTTTGCATGGAGAAAACCCTGGGCTTCGACAAATACCGGACAACTGGCACTCAAGTGAAAAATTCACTCAGAAATTTATCAATTTTATTCGTCCGAGTGGGATTTGAATTGGAAGACCTCTGTTGGCCTGAGGTACTATCACTCTTGGACTGAGCCATCCCACATGAGAAGACGTACCTCCTTTAGAAAAAAAAATCTAAAAGGAACAATTACATAAGGAGTAAAATGATATAACATAATTACCCAACCAGGATGCCATTTTTGATTGATGAAGTTTTTTTCCTGCTGTTAACAAAAGGAAAAAAAAAACATGCTTGATGAAATAAAAAATAATAATTAAAAATGCACCTCATTCATTAAAACCATAAAATGGGAAAATGAAAATTATTAGTAAAAAATTATTATAGACTTTATTTGATCCTCCTTAGTTGGAGTTAACATTTGGTAAGAATCTTATCAACTTAATAAACTTACTGGTTAATTGCATGGAAATCCTCAGAAATTTTCACAGCATAAGGATTCCTTCCAGTACCTTTGAAAGAAAAAGTCCATTTAGTTTATCTGATCAGTTGACAACCCAACATTTCAAAAAAGTAAATAATTCCAGATTAAGAAGAAAAATTATCCTAATATATCAATTTAAGTCGTTAAATTTTTGTTGAAAGCTGTTAATCATGGGAGATGATAGTTATAAAAGACAAGATCATAATACTAATTAATCTCCTTTTTGTAGTGACCTTTAAATTGGCATGAGTTGAAAAATTCTGACTTTTTTTTTAATAAATTCTGATTGTGTAGAGAAATTGAACGTTTGAAGCAGCTGGAAAAACTAAAGGACTGACATCGAATTAAAAAAATATTGGTCAAGTCAGTAACCCGTCTTAACAAAAGATGTGTGCTAAGCAGCTAATAATGAACATATATGACTGGGATTTGTGAGTGTATTTGAGGGGTTTTGTCACATATAAAAACTACCTTTATGAACATCCACGGTATTCGTATCAATGGAAAACTGTTATCATGTAAATCTGTTTCAACTAAATTTTCGTAATATTGGGAGGCTCATGCCACTTAAAACAATAATCATGTGATATGTATATTTGAAGTTGTCTAACCAGTAAAGTATCTTAATAGAATTAAGAGGTATATATATTGCAAATTGTCTAGTGAGATGATTACAGTACTTTGGTTCTGGAGAGAATTTCTGTGATTCATATTCCAATTTTTGTGCGTTTGTTACACAATGTAGACTGGTTAATTTAACTTTTACACTGAGCAGCAAAGTATCTTATTTACTGTTAAGGTTATGATTAGCTATGCACGTTTATATGGCGGCGACTTAATGAAGAAACACTGCTTCACCAAAATAGCCTAGAATCAACATTTTTCGAGGCTATGTTCATGAAGAACACATACCTAAATTTCCATTTCATAATGGCAAGCGAAAAAATATGGGGGTGTTGGGAGAGAAAATGTTTGTGTCTAGTTCCAGGCCATTTAATATGCATTAATTGATAACCGATTATTGATAAGTGATGGCTGCGGCATATAGGCTAGTGTTTGATTTTGCTGAAGAGCCTGAATGGTGCGAAAAATAGGCATTTAAAAACACGGGGAATTCCTATTGAGTGATGACAGATGAGTAAAGAAAAAATGGTTGCCGTATTCATAGGAATATGATCCAACCACCGCTATACATATATCGATTAACTCTGACCTATAATATAATTTATAAAGAACGATAAACGCAATAAGGTGACGAATTACTTATGGATAACAACTTCTTGGTTTATTGCGTCGGATCGCCAAGAAGTAATTCTTCACCTTATTGTAACCTTTCAACTTCTAAAGTAAATAGGCTACCATTGAAAAAAACAATAGTCATCTATTGTATCGATGAATGCAATTCTTCAGGACAACAAAAAAATGGGCCGGCTTAGACCCGAAAGTAAGAAACAAGCAATCATTTGATGAGGGCTGTTCTACATTCCTCTATACCAAGGGCAAGGCAGATCGTAAGAGAATCGTTTGCTACAATGAATCACTAATACTATAGCCGTATAGGCCTACTAGTACTAGCTAAACTGCTAAAAACTAAGTAAAAATACGAGTTTTTTTAACTACTTTTTGAAAATGTTTCAAATGTGTCTTCGGTTTTGTATGGATATCTGAAGAGAAGAGGATCCCCTCGAGTCCCTGCAGCTACCAGGATGACGCCAACAGGATCAGGATCTTCCTGTGACATATCGACTTTCTCTACCGATCATTCGTTCCTAATCATTTGACAGCTCCATGATGTTGTTGTTGTTGTTGTTGTTCCAGATGGAGGTCACGTGAGGTCAACAGAACCTGGAGTGAACAGAGACGACATCTCATGCGGATTCATTCGTGGAATATTTTGCGATGGGTATCTCATTTTATTGGTAAATTTATTGCCATTGGTGTTTTTGCACTTATATATTTTATGAGTAATACATCTGAGCTCGTGGATATTATTTTACTCTTGAAAATTGTTGCGTATATGTAACGAAATATGGACCATCGTTGGTTTCAAGTATGGTAACTATTCTTTAAAAAAAAAGTGAATGTACGCGTATACGATCAGTTATCGCACAGAACCAATTATCGTACACCCAACTCTCATGCATGTTTAACACAAGCAATCACGCTTTCCAGCCGATGACAGCCGGCTTACTTCAATGAACAATCAACTTATTAAGACATCGTCTAGCCGCACTTGTGTGACTCTATCCTGGTTTTACTTACTTTGCCGGTCAGGTAGACATCGTCCTGCAAAAATTCAATCTCCAAATAGAAATAGCTAGAACATTTGCAAGGCGACCCATGAATAGTCGTCTTTAACCGTCTTGGAAAATTTTTGAAGACGAAAAAATTCCATCACAACGTCTGAAACGTTGGGTGTACGATAACTGGTTTCCGCAATTCTACAAAAAACAGGCTGACTGACTAGCGAGTGAATGGCCTGTCCAAAAAACTTAATTTAACTTAAGAGTCTTGAGCCCAGTTTCACTTCTGTGCAATTTCTTGTCAATACAAACATTGATGTAAATTATAGCATTGAAAAACGGGCAAAAGTGTGTGAGAACATAATGGATACATGTACACCTACAGCCGTAGCCCAAGACAACTATGTCCTGTCATTCTATTTAATAAAAAGCAGGAAAGATATTCACTTGGGCCACTTGGAAATCTATAGTGTGTGATCAACTTTTGACATTCAGAAATATATTTGGTTAAGGTAAAGAATGTAAGAGTTGCTCTAGGAATTCTCCAAAATTATAATTCTTAAAGTTATGAACATTGCTCATGTAAAACTGTGTATGTAAAATTCATGCTATCATGCTAATCATGCTCGACTCTTCATCGGTAATGGCGGTCCGGGAAATCTGTTTTAACGCAGAGGGAATTTAAACTTAACAAAATTCGTTGTTGACATTATGTAAGACCACAGATGATTGTTGAGCTCTACAAAGGTATTATCACAGTATTTTCAGCAGCATTTTCTAATGTATTTTTTAGGAATATTAGGCGAAAAAAGGAATCCTCAGGGTGATAGGAGTAAAGGATATAAAAACACTATCCTTTAGCGATGTTTAGTCCTGAACTAAGAACCCATTAGGTGTGTGAGGTGTGGGGGGGGGGGGGGGGGTTGCATAGAATATGGCCAAATTCACGACAGTTACAGTTTTGGGGGGAGGGACAATTCATCCAGGGATTTACAAATACCAGCATTTTTAATGGCATTTTAATTGAAAACAATGCATTGGCATGCTATACCAGGAGTGATATTTTGGTCCTTAAATCATGACACCATGAAAACGCAGTTAGCACGTTAATATTTCGCAAGAAAGTTACGATTGGGTGCTATTTAATTCTGGGATGTAAAAAAAGCAGCATTTTGAGATGTAATTCTTAGGAATGTTGAACAGAAAAGGTATGCTCTGGGTGGTAGGAGTAAAGGCTATCAAAACACTATATTGTAGACCTGAACTCGTAACCTGTGTTTTCACACGAAAGAAGGTTATGGGTTGGGGTGCCATTTCATCCAGGAATTTACAAAAAACAGCATTTCTGAATGTAATTTTAACTGAAAACAAGGCAATGGGGTGTTATACCAGCATTGATACCCGGTACTTAAAACGACAAAATTGCAGAAAAAAGTTATGGTTAGGGTGCTATTTCATGTAAGCTATTCATTGTCACATTGATTACTTACAGGTTGTTTAAAATGCCTCAATTAAGACTGTGTTCATGTGTCATTTTATTTATCAATTTTCTAAGTTTTTAAGGGATGTAAAGGGTACTATTCTGCAGTTTATAAAGACTAATTAAGTAACATACAGTTTCGACAGTCTTTGGCTTTATCACTGGAATTGCTTCAGGGGCTCGGCTGTTCATCAGTCTGACACAGGCCTTCCATCTGTGCATTGCAGACCAAATAACATTGAAACAAAAGTGGAGTTATCACTTGTTTGACGTTAGTGGAAGAGTGGCCAGGTGCTCGCCGAAGGTCAGAGGTTTCCTCAGTTTAAAGAGCCAGGTTTCCTCTCGTACTAAAACCTGGCAACGCCTCGCCAAAAAGTTAAATGCTGCGTAAAACATCAATCAATCAAAAATGGTAAATTGTTTCTGGACTTTCATGGTAAATTAAACGTAAATTAAGATTAATTGACTTTTTTCTGCCTTGTAGGTGTTTAATGTAAAGTGAAAATCAGAACAGAATGTTAAAAGAAGCTTGTAAAGGAGCTGTAGTGCTTCTTTCTTCAGCTGTAGCCATTCCTTATGCTGTGGCAGCAATCTGTAATGTACTGTTTGCCGGGCCACACTCTAGGAGGAAATTAAAGCGAGCGTTTCACCCGAAGAGAGTTCTCTATCTAAATTATAGAGTTTTACAGAAAGTATTAGATGTCCGATTTTTGCCACTTTTAGTTAGATGGAAATGGTTCTACATGTGGGCAGACCCATATAGACTTCATAAGGTATAGTTCATTCTTATCATTTCAAGGATTCTATTTTACTTCATATTGTTCACACTTTCTTTGATAATTTCTGATTGTCATGACAGTAAGAGGTGTTGATTGACATTGGAATGTGGAAATTCCATACAGTCTTCGGCCTATACAAACCAAAATGGTGTTGGAAAATCATCAAAATTTAAATTACCGGATTGTGTTAATTCATTCTAAGCCTAAGTTGGTTCAAAGCATACTTATTGCATATCCTTGAGACTAAAAGCAGTGGCGGATTTAGGGGGGGGCGCAGGGGGCGCGCGCCCCCCCTATCAGCCGACCAAAAAAAAAACGAAAAAAAAAAAGAAGGAAAAGAGAAAAAGAGAGTAGGAAAACGAAAATATCTTACATTACAATGCTATGAAGAAGGAAGCTTTATATGGAGCTACGATCACATTTAAATTTTTCGTACCATTGCCTCATTGTCATTGGTACGGGCCGTGCCTATGTGTGTTGAATATTTAAAACACCAGGTTGTTGGAGAAGTGGTAAGGAAGTGGTGAGGGGGGGGGGGGGGGGGGCGCAAAGCCACTTGAAGCTAAGCGATGTGGACTGGTAGCGTTTTTACTCACAATTAGACCAGATATGCTAAAAATATAATTTCTCGGGTTTCATCAAGAGAAAAATCGCTAAATTTCCGCAAATCGTAATTATTTACTCTTACGAAAGTCTATTGTAACTGGGGGAGACGAGAGTCAAAACAATATATAAGCGTTGCAAATGGCGGGGACATTGGGCCCAAGGATAATCGGCCTCACACCAAACAATGCGTGATGAGGATTTAACTGAAATGTTTGGTTTTGCACTGGTATAGCACTGTTGCACCCGATTGAATGGACTTGCTCATCTGTATGTAAATAAATCGCAAGTAATAATCGCAAGTTGTCGTTTTAAAGCTATACAGAACTCTGAAACTTCCATTAGGCCCTAATCTTGACATTGTTCTGAAATTGTTACTAAGAGTATTACGTAAACAGGCAAAACATACACAGTTCCATTTTGATTGATTTTTTTTTCCGCAAATAAAGTTAGAAACCAATAATTCATTATCAGGGGCTTGAACAAAAACAATTTTGGAACGTTTATCTTAAGGTTGAATTTAAAATACTTGATTAAAATAAGTGATACTCGAGAGGGAATAGAGGTATCACGCTTATGATGTAGGCCCATTTGACCTTCCCGTTTATTCAGACGTGGCTCTACATAGAAATTTTTTCACCGGCTATATTTATGAAGATGTACTCTGAAAAATAATGTCTAGTTTTACACGCCGAAATGGCTTAGAACGCATCTCCGGCGATCTAGGATCCCAGAGCTTCCGGGGCCTAGGCCCCCCCCCCCCCTTCACAAGACGTATAACTACCTACTGCGGGTGGGACTTGCGCCCCCCCCTTTCACGAAATCCTGTATCCGCCCCTGAAAAGTACTGAAAAGCTTCTGAAATGTATGTCTTTAGAAAAATAGCTGATACGTTCTACATTCAGTTTTAACTGCAAAATATCAGCATTTGGCAACTCATGCCACTTTAATGAAAATGAAGTAAATGTTGATTTGTGTAAAGACACCATTTTATTCTGCTATATCCTAAATAATTGTGCTCACTCTCAGATTTTTCTTTTTTTTTTAACAGGATTTACCTTTCGGACGAAATGAAAAAACTTTGGACCTTTATTTCCCGATGAACTCAAGTAGCCGTAGCCTAAAGCCTGTGGTTGTGTTTGTGTATGGAGGCTGTTGGGCCCGTGGGGATAAAAATATGTATGGTTTGCTGTGTTCTCAAGTTGCTGATAATCTCCAGGCTATTGTCTGCTGTCCAAATTACTCCATCTATCCACAGGTAACACTTATAAAAACTAGAAATAATGTAGACAATTATTTGACTGATATGGTGGAAGTACAAGGGTTTGCTTGTAAGGCAGATGGGTCGCTTTGTTCATTCATTTTTCATGTCACCCTTGGGGATATCTGCAGGTGTTAAGTCAGTTTGGTATTGAAGAATCAAAATTTTATTTTTACATACATTGCATGTAACTTATGGTAAAGATTGATTGATTGCTGTTTTATGCCGCACTCAAGATTATTTCACTTATATGGCGGCGTTGCCAGATTTTGTGGTGGAGGAAACCGGGCTTATTGCCCGGAGGAAATCCTGACCTTCGGCGAGTATCTGCAACTCTTCCACATACAGCTGCCGACTGAAAAATCCACTCAGAAATTTTTCAATTTATATTCGGTCTGATAGTTGATTCGGAAACTTTAAGACTGCTTTTTGGGTTCTTACCTTTTTCTCCCTGCAATATGATATCTAAACGATTATGAAATAAATATCACTCCCTAAAGTTGATTTTAACACAGATACCCAATGTTTCTATTCGAAGGGTTATGTAGATGACATGATCCAAGATGTAGTTGATTGTGTGGCCTGGATTTATGAAAACATACATGAACATGGGGGCAATAAGGTATGAACAACAGTTTGTTTTCCTTCTGTAATTAGGTTTTGCACCAAGAACTCTAAAACTAAATTGTTTTCAAACATGGCTTTACATCTAATCAACATTTTTTGCTTGATTTTACGTATTTTCTCCTGGTTAAATGAACCTTATATTCTGCTATGCAAGTTTTAATCTAACTTCATCTGGTCTTACAAAGCTGGTACCAAAATCATCATATGATAGATGTGCAAGTCAGCATGATTTCCACATCCAATTAATATAGTCTTTTTTATTAATTCAATGAACCGAGTAAGTGAGAAAAGAATTCAGTTATTATTTCATAAAACTTAGTGCCAGTTGAAATTTGAAGGAAATGGTACTTGTCATATGCCATGGTAATCTGTTTGGATAAATATCTTAACAATTGCTGCATCACCCCTTTTCTCTCTGTCTGTCAACTTATTTCAGAACTTATCCTACATTGTAGCTGCTATGTCCAGCCATATTATACAAATGCAATTTTTGAATGAATGTTATCTGGATAAGTTCATACTAGAAAGTTTACACTAAAAATAGGCAATGTTTGGGTGAGAAATGTCTCCCAACTGGTGTAAGAGCATAATGGAATCTTGGAACATTTATACATTTTAATTTTATCTGACCTAAGCCTTTATCTTTGCCTGCTGAAGACCTATTTGGATATGGGTTTTGATATTTTATGGTTTTCAATATTATTGTACTCCGACTTCCTATATACATGTAGCAGCATGTTTATGATTTACACTACTGACAGAGCTTAG
Organism: Lepidochitona cinerea; assembly: GCA_963971465.1. Lineage (NCBI taxonomy): Eukaryota > Metazoa > Mollusca > Polyplacophora > Chitonida > Tonicellidae > Lepidochitona > Lepidochitona cinerea. The sequence goes on from OZ020551.1 coordinate 9,519,503, forward strand.
TAGCGGGTACTTTGTCCAAGAACTGTTGAGATTGTACTAGTATATCATCTCTCTAAGATACTCTTTGTAGGATGATTCCATGTCCATCTTATTTTCCTAACTGTTCAATATTGTCTGAAAATGATGAGGTAAACCCATTGCTATTATAACACTGTGAAGTTGTTTATAGGATAAGATGATGTTAATGGGTCATTCAGCTGGTGCCCATCTAGCTGTCATGGCAGTTTTAGAACTACTCCACGATGAATGGGTGCATGGTATTCGTGTTGAACCTCCGGACAGTGATGCTATGGAGCTAGATGAACAACATTTTGATGGCAGTGATGAAGATAATGCAAAACCTTCCAGCTCAGCAGGTTCCTCGTCCAGTTTCGATGTTATTAATGGGAACGGAAATGGTGAACAGAAGGAAGGTGTGTCTAGTATGGAGGGAAGCTCCACATCTTTTATATTACTACCCCGGGAAGGAGAAGACATACAGGGTAGTACTGGAGATGAAGGGCTAGGTGCTAGTGAGGAGGGTATGTCAGACAATAGGGAGGAACTACAGAGAGGGAACAGCCAAAACTCCGACTCCATTGAAGTGTTAGATATGTCCAATGTAACAGACTCGGAAGATTCTAAGGGAGACAATCCTGACCTGTCTTACGACGAAGATGATGACGATGATATGTCAGCTAAAGATGAAGAAGATTCTGTGATAACTGTTAGACCAAGAGTTATTGATCGGCAACCCACACTCATGGATCTCGGCAAATGTATAAAGGGCATCATAGGTGAGAGTAATAAAGCTTAGGTAAATGATATAACTTTATTCTATTTTGTCATTCAGACCCTTAGAATTGATATTTGGATGATTATTAGCAGATTAACTTTAAAAGATCATCTTACTATTTCCTTAAATAAAATCTATGCATTTAATGAGTTATTAAATTGGCCTGAAAAATTTTGATTGAATTTTTTTTTAGCTGAATTCCTTTTAAAAAGTAATGGCTATTTTTCTTAAACAACACAAATAAAGAGCTTTTCATTGATATCACCCTCAGAATTGCATGTTATGTAATTGCTTAGAAAAATCTGAAATATCCAACACACAAAACTCCTGTATCCCGGCTAAGTTTGTCATTAAAAAACCAAAGGGGTGTGCCAATATTCATGTAAAAGTCACCGCTGAAATGTAAGTGGTCTAAAGCATGTAAAATTCAATCTGAATCATTCAAGAAAAACAAGGCTTTAGACCGGAACAAGTGAAATAAGCTTGAGTGAGGTGTATCAAATAAGGTCTTCAAGTTGATTTGGGGTGAACAGCCAGCAGAGTGAAAGTCCTAAAGTCTGACGTAGGCTTTCCATCGATGCATTGTGGGTTCCAATGCCACTTAGACCAAATAAAATTAAAAAATTTCTCAGTCTTCTGTGGAAGAGTTGCCAGGTTCTTGTCGACGGTCAGGGCTTTCCTCCAGGCAAAGAAGCCGGTTTCCTCCCCCACTAAACCTGGCAATGCCGTCATATTAGTGAAATCTTGAGTGCGACATTAAAAAACCTCAATCAATCTTTCTTTCTAATCTACCATTGAATCATTCATGTTTCAATTCAGGCCTGGCTGGAGTATATGATATTGGTGAACATTATGAGTATGAGAGATGTTGGGGTATAGAAGACATTTCACCCATGTCCAGGGCTATGTATGGAAATGAACATTTTGACCGATTCTCTCCTTCCATTATTGTCAAGAATCTCACTAGAAGTGTCAAGTAAGCATATCTTGGATTCCAGCTTTCCTTTTTGTGCGTTAAGCATTTGTCCTCTATTCTCTTGCAATATATATCAAGGTTCAGATAACCTACTCAAATCGTGTCAAAACGATCATAATCACGTTTATGAATAATTTTGCTACCTACCAGTGTCTAATATGGACGAGCATGATCATTCAGTAAATATTATTTGTTCGCTGAATTCACTTTCTCCCCCTAAAGTCTCAAACTTCCCCGCCATTGATAATGTAACACTGTTCTGCTGTTTTTTAGTTTTTATACGCCCGGCTTGAAAAGCGGGCTGTATTATGGTATCATCTCCGTCCGTCTGGCAGGACGGCAGTCCGGAAGCCAGACGGAAGTCCGGCAGTCCGGCGTCCGCTTTCCCTTCCGCTCCATAACTTCTAAAGTTTTGATTCCATCTGCACAATTTTTTCTAAGTATATACCTTATGGGTAGAAGGTGTGTCGCAAACTATTTTTAACATCACTGGTTACATAATATGGGAGTTATATTGGATTATGTAATATTCCCTTCCGCTCCATAACTTCCAATGTTTTGATTCCATCTGCACAATTTTTTCTGAGTATATACCTTATGGGTGGAAGGTGTGTCGCGAACTATTTTTGACATCATACATTGCGTAATATGGCAGCTATATTGGGTTATGTAATATTTACTTTTTCTCTCCATAACTTTAACAAATATGATCCGATGTCTTCAAATCTTTCATGTTACATACCATATTAACAGACAGTGTGTAAAAAAATTGTTTATGATATCAACTATTGCAAATTATTGGATTATGTACATTCCCTTTTATTCTTACTTTCATTTTCATGAAAATAACCTTTAAATTATAAAATGGCTTCTACTTTTCCGATTCTCATCAAAAAAGGATTTTTACAAATTGCAATAATGTTTCTAAATTGATTAAGACTATTCTTAAATCAATATATAACGTTTTAATCAAATGAAAAATACATATAAGGATTAAAGTTTTATCTACAGACCAAGAGATAAGTATCCCAGCTTTGGTCTATTTACCTTGTCAACTTACAGTTAGCTTTCAGTCTCTCTTGAGAGATTTATGGCTAAACCAGGCTTTGTGTACCACATGGCCCCATAAAACAGTGGGTGACATTAGCCATGGACCCATAGCCAAATCTATTGTAAACATTTGGTCTATGATAAAATTAGAAGTAATAACCTGTAGGTATATGGGGAGATTTAGAATATTGTCAAGATGTCTATGGCCAAATAATGTAGATAAAAAATATTATGAGAAAAATTGTCAAATCTACTTGAATTGGTGTGAGCTGCGAAATTACCAATTAATTACATTTGTTTAAGTATGATTAGTAAATTATAAACTGCTTTTCTAAAAAATTGAAACATTTTAGTGCAACCTTTATTGACAACAAACAATGTTTAACATCGTGTTTTAACAGCAGCGAGAATTGATGACTTGTACCGTGTACAAATCTTGTTAATAATTGTTGATCCAAATAGCCCATTTTAAACTTGATACAGATGGATTTTAAAGGTTTTAGTGGTAAGATTTCATTTTGTTGACATACACTGTAACATCACCTTTTACCAAGCTTCACATAATAAAACTGGCAACGTCGCCATATACATGTAAGTGAAATAATCTTGAGCGCAGCGTAAAACACCAAACAATTCATCAATCAATCATTTACCAAGCTTCAACCTCTTCCCTCTGAATTTTGAAAATTAAATTCAAATAAATATGGAAGGATTTGTTTTGGTATGGCTGCAGTTACTGTGCCTTTCCGGGCGTATTTTGGGTTTCCCGAAACTCTTGTTAAACCTTAAATTTACTATTCCCATAGATAGTACCTACAAACTGTACAAACACTTGCCTTTTGACCCTAGGAGAAAGAACAATCTGCATTTTACACAATAAAATCAAAAAATCTTGCCCTAACATCCTGTATAGTAATCTAGGCTAATGCCCTGTACTGGCTATCCGTTTGTACATACCGCGCATGCGCGAACCTTCCCTTCCGGTCTACCTCTTTCAACTCTGCAGAGAAGAGATCAACACTGCAAATTATACTAAGTATACTTTTCTTACTAATCCTTCTCTCTGAATCGTTTTTGGTAGGAAATTTTACTGTCCCTAGCGGTTAGATACCCTCCCCTAGATTACTAGAGGGTTTCTGACCAAAAAATGTCCTGTATTTTTTTGTTTTTGGAGAGTTTTCGGACTCAACCCATCTCAACCCACATATATGCTGTCGTGGGTCCAAAATTCGTCACCACGCGGTCGGGTTGTTGTGGCTCACCACCCTCCCATACAAACACTATTACATATTTTCATAGGCGATTTTTTAAAGCGGGGTGCGTCCCTGTTTAAATAAATTACGTTCCATTACTAAATTTTAAATCTTTTTCGTTGTTATTTTTAGATTAAAAATTTGTGATGGAAAATGGTGTCTAGTGCCTGTGGAGGCACTTACCCCACGAATACCTGCCAAGAATATCATCAGCAGCGAAGCCTCAGAGGAAGAGTAGCAGGTCCCGAAGTTCTTCCTGGTCCAGTAAGGAGGGCAATTCTTCGAAACCGAGGAGGTCCTCGAAGAGGGGGGGGGGGGGGGGCGATCACGCGATCTCCCCAGACTCAGCGGACGAGGTTAAACGGTCCAGGCAAGTCCTAAATCAATAACTATTATTTATTGTAATAAAAAGAAAAAAACGATATATAATATAACAGGAATGAGTAATTAATAACGAGTTAGTAAAAAAAAAAAAAAAATTTCTGTGTTCTCTTGTTGATTATCTCTTCTGATTTGGCTGTCGTTGATGCTTTGTTGGGATTAGCTCTCAACATATGTTCTGTTCATTTTGCTTATCTTCGACAGTTTGTCTCAAGCCAGCGACCGAACGTCAGTTACACCTTCCCATACGAAGTCTGCGTGTCGGAACACCCGTCAGCCGGAACCCACGCAGAGGTCAGACGCAGAACGTTTGTGTGCCATGGAACAAACGTTAGAGGGCGTTAAATTCTCAATTGCCAAGCTCGAGTAAATAAACAACTCGGGCGCGGCAATCGAGGGGCCCAGATCTTCACGATCTAAACAGGCTTCTGCGACCACGACTGTGCACCCAAGCACACGAGTCGAGTTGCCTGACGTCCAGGGCGGGTTGATCAGGCAACGACCGGCAACCTTGTCCCTGGATCAGTCGAACCGCCAGGAGGCGCTCCCTGAGACCAGGAGATGGGCGGACCAGTTCTTAGAGGGCGACTACCAGACTAAAACTTGGTCAGGGAACTACCTCCAGCCGAACGTCCAGTATCCCGAACCGGAGCCCACTGGAGAGGAGTCTCCGACGGATTCGGCGGAAGATACGGATGATCAGGGTTTTTCAACTACTGAACAAGGCGGTTCGACCACGTCTGTACGCCCAGGCACACGAGTCGAGCTGCCGGACATCTGAAGTGGTTTGAGCCTTCGGCGTCATCCCAACTTCTCGATCTGTCGAACCGCCAGGAGGCTTAAACATACAGCGGCCTCGACCACGAATGTACGCCCATGTACACAAGTCGATCCGCCTAGCAACCAGAGTGGGCGAGTCCTGCGGGCGTTATCCCAAGTCTGGATCTGTTGAGCCACCAGGATGCTTAAACATTCGACAGCCTCGACTAGGGTTGTACGCCCAGGCCCACGACTCGACCCGCCTGACATCCGGAGTGGGTTGGTTACCGTACGGGCCTCACCCCAACTCTGGATCTGTCGAGCCGACGGGAAGCCTCAACATACAACGGCCTCGACCACGACTGTACGCCCATGCACACGAGTCGATCCGCCTGACAACCGGAGTGGCTTTGTGGGCCTACGGGCGTCACCCCAGCTCTGGTATTGTCGATCCACCTGGGGGCTTAGCATACGGCGGCCTCGACCCTGACTGTACGTCCAGGTACACGAGTCGGCCACCTGACAACTAAAGTGGGCTGATTGTAATACTGGCGTCATCCCAAGCTCTGGATTTGTCAGTCCACAGGGGAGCCTCAAATTACGGCGCCTTCGATTACGACACTACCCACGGGTTCATGAGTCGATCGGCCTGACAACTAGAGTGGGGGGAAAGGCTAACAGCCCTAACCCAGGTTCTGGGTTTGTCAAAACGCCAAGAGGTGTTCCAAGAGGCCTAAACCTACCATGTTTCGGCCATGGATGTACGCCCAGGTGCGAGTCGAACCGCCGGCGGTTATCATCCCAACTGTCAAACCAACAGGAGACGGACGATCAATATTTGACTTTCTCTGAACTCCTGGACTATATCTACCAGCTGCTGCTCAATTTAGAGCGGGCCACTGGGGTGACCGGTCGACAGCGGGAAATCGCCCAAGCGTGGGAGTCTCCCCATCCGATAAGCTAGGCCCTGGACCCCGCCTGGTTGCCTTTGATTTTTTTTTTTTAAATGTCAGCCCGGGGCCTACTTACACAAATCATGCGGCGCGGGTTCGAATCTTACTCAGAACAAATACATTTCTGAGAGGACTCGTCACTCAGTCGCCGTATGGAAAGGGGTTACCAGGTTCTCACTGAAGGTTGGGGGCTTCCTCCAGACGATGAGCCCGGTTTTCCTCCCCAACTTATCCTTGCAAAACTGCAGTATAAGTGGAATAAGCCGAAATGTAGCGTAAAGCATTAACCATGCAACCCTTTCCCCTGAGGATCGGGGATTCCCTCCCCCACTAAACCTGACAAGTTGCCCGGTTAGTGAAATAACATGGATTGCGGCAAAAAATCAGCGATTAATACATTAATCAGATTCCCCCCCCCCCCCCCCTTGGACCCGCAGGACGACCTGCAAGTTGTGTCATAGGACATGAGGGGGGGGGGGGGGAGGTACGTAAACAGAAGACTATTAGCCGATCATGACGACTGGTAATATCTAGGAACCCCTGAGCCTGTTTTCATGCTAAAATTTTCCCTCGTCAACGAGCAACCTTGGCGAGGACTAATCTTCTTGGATTCAGGCTCTTGGCAGTATTGTGAGCCCTCATCCATAGTTTATGGGATCAGGCTTTAGGAGGTTTGGTCTTGGGGGGTCCCCTACGACCTTCACAGTATACTACATATGAGACTTGACACTAGTGCAGGGCGAGGTTGCACTCGTCGGGCACACGTGCGTTGGCACAGCCTTCGTCAAGATGGGTATGTGGAAGACTCCCAAGGTACTTGCCGGAGTGCGGGGTTTACTCCGGACGGTAAGCCCGGTCTTCCTCCCCCACTAAACCTGGCTACGCCACCGTATAAACGGAATAGCTTTTGCGTGCAGCGTAATTCTTCGATCAATCAATCGTCAGGTTGGACTGCTCACCCGGCCTGCTCGCAGATTTCAAGGCTGACCAATAAATGATATCACTACTGTGCGGTTGTAAATTAATAACAGCCCGTTCGTAGTTTAAAATGGTGCGCTGTTTGTTATTTTCTTGTGGCATTGCGTCATGACAGCTTACTATTAAAGGGGTATGAGCTGCCAAAATGTTGATATTTTGACGTCACAACAGAATGTTGAAATTATGCTATTTCTCTCAAGGCGTATAATTCAAAAGCTTTTTAATGCTTCTGGGCTCGAAAATGTACGATAAAGAATGAATGAATGGTCGTCCCGGTTATTTAAATTTTGCTTACTTTCGAACACGTTTTCGGTTCGTACAGGCCACTTTAAATTATTACCCTGACAGTTTCCTCTCGCAGTTACCATTGCAAAATGACAACTTTTACATTATGGCGGTTGCCGTATGCGGAGGAGTTGCCATGCCGAAGGTCGGGGGTTTCCTCCGGGCCCAGGTCCTTCCCCCACAATCTGGCTACGCCACCTTATAGGTTAAATAACTTCAGTGCGGCGCGAAGACCAATCATCAATCTAAGTACAAGACCGAGCTCCTAGTTCATTAGAATGTCATTATCTTCTAATCTTAGACGGACTTCTTGCCAACTGGTTTTCAAGTAAATTCCTTTTTTTCCAAAATGAGCAAAAGGAAAAAGTACCGTACCTGTTCTGACTACAGATCTTAGGTTCGAACATAAACCATACTAGAGATGTTTTTCTCCCGTCAATTGCTGGAATTGTCCTCTTTCCGCCATCTTCATGATTTCCCATGCCGGGGAAAGAAAGGAGCTGTGATTGGCTAATCAGCAACGACTCGGCTGATAGGCCTGTTGGATAGTCGACTGTTACACCCTTTCGCCATTACGGGTCGACGGGATGTGAACGCAAGCCGACAGTACTTGTGTATATTACCGTAGTAAGAAATACACGAACAGTCGTTATTCCTAGTATGTACGGCCACTTGAGCCTGGGTGCTGACTTTGCTTGTCAAGACGCAGAAAGTCTGCAGATTTGAGCGCGGACCTTTGCGAAGACCATATGTCTTCCGTCGGTCTTCGAAGACCACCGGTCTTCGTAGCCGACACAGGAATGTTGCTTATTCCTTTCCGAGTGAAGTTTATTTCCAAGAAATAAATAAATCAGTAAAATAAAACACATTTCTCTAATAGAGAATATATTTCCTGTGCAATCTTCGTTTACCAAGCCGCTTGATAAACGATGATGTCCCTACACGATGTCCTTGGATTATGAGGGCTTATTTCTTGGAAGGCTGAGGTCCGTGACTCAGTAGGTATAGCGTTAGACGCTCAATCCAAACAGCCTTCCGCCAATGGGTCGCGGGTTCGAATCCCACTCAGTCCAAAAAAAAAAAAAAAAAAAAAATGGAAATTTTTTTTTTTTGGACTGGGTTTTCACTCGAACGACCTTTGTGGGATGGTTGCCAGTTTCCAGCGGAGGGTCGTGGTTTTCCTCCAGGCACACAGCCCGTTTTCCTCCCACAATAAAACTGGCGACGCCGCAATATAAGTGAAATAATCTTGATCGCAGCGTAAAACACCAAACAACCTATCAATCTATCTGTCTTGGAAGTCACCGACGACTTTCGCAGACTATTGTCTCCGCGACATGACTTTAGTACGCGGTGGGTTGTATTCACTCGGTCCGTTGGTAGCGGCCCACACAGCGTTCAGGGAAAGATCTAATTCATCCTGGCCCACTGGACACCTGAGGACGGATCCAGGAGAGTTCGAGGTGAGTAATACCGAGGTTACCATTCTTTACGCGGGAATCAAAAAAACTTGGTTAATGCTCTGTACGGCGTATTAGTCCCTCCTCCGGACTGTGGCATGCGAGGCAAGTGTTTGTACAGTTTGTAGGTACTATCTATGGGAATCTGAAGAATTGGAAGAATAATTCTCATATTCCTCCAAGATATACCTACCTGTACAAACAGTTAAACCCAGCCCATCCTCCCCTCACTATTACGCCTGCAAGCGTTGAAAGAGGTAGACCGGAAGGGAAGGTTCGCGCATGCGCGGTATGTACAAACGGATAGCCAGTACAGGGCATTAGCCTAGATTACTATACAGGATGTTAGGGCAAGATTTTTTGATTTTATTGTGTAAAATGCAGATTGTTCTTTCTCCTAGGGTCAAAAGGCAAGTGTTTGTACAGGTAGGTATATCTTGGAGGAATATGAGAATTATTCTTCCAATTCTTCAGTTTATACTTAAAGCTAAATTAGTTATGAAATGTTTTGACACTATTTCGGTAAGTTACATTGTTATTTCATTGTTTAAGTTGTGTATTTGGGCTTTTTATACGCCCACTCTTAAAGCGGGTGTATATTGGTATACCGTTGTCCGTCCCGGATTCGTGTCCGCTCCATAACTTAAAACATATTGCCTGAATTTAGTTTTTCTATTCTGATATATGTAGCTTATGGGTAGACGGTGTGTCGCGTACCAAAATTAAATTGGAGTCTCAATATTTTTGGCGACCAAAACAGTCACCAGCCTTTTGGCATTGAGTTTCTCTGGAACTATTCGATGGATTTAATTTTTTTTCTTCAGATATAACTAGCTTATGTATAGATGGTGTGTTCTGTACCAAAATTAAATTGGGGTCTTGATATTTGCGGCGACCAAAACGGTCATCAGCCTTTTGACATTCAGTAAACCCAGAACTATTGCATGGATTTTGAAATTTTTTTTAGTTATAACTGGCTTATGAGTAGATGGGGTGTTCTGTACCAAAATTAAGTTGAAGTCTTGATATTTGCGGCGACCAAAACAGTCACCAGCCTTTTGACATTGAGTTTCTCTGGAACTATTCGATGGATTTAAATTTATTTTTAGTTATAACTGGTCTATGAGTAGATGGTGTGTTCTGTACCAAAATTAAGTTGGAGTGTTGATATTTGTGGCGACCAAAACAGTCACCAGCCTTTTGGCATTGAGTTACTCCGTAATTATTTCATGGATTATAATTTTTTTTCTTCTAATATATGAAGCTTATGATTAGACGATGTGTCCTGTACAAAAATTGAATTGGGATCTCTATATTTGTGGCGACCAGAACAGTCACCAGCCTTTTGGCATTAAGTAACTCATTACTTATTGCATGGATTATCAATTTTTTTTCAGTTATAACTATCTTATCAGTAGACGGTGTGTCTAGTACTAAAAGTAAATTGGAGTCTCGCTATATGTGTTGACAAAAAACAGTCACCCAGCCTTTAGGCATTCAGTAATTGAGGAAATGGCTTTTATTCTGTCTGTGGTTTCACAGAATAACTTAGTTATATCCAAACAACTTATTTGATAACCAAGGTGACCAAATGAGTTGCGCCCTTCTTTCTATTGTCTAATCTGTAATTAAATGAAATTGCTGTTGTATGCCTATATGTAGTGTAGACACTTTTGCAAGTAGCTATGCTTTGGTACAGCTTTCAGATATAGGTAGCAGCTTATAGGTATGTGATCTGTCAAATACTAAAATTCACCAAGCCCCAGTCTTATTTAGGTGACTGAAAGATTCTACCAGCCGAAATTCTGTTTAAAGCATGTCTTTAATATTGAATATTAAGATAGTGTGCTACAATGAATTTACCCTTGCAGGCATATTATGAGTTTCTTAAACTCTTGTTAATTGTAGTGAGCCATGACTCCAAAATACGGCAGTCAGAATAAAAAAAAATACTCTGCATGCACAATTACTAAAAGTTCAGTTGCCCTAAATTATGTGGAACAGGTTGTAGATACTTGCCAAATGTGCAAATAGCTCCTCACCCACTAAACCAGGCAACACTGTCATGTAAGTGATATAATCTTGAGTGTGGTGCAAAACATCAGTTGATCTATAAAGTAGGGCTTAATACATGTCGGTCGTTAATTTAAAATATAACAAATTGATTGTATGTTTTTTCCAGATTGCCTGTGATGGTGTTAGCACATGGGAACCAAGACAATAGAGTTCCTGTTAGTTCCAGTTCGTGTTTTGCTGAAGCATTAGCTGACATATTTGCTGATGTGACTTTACGATTAATTCCGGACTGTAATCACACAGATATCTGTTTAGACATGATGGATGTGGGACGTAGACATTATGAAGCTGTAATGAACATTATAATGGAGACTGGACAAAAGATATTTTGATACATGTGTTGTGCTAGCTCTAATTCTGTGTGATATCTAAGTTATTGTGTCTTTTTAGATGGCATCATTTTGTATATCCTGGAATTCAATAGCATGGAAGTCAGTTTTCTATACGAAATGAGTTTGTTTCTTGTGAAATATGTCAGCTCTTTTTCCATGTGCAGCTAAACCTACATGTTTATTGGGAAAAATTCTCTCTCGGTCAACAGACTTTAATCTTCAAACTGAATTACACAGATTGTGGTCATAGAAGTTCATTTAGAAGTGTACATTTATATTTAATAGTTTATTTTCTAACCTTCTGTTTCTCACAAAACCAATATTATCCCCTGATTTCCGTCAGTCTCGTACATTACGTTTTCTCAAAGTATCAGTTTAATCTACGATACAGTAACCAATCATTTTAGTCTTCATATATAGAATAAGATATTCTCTAGTACAAATACCTCATTATTTTTCTTTTGATCTGATGACAATCAATTTATCAATATTATTCCTCATATATTAGTAATGTACATACCTTCTTATCGTCACATGTAACTTTTGTCAGGTTATCTTACTCTGGTTTATATCAATCAACACTGAATACTTACCGGTAGTTATTATATTTCAATAACGGCTAAAGGTAGGGAAAAAACAACTTTTATGTATTGTCATTTTGAGAAGTTTGCCTGGCTATAACATTCCATTCTGCATGAAGTTCCTCTCCCTAGTTGAATTACTAGATCAAAACAGCTTTCTAACTTACCAAGTCATGGGCTTCAATTCCTTACAGATACGGTACCAGGAAATGAGTGAAATCCAACTCCTAAGTTACCTGTCATTGTTTTAAACATGCTTGCTTTTCATCCCCATGTATACACTTTAAACCTAACTGGATGTGTCCTATGTTTAATTTTAGTGCTTTTAGCTATAATAAGATCGTGTGAATTTGTTTTCTTGTCAAACAGTATACGGTGACAAGTGGGCGTTTAAATGGTTGTTTAATCCAAAGCCTTATATTTTTCCTGTTTTGTGATTCTTTCTCGTTTGTGTCATAATTTTTAATGGTAGAAACCAACTGAACAAGAAAGAAAATTCACACATTATCAATGAAATAAAGGAAAGACAACACATGGAACTACAGAAAGTAGTCAACCCTTCTCCTTATGGTTTTCTCTAATACGATACCAGATTTCTTCTTGTTTTCCACAGCCAACCAAAACCACAATAGTAGGCGAGAATTTCCTGGAAGGCGCTGATAATTTTGACTAACTACTCCCTTATCTCATTTCACCTGTAATATCACAATGTTAAATCATTAACTCTACCAGTACATTTCCCTCATTTAGATTCAGATATTTATTTAGGTACTCCCAAAGAACGTCAAAAATTATCAAATATCGGAGTAATAATATTTTCACTAGGAAGTCAGCATTTTCTACTTTTCAGTTTACAGATATCAACCACAACTGTATCTCAAGCTTTTTTGTTTTTAATCCTGTGCCATTATCAATCAAGAGAGAAAAATGTTGAAAAAAATTTTTTGTTTAAAGGCAAAAAATGCATTTTTTTTTTGTGGATAGTAAATTCTTTTGTTTTTACCCAATGTTACCAATGATTTAGTTACAGGACAATTTTTCTTTGGTGGATTTTCCTTCAGTACTCTTTTCTGGGTGGTTCTCATTTGCTACTGCTTGATATAATTATTAGTACCTGTACAGAAGGTAACTTTATGATGTAAATAAATAATGATGTAAAAAATGATATTGCCGTTTTGTTAGTCTCCACATTGTGTTACATAAACTGCTAGTCCAAAATATGTTGAGTGTATAGAACCCACATGGGTTTCTTCAATGTAGTCACATCAGAATAACTTCAATCCACCAAACTTATTGCGAACTAGTCTACTGTAGACAATCACATCGAATGGGACTACATTTTCAGCACAACCATATAACAGAAATAATCCTTAGTGCTTCATAAAACATATCTCCATACCAATTAATCACAGTTTTGCATGCCATCATACTCTTGGTGTTGCCATATTTTGTGCATGTTTTTCTTGAAAAATGACAGAAATTCTGCTACCGGTTTGGATGATGCCCGGAATCAAATCAAACTTCTCATGAGATTAAGGCAATGCTAGATGATAATAATTAGCTCAAAACCTGACCACTGTCCCATCTGGGATGAATATGAAACGCCTTTGTATTATAGTCAGTCTACGAGCAGCAGTTTGGCTCGCTATTGTCTGTCCCAGACACCCCGTGAAGGCATTCCGATTCATTCGCAGTCCATATATCCACGACATCGGTAAGGTGCGGAATGAATCGGAATACACAACACGGGTTTCGGCACTCTAAAACTTCGGGGATTTATGTATGTGCGTGTCAAAACCGACCTGTAGCAAGTGAAGATAGCCGAAGTGTGTTCCGAATGGGGTTTCGTCTATTCTCGAGGCTGATCGGAATGCCGTCACGGGGTGTCTGAAACGAACAATAGCGAGCCAAACGTTCTGTCTGTAGACTGACTACAATACAAAGGCGTTTCATATCCCTTTCATATTCATCCCAGGTCCCATACAGGTGGATAAGATGAGAACCCAGGCAGAAATATGTTCACAACAATTAACCGATTGCTTGATGACGTCACTTGGAAATTACGCGGACAGCATTTTGGGAGATTGAGGGATATTCACATAAGTTAACAAAATGGTGTAGTTAGTGAGTGAGTGATTTGGGTTTTACGTCCTGCTCAACAGTATTTCAGTTATATGAAGACCTTGTCTCCTTGTTGCAGGGCGGATTTCCACCGCTCTTTTAGGTGCTGCCTCACAGAGACGACTTGCCGAAAACAACCAGCAAGCCCCCTCACCCAGTCACAGTATACTGACACCGGGCCAACCAGTCGCTGCTCAAACTCCTATTGCTGAGCGCCAAGTGAAGCAGCAGCAGCTACCACTGTTAAAGTCTTTGGTCTGACTCAACCCAGGCCTGAAGCGGACGCTCTACCGACTTAGCTATCGGGGCTGGTACCAAAATGGTGGAAGGAATAATACTTTATCGAAAAAAGGATGTAAAAGGTGCCAGATCTTTTGACGGCGCTTATCTCACATGCTTCTGACTTGAAGACGTGCAGTTCGGTACACATGTTGTTTTCGTAACTCTGTCAGTATCAACTGTTAAATACGTTATGTCATCAATGTTTTCCAAGGAATTGACGTCTTACTAAATCAAGTACCTGTTAACAAAATAACGAACTGATGTACATTTTTCCCAGAAAGCTTTGCTTCAGTCTATGTGACATCATCAGGCTCGGCGGTAATTGGGATTACAACAGGCAGCCTAGTGGTGCGATTAAACCTTGAATGACCGCTCCACAGAGTCAGCCCATAATAGGCCTACCGTTGTCAACCCAAGAAAAGAAAAATAACACTGATGTTCACTGATGATTTTTTATTGCTAAAACCTCTGTAAACTTCCATGTTATGCTGATAATTTTCAGTGTGTGTTAAAACTCCCCCTCTGGGTGATGGGTTTTAACACTTCTACAAGGGGCTCTGCTAAAATACCACCAGCAGCATTCACAGGACAAATTATCTCAACAAAAGAGAAATGATAAAACAACTTAAGATATCACAAAAATTACATATAATCACACTAGCTTCAGAAACCTCAGACAAAGCAAAGATAATCAGCATACATAAAAATTCATCAACAAAAGATATTAATCCGGTAAAGCTATATTTTGCGAAATGTGCATTCCATGCGGCTGATAATTGATTTAATACATAGAGCCGTAGGAAGTGTTCAAAACTAAATTGAATTGTTTAGTTATAATAACAGTTTGCCATAATTGGAGGTTATAAAGATTACGACAAATGGAATGCCTACAACATGAACATACTAGCCATTAATATGTTTGTGAATTAGTTTGAGAGAAGCGATATAATTTAGGATAGAGAGAGAAGACTTGACAGGACCTGATACTTCATAAACACATATTAGACTTGTGGATGGAAATGGAATGCAAAGCCATGACAGACAGTTTATCAAAGCAAAAATAAACTACATGTATGGTTTTCAAGTATCATCAAAATAATGCAAGCTTTTAAAGTTATTTCTATTATGCTATGGTTGATTTCTTGTCATATTAAGTTAAAATATCAAAACAATTGGTATTGATCTGTTCTAAAAACAAGTTAAAAATTTAAAGTACATAATGTTTTCTTCAAAGGGAAAAATCTGCTAAAATCCAAATTAAAATAGAGATTCCAAAATAAGGTAGATCAAAACAGAATATAAGCACAGTTATTTTAAAATATATATATATATATTAAAACTCATTCTCTTAACTAACAAATAATTTACACCTAAATCCCAGCAAATGATAAATCTCGGACTACATAATCTGCAATATATACATTAACAAAAACCAAGCACAACTTCATTGCACCCTATACAATTGCATAAAAATATCTACACGCAAATAATTTGCAGCTGTTGAAACTCATTAAATCAAGTCAAGACTCTAGTAAGTTATCAATGCCCCTTTGTAGGAAATGTTGTTTTAAAGTTTTCTCTAACAAAATAGCTATCACTTCAATTAAAATTAATCAGTCCAAAACATAATTTTCTGCTACATGCATCTATTTTTCAAGGAGGGGGGGGACTACCAAATGAAACAAAAGTTTAACTCAGAAAGTTGTCACAAACTGTATATTTCTAAGCTACGACTCATGGATCTAATGACTAGGTTTGGATAGAGTGGTGTAATTCAGCCATCAGTCCCTTCACTCTGGCTAAAAACTAACATAATGTATGTGAATGTATACAAGTGTCCAACAATCACAGACCATAATAAAAGATCTCGACTCACACATATACATATAACATATAAATCATCATAGTGCATAAAGCATTATCTGTACAACAATATTGAGCCCGTTGTTAGAGTTTCAGGTTTGAGAAGGTTCAGGCCCTTAACACGCATACCCACACACGCCCTCATACGCGTACACACCACAACTACATCGAACACTTGCTGATATGTTACACAAATATACTATAGATAGGAGATATTTTTACATTTAGTAAATATAATCCATAATGATCTGGCAGTCAGGGGTCAAATACTGTCTAAACATATATCAGTTCCAAGTCCTTGAATATCTGAAAACATCTGGGTAGTTACAAGTGTAAGTGAACAACTCTTTACAAGAGCTGTATCTTGTTGGCATCTTACATTGCACAGTCAATGCTAATACCCATTAGAATTATGAACATAAATTATTTACCTGAATTTGAAACTATTAAGGAAAACTTAGACTTGGACAGAACTAGTGTGGGTATTTCTTGAATTCCCAATGGGTACAAATAACTTCAATATGCACTGTAATGGTTTGGGCTGAGAAATATCCTCCCTTCCAATAAGTATATACAAATTATCTCTGCTCATTTCCATAATTAACAATGATTTTTATTATGTCCCTTGTGATGGCAAGTAGTAAACTTAAAACCAGAGATCAATAACATATTAATTAAAACTCATTATATTAGTTAGGAGGGAGAGGTAGTCAGATGGTATGTCAATAATATCTCCCTGTATGAAACAAAAACCCACCAGACAAGTCTGTGAACCGGAAGATGGGGTTGAGTAGATGAGGCAGAGGACCCAGAACATCCACCAAACTGATGGTGTCATGTAACACCAAGGACAACAACAACAACAACATTGTACAGCACCCCTTGGACAGACTGTAAACAGGAGAGATAACTCTGGGGTGTTCCTGTCCATTCCAAACCTTGGGAACTTTGCCAGTATTCATGGCACAAGACGGAGACCAAATAAATTATGCCTCTATTATAAAATATTCTACAAATCTATGTACACAAGGTCATCGGTGGTGATTTTGACTAGGCGAGGCCTTGTTGACCCCATCCGCTGCACCTGGCTCAGTTTTGGCAGCACCATCTACAACAGAACAATATTCATCTTAGCTTAAATATATACAACTTAAGACTGAGGGCTTATCAACTGTTGGTAACATCTTTTCACAACGTTGACCCAATATTAGTGCTTTGGTTGGGCAAAGAAGGTTAAAGAGTAATTCTTTCAGGATAACAGGTAAGCTGATAATCAAATTGTTTTGCTTGCTACATTATGACCTTTACGCTGCGTCAACACTATTAGACACAAACCTCATTTAAACATTAATAACAAAAGTCATTGTGGTAGTAGCGTGTTCTTTGTTCACTTCAGGGGTACAGTAAGGTTGTAGAAAACAAAAAATAAAATCAAAAAGGTATCAAAAAGTCTTGATAGTTACCTGTTTTTTCGTAATCCATAACCTCCTGATAGATCAGATCTAAAACAAAATATATTGTTAAATATAAGATGACAGAAAAATTACCAATTACCAAGTCAGAAGATTCAAGAAAAGTAACAATATAATGCATTTTCTTTTGAGAACAATGTTCATAAAAGGTTTAACAATACAATCTGGCCCATTAGTAGGACCTTTACTGGCCAAAGAACCTATATAATAGAGCCGACGTTAGGAAGCAGGAAGTCTTCGGCTTGCATTTTTTTTTACCACACTTTTAAATTTGTTAAGTATCAAGTACATAGTTAATAATATCAAATACAATGTGCAAAGTTTCGTCTTGATATCTTTCAAAATGAAAAGGCTAAACAAGTTCCAATCAAGTAGCGTTTTGTAAGCCACTCCATATATGGTACATCACAGGGAAAACAGAAATCAAGGGGTGAGACTATTTACCTTTCCACTGGTCTACTGTATGTTCTTTCTCATCTACTGAATGGTCATAGGGACCTGGGGCAGGCTGAAATAGTCATACACAACTGATATTAAACATAGTTTCATTATACTATAACCCAGTATTTACACTCGCTTGTTATCATAATCAATACATTATGGCCTGAGTGACGCTGTGACCCAGCAAAATAACTGGCAAAAACAACGTCCCAAAATGGCTAATGCAAGTCTCTATAACCCGAAGTGGAAGACTCATGCATCAGACATGTATTAAAAGTGACTGCAGCATGGTCTCTGGTTAGGTCATTGTTAAAATCGCCTTAGTTCAAAACATGACTGGAAAAAGGCACTATTATCAGCCCCAGGACAATATGCAATGCAGTACAAACCAATTTCCTCATTAATAAAAATGTCAAAGAAAATGTTTTCTTCTACATACAGTAATGTTGTACAGTACAATGTATGCTACCTTCTCTCTCTATCTTTGTTTATCTTTGAAAGGTGAAATCTGGGATAAATGAGAGATCCAAGAGTTTCAACAACTTACAGCATTAACTTCACTCTCATCATACCAGACATTGATGTATGGGTGCATAATGGCTTCATCCACGGATATCCTCTTCTCCGGATCAATCACCAACATTTTGGACAACAATTCTCTGGCTTTTTCTGCACATAGACCTGGGTGTTCGACACTGTTAGCCGGAAATAAACAGTCTGGGAACAAATTCTCAAAGCTGAGTCCAGCAAATCGGGGTCTGTTTTCCACATAGTTTCTCACCATGGGTTGTAACCTGTGCATAAAATCTATAGAGGGTGTTCCCAGCTGCTCAATGATCTTGTTCCATTGATCAATGTCTGGATCAATTGTCAAGGAATAATTACACCTTTAAAACAATCCAAATCTACACTCTTCAACTACTCAAGGATTTACAAACTTTCTCAGCCATGCATCTAAATTAGAGTAATTTAAACCAAAATGAAGCAGATCAGTATTCCATAAAATTTATACAAGCGAAGGACTATAGCAATTTTGTTATGTTGATCACCATATTTTTCATACAGAAACTGCTTATATTTGTGTACGGCTTATCTGTTGTTGTTGTTTCCAGATGGGAAGGAGACATGCATTAGGCAGCAAATCACTAGCTGTAGTCAAAAACAACTTATTTAATAATTTGCATCCAAATTTGAGGTCTGTGCTTTCGCTTAAATACCTTTGACTGTGTTACAGAATGTTTTATACAGCCTTCAAAGTTCAAAACAAGTTGTTATTCTTTGGTTTAGTTATAGATCAAGTTTCAGGGACCAAAATATGGGTTGTTGTATTAAAAACCCAAATGTGGTAAGACGATCGAACTAGTCAACGGTCTGTCACAACAATTACAGAGTTGCAACATAGTACGGCAGTTGATTTCGAGTTTGTTAAACAGTCTCCATAAGATAAGTTTGTTTATTTGCTGTCCTGCTGATGGAATAAATTTATTTTATTTAGGTTTAGCAGTTCACCAACTCAACAAATTTTGTGGAATTTGCTCTACACTTTTTTTGGAATTGATGAACTCAGCTAAAACATTAAAGAAGGTTAATTCTTGACACCAAACATTTACACTATAGTAACCCAATTTATTAACTTTAACCTTAAAGGATACGATCTGACCCTGGAAATAGAACTCCTCCTCGTATTAACTCTGCCATAATACAGCCAACAGACCAAATGTCAACTGAAAACAAAACAAAAACAATATATCTTAATGTTGACAAAAAGGGACTGTTCAGACAATATACAAGTTTTTATAATAATAATAAGATGTATTTCATATCATCCAAGTAACACAGAATTTGTGAAGGTAATTTCATTTATGGGTATTGATATGAAGCACTTACCATTCTCCTTATAGCCCATGCCAAGAATAACTTCTGGAGCACGATAATACCGGGTAACCACATAGGGAGTCATTTGAAAACCTGTGCCTGCTGTTCTCGCTAAACCGAAGTCCAAAATCTTCAATGTACAGTCGGATTTCACTACTATGTTACTGGGCTTTAAATCCTGACAATAATTCAAATAGAGATAGATGGTTAGAGAAATATTAATATAAGATGATTCATAATTTGTACTGTTTTAAAGGATAATTTCATACACGATATTGACAGGTTCTGATATTGACAGGCCCTTTCAGGCAGAAATAAAGCTGTCTCAATGGATGTGAATTTTATAATGAATGAGAATTGAAATCCAATAGACATTTTTATGGTATAAATAAAAAAAAAAAATGGTGTTAATGGAATTAAGTTTTAATCATTTGGCCCGAGATGGAGAAAACCAAAAAAACAGACTGTGCATTACATGCAAGTATTCAAATATAACTTAAAGTGGAATGAGCTCTTAAAAATTAAACTTGTTTCATAAATTCTGATTGCCAGGATTGTTGGATTGTTGTTGCATTGAGGAAAATCCATACGGTCCGTGTGCTCCATGAGCCCAAATAGTGATGAAAAGAAAACAAAATTTAATAACCGACAAACGCTCATTAATTCTAAGTCTTAGATAGTTCAAAACACTACTTTAACATACATTCTCGAGACAAGTGGCTCTAAAAAGCTTCTGAATTGCACGTCTTGAGAAAAATAGTCGGTAATTTCCCCATTCTGTTAAAACGGCAAAAAATCTACATTTTGGCAGCTCATGCCACATTTAATGAGGTTAATATATAGCATTGCTTTGAAATATTGATTATTGGCAGAGGTTCACTGTTCACTGTTCGCACAGAAAGCGCAGTCTAAAAGAGTTTTTAATGGTGGAAATCAATAAAA
Organism: Lepidochitona cinerea; assembly: GCA_963971465.1. Lineage (NCBI taxonomy): Eukaryota > Metazoa > Mollusca > Polyplacophora > Chitonida > Tonicellidae > Lepidochitona > Lepidochitona cinerea. Next base: position 9,540,358 of record OZ020551.1, read on the forward strand.
ATCTGTGTATGAAATCTCTAATAATTTGACCGTTTTCAGAGTACATAGCCCATATCTGCAATGTCTTGGGCAGTATAACAACAACATTCACAAAACGGGTGCTCTCTCATAGAAATTAATAATATTGTCATCATTTCATTGCACCATTCCAACTCTATTTTCAAAACCTTTCATTTGTGCAAATGCATTCACATTGAAAATCTGATGAAACCATGAATCCAGAGGAAACCAAACCTTCATCTACCTCGGAATGGGTGATGAAACCATGAGTCTATAGGAAACCAAACCTTCATCTACCCCAGATGGGTGATGAAACCATGAGTCCAGAGGAAACCAAACCTTCATCTACCCCAGATGGGTGATGAAACCATGAGTCCAGAGGAAACCAAACCTTCATCTACCCCGGAATGGGTGATGAAACCATTAGGCCAGAGGAAACCAAACCTTCATCTACCCCGGAATGGGTGATGAAACCATGAGTCCAGAGGAAACCAAACCTTCATCTACCCCGGAATGGGTGATGAAACCATGAGGCCACAGGAAACCAAACCTTCATCTACCCCAGATGGGTGATGAAACCATGAGGCCAGAGGAAACCAAACCTTCATCTACCCCAGATGGGTGATGAAACCATGAGTCCAGAGGAAACCAAACCTTCATCTACCCCAGATGGGTGATGAAACCATGAGGCCAGAGGAAACCAAACCTTCTGCAAGGCCTGATAAGGCCAGGTCACGTGAAAACCCTATCAGAGCTTTTCCCCATTTTTCTTTTAGACTGTGTGGGATTCAAACCACAACCAATGCGGGTGTGTCTTGGTTTGAGCCACTCAATACACTAAAATACAAGAGTTTCGGGAAACCCAAAATACGCCCGGAAAGGCACAGTAACTGCAGCCATACCAAAACAAATCCTTCCATATTTATTTGAATTTAATTTTCAAAATTCAGAGGGAAGAGGTTGAAGCTTAGTAAAAGGTGATGTTATGTCAACAAAATGAAATCTTACCACTAAAACCTTTAAAATCCATCTGTATCAAATATTATTAACAAGATTTGTACATGGTACAAGTAATCAATTCTCGCTGCTGTTAAATCGCGATGTTAAACATTGTTTGTTGTCAATATAGGTTGCACTAAAATGTTTCAATTTTTTAGAAAAGCAGTTTATAATTTACTAATCATACTTAAACAAATGTAATTAATTGGCAATTTCGCAGCTCACACCAATTCAAGTTGATTTGACAATTTTTCTCATAATATTTTTTATCTACATTATTTGGCTACAAAAAAATATATAACAGTTGGGCATGTTACAAAGCCTACATTTCATTTTATGGAGGCCATGTGGCACACAGGGCCATAAATCTTTCAAGAGAGACTGAGAGCTAACTGTAAGTTGACAAGGTAAATAGACCAAAGCTGGGATACTTATCTCTTGGTCTGTAGATGGAACTTTAATCCTTATATGTATTTTTCATTTGATTAAAACGTTATATATTGATTTAAGAATAGTTTTAATCAATTTAGAAACATTATTGCAATTTGAAAAAATCCTTTTTTGATGAGAATCGGATAAGTAGAAGCCATTTTATAATTTAAAGGTTATTTTCATGAAAATGAAAGTAAGATTAAAAAGGAATATACAAATTTTTTTTTTACACACTGTCTGTTAATATGGTATGTAACATGAAAGATTTGAAAACATCGGATCATATTTGTTAAAGTTATGGAGAGAAAAAGTAAATATTACACACTGTCTGTTAATATGGTATGTAACATGAAAGATTTGAAAACATCGGATCATATTTGTTAAAGTTATGGAGAGAAAAAGTAAATATTACATAACCCAATATGGCTGCCATATTACGCAATGTATGATGTCAAAAATAGTCCGCGACACACCTTCTACCCATGAGGTATATACTCAGAAAAAATTGTCAAGTTGGAATCAAAACTTTGGAAGTTATGGAGCGGAAGGGGAAAGCGAACGCCGGACAGCCGGAGATGATACCATAAAATGATTGGTAGATAAACTGTATATCATGTTGTTCATAGAGTAAGCACTAGAAAATAAAATCACTTCAAAGTCCAGGCATCATTATTAATCAGTAGAAGTTTTGCTTGCATTTTTCAAGAGAGCATAATCCGACAAATGAAGGGAATAACTTATTACTTACCCTGTGAATAATACCAGCAGCATGTAAATGTTTAATACCACATAACATTTGATAAAGCAGGTATGACATTCTCTCGTGATCCAAATCCATCTGAATAACTTGGCACAAATTTGCATCCATTAATTCCATTACAAGATATCTATAAAATAAAAACACAAACATGCCAATGAAAGTTTCATGATTTCCTCCTTACTTCTTCATGATTATTGAATGGGATATGTTCTAACTACATCGACCCAAATTTATCTGATTGATTTTTAGATTTTCTATTTCATAGAAGAGATTGTTTCATTAGATATGACATAATCTTCGTCATTTCTAAGAAGGGACTGATTTTGTAGATATCACATACATGTAGATCTTTGTGTTTCTAAAGATTAATTCTTCACATAAGCTTTTAACATTTTAAAAGAATGTTATTATCTTAAAAATATGATGAGACTCTCAGAATATTGCATTGAAAGAAATCCTGACAAGGATAGATATAATTTAATCCCAGCTGGGAACACACACAGCCAGATACAGGCTACAATTTCTAGTATGCTAACTGATAACTTTATCATTGACTGCTAACAGGCTATTTTGAGAGGATATATTTTGGTTCAAGCAAGAAGAAAAAAAGGGTTTCCCATCATTTTAGTAACATTGATGGATTTACATCATCAAAGGATAATGTTCTAAACAAAACTGCAGGCTATTGTAAGTCCAATCAGTTAAACTGACTGTACTGAAATTTACAGAGAGGAATAGGTCCACGAAAGTAAATAATATCTTCATTCACAAAACAGTTATATTGATTCATTGTTTATTTTGTTATGCTGAAATAAAGAATATTTCACAATATGCTTGCATGTGCGAGTGTTGGGATGGGGACATTATCAATTGATGTTTTACTAGCACCTGGTTGTAGATGTAAATGTTTGCAGCCATTCTATGATCTACTTTCCCTGACTGTGATTGTAACTGAACTGATTGATCCAGATTTCCCTGACCTGCTATTGCACATTCCTAAACAAACAGTTGAGTTGGTCCCAGCTGTTAACAAGATGACTGCCCTAAGCTAGGATTAGTGCTACAATCAGAGCCAGTTGGTGGAGTGGACAGTTGGGTAATGGTCAGCTGACTGAATTGATGACCACAGGCTGATCACTTATTGATCTAACCCAGCAGGAAATGGGATTTTATGTCTTAGCCCAGTTTGAATGGGGTCCTCTCAGGCAATTTCAAACCAGGCAAGGAACTCCCATCAATAGTTTACTAATAGAACAGCCCTTTATGTGTATCTGACAGGGCCAATAGAAAAACAATACTACTCCAATAACTTTCAATTTTCTTTTATCGCTGAATCTAACAGTGACAAAATTAGACAGGCTATATCATAAGGTTTTCAAACAGCCTGGCTAGGTAATAGTAATACAAGCTGAAAATACTAAATGTATAATTTCCATAATAAAGAACAATTAATATCACAGTTCAAAGTAGAAAAAAGAGCAATAAATCCAAAGGAAGCACGAAACCGTTTTCTTTAAAGACAAATTATATATATTTATAGTTGTTGATCATACTTACACATCTTGGAAATCTTTTAGCGACTTCTGTGGTGTAAACGCATTTAACAAGCCTATAATCTGTAACAAGAAGCAAAACACAAGTTTGTATTTAAGAATTAAGAATGGTTGCTAACATATGACACACACTGTTATATTACAGTGTTATACCCACAATTTCCTTCTTGGACAAAAAGTATTTAAATTTTTGCCAGTAACCAACACTAATTAAAAGGGGACCGTGTGTCTGAGGCAAATTACTGATAAAAAAATTCTCATATTTTAGTACCGTACACACATTGGGAAGGTGCTGTGTTGATTGATTGTTTGGTGTTTTATGCCAAGATTATTTCACTTATATAGAGGTGTTGCTAGTTTTATTGTGGGAGGAAACCTGGCACTATGCCTGGAGGAAACCCAGGACCGTACGAAGGTAACTGGCAACCATCCAAATTTTCCAATTTTTTTTGGGACTGAGTGGGATTTGAATTAGCGACCCATTGGTGGAAGGCTGTTCGGATTGAGCGTCCAATGCTCTACCTACTGAGCTATGGAGGCCCCCAGGAAGGTGTTGGGAAGATCACTGGTAAACTTCTTTCTCCTGATAGACCGTTTAATGGCGAGTTTAAAACATTTTTGGGGGGTTCATTTGCAGCTGGTTTGTTTACTTTTAGTTTTAGCTTGACAGGATGTTGTTCTAGCAGAAGCTCCAGAGTGGACTGTTGAACGCTTAGCATGGTCGGTCATTTCGTAGGCTTCTAACTTGTTTATGGGTCTGTCCTGATTCAGCATGTATAATGCACTGCAGAAATAATCTAAAGAAGGTGGGCACTTCACAGTTTATCAGATTGATAAATAAATCAGTCTTATTTTTCAAATTAGTAGAAACATTATGAGAAATGTAAACAAACAAATCCATTTAAGGCTTAGTTTGTATCTATTTTCTTTGATGTGGTTTGGTTCGTATTTTGATTGATGAATTGATATTTTGTCTCTCTGAACAAATCACAAAACTCATATGATACAGCATAGATCAAACAAATGGAAGAGAAAATTGACTTAATGTAAACCATTGTAACAGGCTAAGAAAATTGTGGCTGGCATTTATCAGACAGAAGTCACACATTTCAAGGCTGACTTTTCCATCCAGCTTTCAGTAATTAACAGAAAATACCAGGAAGTAATGTCAAAGTTCACACTGGTGTTTGAAAATGATGCTTGCCTTAGAAATGCCACATAGTAATTGAATCATTTTCTCACATATTATCTCCCCAAGGACAGAGTAAGAATGAGAGAATAATGAAAAGATACCAGCAAGAAAAGAGGTCAAATCAGAGCACAGGTAAACCAGCATCTAATGTATCCTCATTTGACAGTCTGAGTATGGACAATTATCAACGACGTACACATAGTAATGCTTTGGCCTTCCACTTAATCCAGACTTGTCTTTGTACAATTATCTTTAAATGTCAATACATTTTATTTTACAAATTGCATGTGATTTATTTCATTTTAAGCTTGAAATGTTTCCAACAAGACAAATATGAGACCCTCTTTTTGTAATTTGCTATGCCATAACAGTGATCATACAGGCTGTATTTCTGTCTACATGGAGATGTGATTATTGATTAAAGAAAACGGTAACATGTCTGACAAGAGTGGAGCAAATCTTTCTGTGGAGCAGACAGTCACCCAAATAATATTGATACGATCATGGCTCGTGGAATATTTATAATACAGAAGTAACAGGCAGGTACTAGCAGTACACTAAAATCAATACATCGTAATATTCTCATCAAGTGACCCACTTTACACTGGACATCTGACAAGTAAAATATTGGTTATTGTGAGCCAACGTGTGTGGTAACATTTGCAATCATGGACAAATTATACCCCAGATAGAATCATAAAACATGTATATAAAATATATATATGCAGTGTTATTTTGGAAGACACAATATGTGATACACAAAATAAACTATGTAAAACACTTACATTTTTATGGTTGACAAGTTTCATGAGAACAAACTCCCTGTAGGCTCTCTTCGCATGCGTCACATTTTGGAATGGGCGACTTAACTTCTTTATAGCAACGTTCGAGTTCGTTTCAGAATCAAAGGCAGCACTGAAATTAAAACCAACATCAATTCTTCCATGACTTACATAAAAAATAAAACATAACAAACTGAACATTCAAAGATGCAGGCAGGCTTAATTTTGCTGCCAATGTGAAACAATGAATAAGTAATTTTGTCATATTCAATACTGGGAATAAATTTTTTTTAGCTATGGTTTGCTTACAATCCTGCCGCATAAATTCTGCGATACGCTATTTGACGTATGCAGCACTGTTGAAGCTGTGAAAATGTCTGGCGTATATATATTATAAACAAATGCTTATTTAAAGGGGCATGAGCTGCCGAAATTCACACTTTTTTCATAATTTCTGATCGTCACGACAGTAAGAGGCTTTGAAGGCCATCGAAAAACTAAATGATTGGCGTTGGAATGAGGAAAATCCATACAGTATGTGCCCTGTACGAACCGAAAACGTGTTCGAAAAGTAGCAAAATTTAAATAACCGGGACGACCATTCATTCATTCTAAGCCAAAGTTAGTTCAAAACAATACTTTATCGTACATTTCCGAGACTAGAAGCACTAAAAAGCTTCTGAATTATACGTCTTGAGAAAAATAGCCGATAATTTCAACATTCTGTGTTTACGTCAAAATATCAACATTTTGGCAGCTCATGCCCCTTTAACATTGACCAATTTCTAGAGGTATTGGTAAAATTCATTTTTTTTTGTATGTATTGGTAAAACTCATTTTTGGTGTATTTTGGTTTTGGTGTATATTGGTAAAACTCATTTTTTGGTGTATATTGGTAAAACTCATTTTTTGGTGTATTCATGTATTGGTAAAACACATTTTTTGATGTATATTGGTAGAACTTGTATTGGTAGAACTCATTTTTGGGTGTGTATTGGAAAAAATAATTTTTTGGTGTGTATTGGTAAAAATACAAAAAAGAGATACATTTATATTCCCAAGATGACATACATATTTCTAAGATATATTTTTTCCTTAATAATACTTATATGACCCCCAATGAAACGGACATGGCCCCCTCATCAGAGGGACTGGGGGTCAAGTCAGCCCCAAATTTTTCTGTGTCTAGGGAAAAGTCTGAGTGGAATTATTTACAGGCCTTGCAGATTTTTGTTAGTGCTGTAGCAATGGCAGGCCACTGTTAAGAATGGTTACTGTGAAATACTATGGTCTGCTCAAGGAAAACTAATATCAAAGAGCGTCCAGGGCAGATGATAGGGAAATTGAGAATGAGCTATACAACTAGTGTTGTCAAATGTTCATCAAAAGCAATCTAATGGGCTACTGTACACACAATGTTGATATTAACAGTTGTTTCAAAGTTATGGAGGAGAGCGGACAAACAATTCCGAATTATACATATGTAACTACAAGGGTGAAACATTGAGATGTATCAAGAGCTATATCAAAAGGATGGTACTATTATATCAACGACTTTTTCCAAAATCAACATCAGCTATCGATAGAGGTTTCTGTAGGGTTGTCCAAAGTTAATACATACATGTATATAAAACTAAAGTACTTTTCCAATCAATTGTATGCCATTTGTTGACCAAGCCAGACATCCATTTTTAGGAGTTATTTTTGAAAGAGATTTGGCAAAAATTAGAAGTTTTCTTTTGATACAAGGATGTCAGAATATATACTATCCAGATAGAGCCCTTACTTTTGCTCCAACATACATGTAGCAATCGTTATGTAAACTATTTCAAATATCAGCAAAATCGTGCTCATGATAGTCACCACTTCATAATAACACAGATAGCACTAGTAAAGTATACGGTCTTTATATATTTATGAACACTAAAACACACGGGCACAGGGAAAATCTTCTTGTCTAAAATAACCACGGAGACAATTTTCTAATTGTGTTAAAAAGAGGTATATCATTTAGACCTTTATACCCCATCATAAATTGTTGTAATAAAGTAAACCTATGATATTTCATTAGGTTGACGACTGACAGGAGCTTGGCCGTAGTCGGTAGAATTTTCTGGAACACTTTGTATTACATTGACAATGCTTACGCATTTTAAGCTATAGTAAGAATATCGTCAGACTATATATTATGGGGTCATGGGAAAAGACAGTGAAAAATTTGCCCCCCCCCCCCCCCCCATACCCCTTTCCCAGAAAACCTAGGTAGAAGGCAGACAGGGGAGTTTAGCCCTGACCAGTATGTCTTTCAAACTCTTGTTCTTTTTATAAGCAATTAAAAGAGTAAAAGTATTTGTGCATGTGACATTGCAAAATTAGCCTTTTAATTAAGATAGCATGGGCTGCCAAATATATAGATAATTTAGTTGAAACTAAATTAGCTAATTGTTAACCATTTTTATCAAGAAGAACAAAATAAGAGCTTTTAGCAGATACCAATCTTGGAGATGTATGGTTTTTTTTCTCAGCAACATAGATCCTAAAAACGTACTCCTACATCCCGGCTATCTGTTATTCCCACACGTCTTCGGTTTGTACTGTTTATTGGTTTTACCAATATTTTTAATTTCGTCAATGCTTTAGTTTTCCAAGGTGATAAATTAAAAGACTTCTCAATGTCTCAAGTCATTCTGTATCAAATGGATAGTGGAAAATTAAGCTATTTCGCGTACGTTCTCAATTTTCTTAGAAGCAAAAGGAAACCCAAAATATCCACACCTTATTGCTAATCCTTTTTGACAACCTAATGAATTAGTTTTGAAATTGTTTGTGGAAACTCAAATAAAATTAATGCCATTCACTAAACATTGATGGGAATCTATAAAAGTAAGACACATTACACATCTTTGAAAGCATTTAATTATGTAAAACCTTAGATATGCATACCCATAATGTCAATGGTAATGGACAATCAAACAGACAATAAAACCACAGAATCTGTTGGAATGTGATTTATTGGGCCAGAATAAGGTGTGTGGGAATATGTGCCACTGGGAGTTTAACTGACTGACAACATGCCAGAGTTACAGAGACAGATATACCTTTATCACAGCAGAAAATGACCAGCTGAGAGATGTATTGATTTGCAATCAGGCCTCAGTAAACCATGTTAGCTCTGATTAAGTACAGAGGTGTTACAGATACACATGAGTATTCTGTAGTTACACACTAGTACTACTGCTAATATTCCTTTTCTACTTTTAAGATATCAGGACTGTTGTAAACTCCATTATAGCTCCTAAACCCTTGATAAAATACCAGAAAGCAACTTCTTAACTAGTTAATAGTATTTAATTCATAATGAGATGAACCAAAACATTACAGCAAAGTTAAAGCTGAACATTATTGAGAATATAGGTGTAGATATGCTCTTCATGCCACTTCCATGACTTTCTGTTATGTTAAGGTGTTGTGGTATTAATTTTTAAGAGGCAAAAGTGTAAATTACTGTGCTCCCTTTTCCATGCTACACAGTCATCTAACAGCAAAATAACATGCTGAGCTGGATATCAAGGATAAATTTCTCAACAAAATACTTTTTATCAATTGAAAACAATAAATAAAGTTTAATTTTGGCTTAGACCATCACAATTGAAATCATTACACAAGGAAACTTCAAGGCCCACTTGCCGCCGTAGCCTGTTTGACATTTGTTAAGAAAACCAATTTGCACGAGCTTACTACAGCTAAAACCAGTAAAATTAATCATGGCACACATAAAGCATGTCCAATTAGGTTTAGAATGTATAAATGAGGGTGAAAAACAAACGAAGAATCGAAGCTCGATTACAACAACACCACCGATCAGTGTTGGTTAACTAAGTGTTGGATTACCCTCATTCAGGTGTTTTTGTCTGTGGTTTAGACTTGGCAGGCTTTTACAGTCCCTCTTACTCGATCGTTGGTATGTATTTCTTAGATAAAGTTAGTAAAATTATACTGTGTTGTTAGATCACCCACACAACTCAAACCATTAGGGCACTTGTGCACACGCTCAGATTCGAAGTTTGTTTACATTGCAGGTACCTGAAAAATCCGTTTTTCAATTTCAAATTAAAAATACTAAAATACTGATGTCAAAACTTTCAATTTCCGGTAAAAATAGAAAGTTCCTAACTTTTTCTGTCTGGGAAAAATACAGAAAACCGTCCACTGTTTTTAATGTAAACAGTCATCTGGATTTTCGCGGCAAGTGCGCCTTGAAACTAAATGGAAATTCTACAGACAATCCTTATATCATTGAACAATGCAGTGACCCACAAGGGTGAAGCCAGACTAACATGCATTTCACATACAATTTCCGTGTAATTACATTTCATAATAGTAGACAATATCAGAAAATAGGATATAACTGTACACGTACAGTAATCTTCGTTATCTTCACAAGTTGCGTTGTGCTAGAAAAGTTTAGCTAAGCTGCAGTATGATGTCACAGTGGTAAGAATGTCAGCAAGGAAAGGCTTAGTCTCATTTACACAACCTGCATATCAACCTAGATTTACAAAGTGATGATATCTCCATAAAAAGTCCTCTTGCCTTTTGTTGTTAACTGTACTGAATGTAGATAGTTCGACTGTGTTGCGCTGTGTCTATGGCTTGCACCCCTTCCAAGGTCTCTTATTAGGAGGTGAGTCTCGTCACAGGCAGACAAACACCGCTTCAGTCATTAAAAAAACAACAACCCCAAAAACAACTGCTTTTGTAACCCTTGATTACGTAAATTTAAAAAATTAATACCACTCGTAGTACAGGCCAGTTCCTCCACGCTAAACATAATAATATATAATTGTATTCATTCCTAACTTTCCTGTTGGCTAAGAAAGACTACACAGTGCTGTATGTTTTCGTCGTTTGATTTTTAACAATCATCCAATATGTTTGAAGTTACTTATTACTGATAAACGTTTTTGAATTTTTTAAAGTGGCATGAGCTGGCAAATAATGGGGAAAAAAAGGAGTTGTCTGTAATAATTAATAATAGTGGTATTTCCGCCACTGACCCTTTATTCAGCGACACACAGCTCACCAGGAAGTCCTTTATTTCTATTCTAATGCATATCATATGTAAATTAATTCAATTTCCGTATTCCAAACGAATTTTAATCAGAAAACCAGCCTTTCCAACCTGCATAGGAACATTTAGACCCTCCATTGGGTAACCAGAGCCAATCAGAAATGTTTTGGACCAACCCATATGTAGAACGTATAGCGGGTGAAATCAGTGCTGTCAGCTCAAACGCGATGAAGTCATAATTCCGGAATGTTGTGACGTTATCGAACACTGCTCTCTCTCTCTCTCCCTCAAGGGACTTGTCAACGACGCAAGTAATCAAATGACGTCATGCAGTTTAAATCCTATGACGTGTTAGAACACAGCTTTCACTCAGGGCGTTCGGTCCAAGATTATTCTACACCAACTCACCCCTAATTTATAGCACAACGTGGTTGAAACCAGCAGGAACCCTTTATTGCATCAGATTATGGGTCCCTGGCTTCCCTATCTCTGTAATGTTAGACGAGTTGGAGGTGTCTTTCTGTCTGATTAGGGGCCTCAGTTGGCAAAGTCATACAAAGTCCCTCACTCTGACACAGGCATGGGTTTCATTAAGAATTTTGCGGTGGAAGTCATATACTCCAAACATAGCCAGACATGGAAGTATGAACATAATTCCAGGAATTCAGTGACTTCCTTCTTGTCTATATTAGATTTAGACTAGGAAGTCAGACATCTATAAAATGTATCCGACTGATAAACAGAATATAGATACATTTCTACCACCTTACTCAACCAAAAAAAATCATTAAATGTTACTTAAACTTCCAACAAACTATTTGTTTTTACTTAGAGAAAACAAATTTGAACAAACGGCATCGTTTTCCAAACGATGAATGTTGATTCGAAGCGTATGTCTTAGTAACATGACAAGTCATGCGGGCGTCTTCATACTGCAACCATGGGTACGTCACAATCGGTGACAGTCTGGCGTATTAATAAATTTTAGGGCACACATACATCGCAATCGGCAAAAGTCTGGCGTATTAATAAATTTTGGGGCGTATGTATGCCCACTAATGAAACCCCTGCCTGATAGGCCTTCCATTGATGCATTGCAGGTTTAAATTCCAATAGATTCGATATTGACATCATAGGAGATCAAATTTTGCATAGAAATTAATCTGCACATTAAGTATAGGTGTGCAGTCGGCTTGGGCTTGGGCTTAGGTTTACAAAGAGTTTAACAAAGCAGTCAAAGACATACCCCTTTAAATATCCCATCATTTTTTTAATAATGTTATTATGCTCTCAGCCTATTGAAATATTTCTTAGTGGATTTTTCACTTGATCGATGTGGAAGAGTTGGCAGGTAGTCGCCGAAGGTAACAAATCACATCATAATAGAGTTGAGTGAGCTCGTTCATCAGCCTTTCACTCATAACAGCGGCCCGATCCATGTGTAAAGGGTAAAGAGTTGCGGAGCCGATGAGTCTCCGATGCAACATTCAAATTCAAATTTAGGTTCGAGAATGTGGAGGAGTTTAGGGCAAGCACCCTCGTTCAAAAATAAAGCTCATTCACATTATCTACATTTTTTCTTAAATCTACAATATGCTTTCATATGATGTGATATTACTGCACATGTAATTTAGGTTAGAAAAAATGAAACATTTAATAGTATTATACAGTGTATGAAAGTGTTTATAATACATGTATGATGTAAGCAGAGTAGTCAACAAACTAAAACTGGAAAAAATAATAATGAAAGGTTTCTAACTTTCTACATATTAATGACTTTGTTGGAGCATGTTTGTATAATGGAGGAAATGCTGGCTTGCACCATGTGTCAGCTCATCAAAAAACCTTATTTATTCATGACTTACAACAATAACAGTGTTTATATTCTACTTACCATACAATTCCCTGAGCTCCAGATCCGATAGGTCGTAAATTTTGGTAACGTTTCAGAATGGTGAATGTAGAATCTCCAACCACTTCAGTATAAAACTGGTTGGTATATTTTCCAGAACTCATGATGACAACAGTAGTTTATGTCCTGCAATGGGCCATCAGTCTAACCAAATAGGACATAAGGGGGGAGAGGTTGGTGATTAGATTTGTCTTCCCACTCATGAGCAAGGACTATAGGTCATCAACACAAGCCTGAAATCAATATGCAAATTAAGTTGATTATTAAACAAAGTAGCTGAAATCGTTAAAATAAGGGACATGTATACTGTAACATGCGTGTACAATATCCCTCCACTTAATGTTGAAGTAGAATTTTGGTTTACATGTATCTCCTACATTGTAGGACAACCAGAATTTTTCATCAGATGCTAACTTCAAGTTAGCTCTTAGAAAGTGTGAGTCACATTAGAAATTGGTCAATTTGGTTAAGTAATTCATATATATATATATTTTTGAATATATATTTTAACGCTAAAATAAACGGGCAAAATCTTCTTATCTGGAATAACCATAGAGACAAGTTTCTTATTGTGTTAAAAAGGGGCATATCATTTAGACGTTTATACCCAATATCTTTGGTAAAGCTACATGTAACATGCCGATTTGCTATAGGTTTTAGATAGTAATCAATCAGCTCTGATATTCTTTAACGTTCACTAACAAAATCCGAGATAACAGGACGTCCTCGGGGCATTGAAGGCTTGGGTCATTTTTCAATGGGTTTGTGTATTTTCGAAATATAGAGTACCCTGTTTTTAGAATTAAGGTCAGATTCCAAAGAGCAATCCTGCTTTTTATCAATATAGCCTTTTTATTCAAGGGAACGAAGAATTCTATTGCAATTGCCAACATTTTCAGGCATAATTTCCTTTTCAGGCTACATGTACATTGTACATACACAGATATATAACTTGCTAAAAACATGGACAAACTTTCAATTATACAGGGCCCACAAACCAAAAGTAAAATTGGGCAATCAAATTTTAAGAAATGTTCGTTACATCTAGACAGGACACATACATTTAGAAATTAAAACTTACACGAATCTTTGAAATCAACTACTTATGACCCCATCAATAAACTGTTCTACTTTTTTTTAACACAATTAGAAACTTGTCTCCATGGTTTTTTTAGACATGATTTCCCCTGTACCCATGTGTTTTAGTGTTCATAAATAAACTGTACATATATAAACATAGGGAATTTACTATTAAGGTCCTTCTAGAGAAATCTTGCAGAGTGAGTGACATATGTTGGACAGCACAAACAAATACACATATGTATGAAGTAATTATAGCATGTCACCCAATTTCTGAATTAGATATGAAGCCTTTATGTTTAGATTAACACTTCCATTACATTACACCTGTACCTGATTCGGTATTTATACTTCAGTTAACAGGTTCAGTTCAGCATTCAATATTCATCATGTACATTGTACCCGAACATAGAAAATTAATATAATCTTCTTAAAAGGGCTGTCACTGTAATGCATCACTCAGTTGATTGATAGATTGATTTACGTGTCAAGTCCCACTCAATCACTCAGTTGAAAACTCTATCATGTAACTCTTGTAACATCATATTTTGACCCTTTCATTGATCAATGTTTTATGCACTGAAGATTAAATAAGCTTAGTGGAACCCATGGTGTTCAGAGTACCTGTCAGAGTACCTGTCCACTCTTCCTCATTGATGGCCAGGTGAAAAATCCACTCAGAAATATTTCTTTGGACTGAGAGGAATACTACCCCCAATCCATCAAACTTGAACGCTTAATAATATTCAATATTTTTACGAACAAATGTTAGCAGCTAACTCTGGTAAAACTGAGAACTCTGTTCAGTGACATCTAGAAGCAATGCTAGAAAAATTAAATGTGAAGGCCTGACTCGGTGCCTAAAGGGTACATGTAGGTTACAAAATAGCCCTAAACAGAGGACTTGAAACATTAATTTTAAGAGGTATGTGTTTGTAAGAGATATATGTGTTAGTACAGCTTACCACTACAGGTGAAAACCAAAAATAAGACTTCGGAGAAGGCTGACATAAGCACTGAGTATCCGGGTTGAAAAGATTACACCAGGTTTTGTCCTGAACAGTTTCAGGTCACCTATTGCTTAAATAATAACACAGCTCACAGCTGGAATACTATATAGTAATAAGTATTCAATGAATCACAAAAGGGGATTCCCCACATTCACAGATTTGAATCAGATTGTAGATTAAGATATACATGTATGTCGTCATATATACAGTCTTGTTAACCAGAAATATTGACTATATTTCAGCATTTATTATACCATCATCATATATTAAACCTCCGTGGTTATTTTAGACAAGAAGATTTTCTCTGTGCCCGTGTGTTTTAGTGTTCATAAATATATATTAAAGCAATTTATTATCAGAGATGAGAAAAAAGTATGATAGCAAAGCGTCTGTTTCTTGAAAAATATGGAAAGTTTCAGAAACAAATAAAAAAATGTAACCATACACTGTGCAAACCCTAGTGGGCATTTAAACATTAACGCCAATTCAAGTGACAATTAAATTGCAGGTGTAACATAAATGTACAGGTGTACAGGTAAAATCTAATTGAGGTCCTCACCATGGATCATGACATCAAATGAAGGTTTTCTAACAAGGATTTATTGTCAAGCTCAGATATAAAACAAAAAAATTACTAGATTTTATGAGCAAGTTGATGGTCCTAGTGGAACTGACTATCCCACCATTCAATTCAAGCCCAAGTAGACCATTAACAAATAATTTTACTGACTCTAGTCTACATGTATGATTCAGATTCCCATACATATACGTATCGTTCCTCCAACATAATTTAGCATTTCATGGCCAATAAATTATTGATTTTTTGTTTTCAAAATCATCAGGACTTCAAATGACGGGAAACTTGAAATTGTAATTAAATGAAGTAGAAAATTCACCCTAACTAGCCACCACTGAGTCCTCTGCAAACAATTGGCCAAGAACTCAAATCAATACATTTTGCATGCAAGCCGAGGGTCGACCACAAATACATGTACACAATGCTAGTTTCCCCTTTTAGTTAAGCAAAATTTGCTAGGGGCACCAAAAATTTGTAGGTACTACCATAAATTAAGGTTTAGAAGGAAAAATATTCATCTATCTTTTGTGAACAAATTATAGAGAAAACAAATTTGTGAGACTACAAAGCGTTCTCAAGGTATTGTGCAGACACACAGATGGACAGAGGCTATCACTACTGTTTAACGGAATTCATTCGAGATAACAGAGGGATGCTAAAATAAAGCTCCTTATCCAGCAGTAAAAGTAAAAGGGTAACAACAATATCATATGAATACTCCAGAATTTCAGGACATTGAAGACCTTCAAAAGTCATTATCAAAATCTAAGCTTAAGTTAAGCTTTTCCAGACCCAGTAAGAACCCTGATGGGATCATGGGAGCCACAAAAGTTTATAACAAACGTTTCAAGCCTACATGAGTAAATTTTGTTTGACAAAAGTCACATAATGACAAAAACTAAATAACTCCACACTGGCATGGGAATCGTGTAGACAAAATTTCACTGACCTACGTCAAGCATCACAACTATAGATTAGAAATAACTCGTAAAGCCTACATTTATGTGTGTATTTTGCCTAACAAAAGTTTTTTCAAGGGCAATAACTCCAGAAATAACTATGCAACAATTTCCGAATGCATAAATGGCACAGCTGCACAGCATGGGCAGCATGTACACACAATTTCAGAGACCTAGAATTTAAACTACAGAAGTAGTACCGGGTAGTCCAGAAGTTTGCCTGAAAAAAGGTTATTCAACGGCAATAAGTCTGGAAGTAAATTGATCAACTAATTCAGACCTCACAACTACACGCCATGTGCAACATGTACATGTACATTACACAGAATGTTACTGCCCTACATCTAGCATCAACACACAGAAAAAGTAGTCCGGATAAGCCTATGTACACGTACATGTATATTCTTCCTGACAAAAGTTATTCAAAGCCAATGCCCATTTTTCAAACAAAGGGCAAACCTTTGTGCCTGGTATCTGCAGCGAAAGTGAGAAAAAGGATTTTTGAAAACTAAGTCTAATGCCATATACATTGTTGACAGCTCCTTGTCATAGAGAATTCTGCATTTTTCCACTGCATAGGAGTATAGAAATTCTTTTGACACCAGATCCGTATGTTAAAAGGCTATTTGCCTGACATACATGTATCTATGCAGTACTGCAACTCATGCGTACGCATCACTTTGGGACCCATTTTTGGCCATTTTTACCATCTTGGGAGATTTGAATTACATGTAAACATTATCAAAACTCTAACTGGTGGTCATTTTGCTGGAAATATAGAATTTGCCAGTCATCAAAACCAGCATTTTGGTAAATACGCCAATTTCATTCAAAACCTCAGTGTTGATTGTTGGAGATAGTGATCCAATCAATTTCTTTTTGTATAACAAATTCATTTAAAATAAAAAACAAATAAATTTGAGATGTCTATGTTAAAAATGGCTAACATTGAGAGGAAGAGACCAATATTTTATTATTCTGTTCAATTTCATTTTTCCTTGAAATATTAGCTACAGCATTTTCTTGTAGCTTAGTCTAATACCGTAAATGCTCGACCCTTTCAGCGATTTTATGGGGAGGTGGGGGGAGTGACTCTGACAGCTCAAGTCTTCTATTTACTCCCGATCGACGAAAACTTCAATGACGCCGACTAGAGAGGGGTGGGTAATTGGTTTCACGCCTGTGTCGGGTAGATGAACAAACATCGCGCCAGGTGGGGTATGTGCGGCACCAGTTTGAGAGCCACGTGTTGGTCTATAACTGCCTATATCCCACTGACGTCTTTTGGCGACAGCCTCCAGTTGACTCTTTCAGTTTGCAAAATCTTGTATTTACCCGTTAATAAACCAAATAAATATTTACTATTGTGTTTTGTTTATATGTTGGGAACATTCTTTTTCGTTTAAATGGAAAAGTTTCACCCATAAAAAGGATGAGAAATCACGTAAAACGTAAGGGTTGTAATCTTGTTTACTGCCGATATGACTAAAGTTGCACGGTAAAACGGTCGTGTTCATAGAGATATTATCGATATTTGCAAATGCCGACATCGCCGCAATTTCAACTGGATAAACACTTATGAATCTGATATAGACTTTTGTTTGGTTTTTACAATCTGGCTGTACCGAAAACAATATATCCGATATATTTTCTGACTGGTGTTTAGTCGATCTCTTGCTGGCTTTACACAAGCTCCATTGGCGAACTGACAGCGTGCCCCTCAACAAGCATATTAAAGTGGGCTATACGCTGCACAGTGAGTGGCCTATTTTATGCATATAAAGCGGCCCGTAGTTCAACTCTAGTCAAGGCGGCAAATTGTCCGATGCGTGAACTGCTGACTATTTTATAAACCGCTTGTACTTCGTTATTTCGCAAATTATTAAAAACCAAACGAATCATCGGCGACTAAAGACACTAGTTTCTTCCAGTTGTAATCTTTATTTACATAGGCCTATTCAAAGTGTTTAGCTTCGAATTCAGGGTGTAGTATTTGAGTATGACTTTATTTGAAAACCACATATGGTAATACGCATAGGCCTACCGAGGTGAAATTACTATCGGCCGTGTCGGTAACGGTAACTCAGACTACAGTTATAATTTAATACGGGGACAAATCTCAAATTCATTCCTCAATCAAAATCTTCATAGCCTTTTGTTTTTCTAAAACCATTATCAAATGCGATTTTCCCCAGACTTTGTGAGATTAGTCCAAATTCCTTTCCGATAAACCACAGCCTAGATCGAAAAAAACAACAACAGCAGCATCGATTAAAATGCGTCAAAATCGAAAACAAGCTAAAAGAAAATTGCATTAATCGGCATATCTTAACAGATTCATTTTTTATAACAAAATATATGAACGTATTTTCTCATTTCCCGCCACAAACCGGTACATTGACGAACGAATGGACTGGCTTGCAGGTCAGTCCGTTGTCACTGTGAGCTCAGGCGCTCTGAATATCGCATGTGGGTTGTGTATTGTGTGTTTAGGCGCACAGCACCAATTTACCACCTGTGGGTAGGCCATTATACTTTTTCTAGTCTGTGAAACGGATTATCCCCACATTCCCCATTTTAGTTTCTGTCATATGCTCTCTAGCTTTTCGGTGATAATCCCCCCTGGCATCGCCGAAAGGGTCGAGCATTTACGGTAGTGTTAAAATTTGTAGGGCATATGTCTCATCATGTTTTACTTACTTACTTGTCGGTCAAGAAGAGCCATATATTTAGGCACCATTATATTGTTGGGCTTGATCGACAGACTCTTCTAAAACACTTAATGACGGGATGCAAGGATTTTGTCGGAGATGTCTATCGTCTATGGCATATACATGTAGATAGGTCAACTAGTTCATGAATATGTACGTGTCTACAACTGTCAAATAAGAGAACGCGTATGCCTATGTTAGAGTTAAGCGTGTCAATGTCAGGTAGGGTCGGGTGCATAACGGTCGGGGTCTTAACGCAACGGTCTTAAAAAGCCCTGTGACTGCGGAAATTCTCAACAAGCTGCGGATCACGTGATATGTTGTAGTTGTACGAGGAGAGTTTGAAATCTGCTGAACACTGTTACTTTTTTTTTATACAAAGAGGGATTTAGCAGATTAACAACGAAATTCCAAGAAATCAACCGGTACAATGAAAAGAGGAATGTTTAAAATGTATGTTAGGAAGTAATAGCTAAAGGCAGGTGAGATAAATGGAAAGTTTAGACGTGGCGAAAATCTGAAAGCCGAATTACAGCCACCTACTTCAATTAAAAACTAGCGCACATGTGTTTGAACATGAGCATGCATCTTCCTGACCGGCAAGTAAGTAACACGAGAAAGAGACACATGAGTGCGGCTACATGTGTGTCTATGGAAAAACAGTTACAATTACTGGTCAGGTGTCCGGTGAATACCAAAGTGAGTGTCCACTGCATGTTGTATAGCCTATTAGCCCTATTTGTTCTAAAATTTTGGACTGTCACTGACTTGTCAGATCTATCCTGATCAGTAAATAATTTCACAGCACTTGAGCGATTATGAGGGTACTGTTGAACATAGACCTATGCTTCCGTTTCAAAGTATTCAGAGAAATTGGGGACATTTCAAGACCAAAAGACCAGCAATGCAACTCACGCCACCCACTCGATTTTTACAATCGTAATGCCAAATAAAAATGGAAAATTTATTCCTAACTGCCTGACTTTGTCTTAGTCTTACGAATCGCTAGCGTTACCTGATACAGTTGCTCTACGATAACGACCCAGAGTCTAAAACCAAAACAAATCACTTACCGGGTTAAATTTTAGGACGTCGGAGGCCAAATAAACAAGCTAAAGAGATATTTTACAAATGTACAGTAACGCTTCTTCAAGCCGCTTCCATAATAATCCAACTTTGGATGATGACGTCAATATTTTTCGTAGAGTTTTAATTAACGCGAAAACGAGATGTACTTTATTTAGCATTTTATTATATTTTGATTTAAATTAACCATTTTTATTGCGCAATATATCACATTTCCTAGCAGAATCAGATAAATATACATAATTTCCAAAAAATACGTCATCGGTTTCTGCTGTTGTTAAGGCGGAAGTGGGCAGGTGCTTACTGTCATGGATGACAAGAAGTTGTAATGCAAAAGCGTCCTAACCCACAAGCCAGCGAATGTAGGTATGTCGAATTAGCTCAAGCAATGAGACATTTAGTCTTTTTTTTTTAAGCAGCATTTTTACTTGCTCTTCCCCTTATGATGCGCTTGACATTGCTTGCGTCGTGTCCACAGAGACCACAGTAGATTGGAAAAATGACGAACAGGTTGGACTCGGAGGAAATGTCACTATCCCAGTATCCGGTAAACTGGAAATTACACAAACTGAACCAAACTTACCCAAACGAAACCTAAACTGGTAATATGTAATAGGCAAACCCTATAAGTGAGCACAGAAAATAACTTCACCAGACTTTAAAGTAGCGATTCCACGTCTGTTGTGCTGAATTCAAATGGACTTATCGGACACTGGCTTAACTTCCTGTAACAAAATTTTAACCTCAAATGCCGAAATCAAATTCCATAAACAAGCAAAAAAACTTCCTGATTTTTGCGCTATGTTGTCAAACTTGACTAAACTGTTCATTTTCCGTACAGTTCCTGAGAAATTACTTGAAGTGGGTTCCCAAAAAGACAAATTAAAATCAATCCTAATAATAAAAAATTAAGACATCACCACGTCCGGCACAGGTGTCGAAAGCTCGAGTATGGAACCCATGTTTAAAGAGAGTTTCAAACATTTCTTAGAATCAATCCATTATTTCTATTCTAACATTAACTTTAATGTAAAGAAAAACTGAATTTTAGTAGTTTACTTTATTTTCTACTTCAAACTAAAAATTTACAACCCCTACGTTATAGCTGAATAGTTTTTCCCTGATTGGCGCATGGACAAATCTATATCTAAAAAATGAAAGGGGTGCTAGCAAAGCTTCAAACAACTATGTTGCCATTTTTTAGTATACCAACAGGCCTTATTTTTTCAAAAGTTGACGTGAACGATCCACCATTTCACCTCGTGAAATTTAACCAGCGTAACCGACCGTACGGGTACGTCAGCAAAATGTTATCAACTTCATTCCATTAAATAATGCTATTTTTGTTCAACTTTTGGTCAACACACAGTGACAATTTCAAAAACTGATCTTTGTAAAGAATGAGACACGTAAATATTAAACATCGAAACATCAGTTGACGTTGAAGACAGCCTTCACGCGAAAACGGGTCAAGTTCTCGGCTCGTTTTAATATAGTATTAACCCGTTTAAATATTAGCAGATTTCGGTTGCTTTTCTCACAAAAAGATTTAATTATTTCCAAGGTGTCGCATTAGCACTGGAAAGACTGCAGTGTTTAGGTGATGACGTCGTGTTCCATTACATCATCAAAATTTAAAAATCATGACGTCGTTCAGTGTCAGGGCATTTGACGTCACAATGAAAACGTTCTCTGCATATATGCTAGTTTATACACCAGCTGTGTCCTGTCTCAAAACATTTAGGGAAATGCCGCATGTTTTAGAATTTGAGGTTTCTGCACGTTATCTCTATAACGCCTTGACATTTGCTCTCGATTCAATATTTCATGGTTCAAATCAGTTCACATGTGTACTACGTAAATATGAGGCTGCTATGTCTGAACCTGATTACCATTAACCCATTATAACCGGTATGCATGAAACTTTATTGAAAACAAGTAACAGTTGCCTGGGAGTCCCAATTTTTGGATATCAATAATGTGAAAATTATGATTCATTTTTATATCCATAATGTCCTGAATGGGATTTCTTTTCAAAAAAATAAATTTACATTGTACTGCCACTAGGCACGTCGGGTCAATTTTAATCATCTATAGTTTGTTTCTAAAACCTATACTAAACTATTCTTCACATGGTTGTAAGATGTAATTAGTATTCAGTTCCACAAGTTTAATCGTAATTGCTTAGAAAAATAATATTTAATAAATCAGGGGAGACTTATGTCTCTAAATATGGGCCTTTTCCAAGCATTTTTATGAATGGTAGTTATTTTTCTGTTCAAGCCAAAATGAGCAAACAGGGTCCAGTGAAAGGGCCCTGAAAAAATATACAGACTACACTTTTTGTTTTATTTGTACCTTTTGAGACTCACATTTGCTTTTTACCTTTTATGATCAAATACCTTGTACCAACATTTGATGACGTCACCGACCGGCCTACTGCCACCACTGCATGACGTAGGTCTAACCTAATTTACAAGGCAATATTTCTATTATGGTTTCACACTTCCACTTAGAATAGAGGCATGATTCCAAAACTTTACTGGTATACCACAATGGTTGTCTGCTCATTATAGCATCTCAGCAACTGGTATATTCTTTGAATGTAGTGATTACTCTGAATCTATTTTACTACTTCAGGATCAACTTGTACCTGTTAGGCGGGGGCATGTATCCCCTTCAGTGATAATTAATACACATCCCTCCAAACAACACCCTTCTTCAAAGGTGGCATACTCAATGATACTATTACTTCTAGTTTAAAGACATATTATTACGATCAACATGGCGTGAATTCTCTTAGACAGGATGATGGCGTCCACAATGTCCTCTCCGATGGCTCAGAAGAAAAATTTAAAGACCGGCTGGCTTCGAAAACAAGGAGGAATGGTCCGGTCGTGGCACAGACGATGGTTTGTTCTCAATGGAGATCTTTTGTTTTATTTTGCCAAAGAAGATGATGCAAAAGCTCTGGGAACTATATACTTACCAGGAAACCGAATCATTGAACATTCATTTAGACCCGATGAACCAGAAAAGTTTCTCTTTGAAATATTACCAGGTAAATTTGCTCACAAAATTAATTGTTAACTGCACCATAAAAAGTAGGATCCCATTTACTTTAGGTGGGGTTCCAGTAATGTATTTATATGTAAATTGCAGTTTAATTTTTATACACCCCGCAATGATTACCAAACAGCCAATATTCATGTGGCAGGGCTATAACTTGAGTTAAATTGTTTTTAAGGTACATCATGTTCGGGCTATAACTCCATTGATTTTAAAGTTACTGTTCAAAGTTTTGGTTGTTGGCTAGATACAGTGTGTACATATTGACCAGAATCAAAATACTTTATTATTGCACTATTTATGTACGTCAATAGGTTGTGTAGGTTCTCAATCACCATTGATTGTCATTGATTATTCTGATCCTCTATCTAAGACCAGCTAGTCATTGGTTATTCTGATCATTCATTTATTTGTTTGTTTTTGTGTTTAAGGAAAAGGTATGAATCGTATGACACCTGGCCATGAATCTTACATGATATGTGCCCATTCTGAAGCTGAAAGAAAAGATTGGATAAAACATATCAGAAGGGTTATGTTTAGAGATGTGGGCGGTGGTAAGTATTCATTTCTGAAACTTATTCCAGCAGAATATTACCTGTAGGCTTCCTTACGTGGTTGTCCTGGAAGTAATATAGAACACTGATAAAACAGTTTCCATGCTTCCCCTTGACCGGGATACCAAACTATGTCATTTTAGACACCCAGAAGATTTTGTTCTATTGTATTATAGCAATTTCTCTTCTGAAGCACTAACAACCAGTTGCTTAGTGTTTATCCGACATATATTTTGGTGGAGACTAACTATGAATGACAGGAAGGCACACATAATTATCTTAAACCATAAAGTAGTGCATTTTATTTAGGAAAACGGGAACATTTTCTGATGTACTGCAATTTCCAAATAAATTGGTATATCTGACATAAAAGGAATTTAGGTAAATTTAATAGCGATTTATAGCCCTTTAATAAATCTGTATTTCAGCCATTTTTGGTTTGAGTATTCTTGAGACCATGACATATGAGAAGAGAGAGTATCCTGGTAGGAAAATCCCATGGATTGTCGAAGAATGTGTGGAATTCCTCACAAAAAACGGTCTCGACATAGAGGGCATCTTCAGGTAAATAGTCAAATCATGACTTTCCATTAGCATTAAATTTTGGTGTCTCACTTCTACGCTAGCCTCCATGTCGGTCATATTCATTGGTTGCTGCATATTTGCAACATATCTGCCACACATCTGCAACACATTTCTGCAACATATCTCTCATACTGTTTGGATGAATTTTATTAGATTGGGACATTGACAATTTATCAACTTTTGGTTTCCGCATTTCTGTTGGTTGTTCTGTTAGCCTCAGTTTTGGAGGTTTTCATTGGTTTATTTTTAGCTAGTTATTGGTGGGACATTTGTAATGAATTAACATCTGTTTGCAGTGGTCTGTCCGTCCTTCTGTTAGCCCCCAATTCAGATATTTTCTTTGTGTGTTGCCTGTAAGACTGCAAGATATCTCCAGAACTGCTTGGCTGAATTTTATGAAAATTTTTTTTTTAGCGTATTGGTGGTGTCCTTTGTAGTTGATCAAGTTTTGCCTTCTGTAGGTCTGTTAATTCTTCCATAAGCGTCCAGTTTGTTATTTTTATTGGTTGTTGTTTGATGACTGCCTGTCTGAAGCATACATGTACATGTAACCACACCAGACAATTTTCTGATTGTCCCCTGTAATTTATCAAGTTTTGTTTGTCTTTTTATTTGACCAATGAATCTTTTGATAACGGCATTGTGCAATTGTCTTCATGGGTGGGGAGGCAGGCTGGAAATCAAGTGTTACATGTTAACATAAGAGGTAAACCTGTTTCAAGTCTCGCTATGACAGACAGATTAAAGCAGTCGGATGAAGTTATGTTGAAATTGAACGAAAAAAATTAAAAAGGTAGCTTTACGAGCATCACACAAAATTACACCAAACGTACTGTGCGTGACAAAGGCTTGTTATGTAGCCCATCTCAGTTGGTTTTCCACATTATAACCATATGTGGAATGCCTGCTGAAGTCGAGGGGTTTCATCCTGACAAAGAACCCAATTTGTTAATCGTGAGTGCGACTTACAGCATCAATAGATCAATCAATCAATGTTGGCATGGAAACCTATTCATTTTAATTTAATATAGGCTACATATTTTTATCTTCTGCTATAAATTTCTCATTTTACCATTTGTATATTTGCTTATAGATTACCGGGGCGTACCTCGATGATCAGAGAATTAAAGGAAACATTTGACTGTGGTGAGAGATTAAAGCTAGAGGTTGACCAACATGATGTCCATACTGTGGCCTCTCTACTTAAACTTTACCTGAGGGAGTTGCCAGAGTCGATCATACCTACCAATTTCTATCAGAAGGTTATGAATATTGCCTCACGCTGTCAGCAACAAGAACATCGGGATCATGTGGGGGAACTTAAAGCACAACTGGCACTAATACCTGAAGACAACTATAATATTCTAGAATATCTGTGTAAGTTTGTTCACAAGGTAGGCCAACATGTGGAAAATAACAAAATGACAGAGATGAATCTAGCCACTGTGTTTGGTCCAAACATTATCCGTCACCTTGACGATAATCCGGAACTGTTCATGCTAACAGCTGACTTGACCCATCAACTAGCATTCCTCCTCATCCATAATTATGATGAAATTTTCTGTCAGTCAGTCAAACGATCTGAGGTACCAGTTGATGATTTGTTAGGGCTGGGCAATGAGCAAACTCAGGAACCTAACTTGGACATACTTACAGCTGTGTCACACCAACTAGGTATTCAGTTTAGTCCTGAACCTTCATTGGTTAATGCAACTACAACCTCTGTGGGAGTTGATAAAGACAATCTACATGCAAGTCAGTCTTTCAAGACTAATAAAGTTAAACAGCCAATTAGACAAGTGAAAAGTTTAACGCTTCCAGCCAGACCAATTCCTCCTAAAAGAAAGTCAAGAATGAAAAAGAACCTTGAAATCCAAAGATCAGAATCTGAAGGGGGTGAGCTTAAGTTAAGTGACACCAGTCCAAACAGCCCTGAAACACCTGACAAGTGGTTTGACCCACCTGAATCCCCTACTAGCTGGAATGGACCCGGCCGTAACCGTGGTCATGTTGTTTACAGTGAAGATCAGTTCTCCAGTGTAGTGGTCACAAATAACAATAATAGTTCTTTAGAATTCAGTCCAACTGAAGTTCTTCAACAACAGAATGACGTGCTCAAAGAAACGTTATCCAGAACAAAATCAAAATATGACTCCCAACAGAAATCCTTGATAGCAGACAGAGAAAACCTAAAAAGTGAATATGATCTATATATAAGTAAGTTAGAGGCTCAACATTCAAGTCAAATCAATGCACTTAAGGAGAGTTTAGAGAGAACACAGGATCAACAGTCTCTCTGTGCTGCCGATAATGATAAAATACGACCTTCTATACCAGAAATTCACCTACAGAATGCAACTTTGAAAGACGAACTTTCACGAACAAGGTCCAAATATGAAGTTCAGGTGAATGCCTTAAAATCTGAATTAACAAATATGAAAGCAAATAATGACAACTTAATACTGAGATTGGAAGAGAAACATCGTGCAATTGAGAAGGATCTGAAGTCTCAACTTGAGGCAGAAAAGGCTGGCCGAGCAGAGGCTGTGTCACGTATTGTCTCTCTACAGTCTCAACTACAACAATATCAGATGAAATATGGTGAAATATAGTCACAATATAATCTCTAAAGACTTCAGTGCTATTGTCCCATACCATTGTTTCTTAGAATCAATTCTTATAACTTTTTAAGGGTTGTAAACTTGCAATTTACTGGTTATGCAAGAAAGAAAAAAAATAGACACCCAACATTTATAATCAGTCTATGCTTCTAAGATTGTGATTAATGTTGATAAGTGTTATCATTATGGAAGCACAGCAGCACCCAGCAAGCTGTGAAAGAAGTGACCTCTCATTGCTGTGACAATGGTGGATGAAATGAAATCGTGAAATACAAATCGTACTGCTGAGCTGTTTAAACTTCATTATTTTCATGTCAATGCCTACTGAGATCATTTATTTTCTTCTTGATCTGCTATATGTAAGAAGTGGTCTTCGGTGGCTTTATTAGTACAATGTTGGATGCTCTCTCGTCTGCTCACCAGTTTCAAAAACTGAATTTCAAACTTCTTTCTATTGGATCAATGTATTGGAATAACCAGCCCCCATTTGGACTAGGTTGGTCATGTATCCTCGTCCCAATAGCCTGGTAACCCCATTATGCGAGTGAAATAGTTTGAGTGGCCTAAATCTTGCAACAGTTTAACAATTAAAATGAGGAAATTAAATTTGGTGGAGTCATTTGGGCGATATTTAACCTAATCCTTTTGACTAAATGGTGATTAGAGCGTCAGTCCACTGGGATGGTCTTTTAGGCTTCAATTGTCTTGGTAACTAAGATATATCCAAAATCATAGATTTTCTATGCCCAAACTCAGGTACCAAACCATAATAAACCGTATATATATCAGAACGAATTAAAACTTGTGGCCATAATTGTACGCCCCTTTCTTGTTATTGCTACGACTGATTAACATTGTTGATTTTTTTCCTCTCCTTTATAAAAAATATATATATTGTTGATACATTTTTATATACACTTTTAAAAGAAAGTTTTTACACAATTTGATATCTTCTAGATTGAGCTAATCAGTCTTTATTTTGGCTATATTTTCTTACGCCATTTTATAAGACTCTTTAACAAGTGCTATTTCATAGAGTTGATGCAAATCTACAATATTAAGGGCATTAATATTTTCAAAAAATGTTCAGATAGTTTGAACTTTTTTAGTAGAACAATTCTCAAAATAAGAAAAAATTCTCTAAATGTTGTTTATTTTTTCAAAAATCAATTTTATAGTTGTCGGCAAATTTTTAAAAACAAAGTTTAAAATTGTTTATTTGTGCTATTTTTCTCCAGAAATCTGAGACGTTTTAGTGATACTAGTCTCCAGAATATTGGTCTAATGTTATAGTTGTGTGTAGAAGTGTCTTTGCCCTGAAATGAATCAATGTTCATGTTGCATATTTTTATTGCAATCATTAAGTTTTTTGAGAACCTGCAAGCCCTTCTGAGGCCTTGCTGGACAGAGCAATAGTCAAACACAGACCTTCTGTTGCTGGTTCAATTCCCACTCTATCGGGGGTTTCCTCTGGCCAAAGAGGTTCTTTCCCCCTAAACCAGGCAACCCCACCAAATAAGTGAAATAATCTGGAGTACGACAACATCCTTCAATCACAAAAGACAGAAATTTGGCAGCTCATGTCACTTTAAACTCTTTACATAAAAGGTGAATACTGTGAATTATCAGAATAAAGAACGCCATGAAATAAAAATTGCCATATATACTAATTGTTAAATGTGAGAAAAGCAGAGGAATTTGTCCTGTATTTTTATATTCTTACATTTTCGTAAATTCTGTGTTCACCTACTGGAGGAAATACACAAAAATCTGTATTTTACCATCATCAAAATAAATACTTGAATTTTTATATCTAATTAAGCAATGAACATTAAAGTTCACGGCGTAAATTGATTTGGACAAACTATTGATTTCTTTCAAATCCTTTAAAACCTGTATTCATATAGAGAAACTTATTGATTTTTTAATTGAATGATTTCTTGTGTGTGGGTCTTATGTCAGACTTGAAGCTAACATATTAAAACAATATATATACAGACCTGTAAATCTAATTTTTTTTCCCTTTACTTTCTTTTTTTGTTTTCAATAGAACAGGGCAGTAATGTATTGTTCCATTCCATCTATTGTATTTAAAAATTAAGATTTTTTTTATCACATTTTAAATTAAGCACCTTGTCATACTATTTATTTTCCAGTATTTTCATACAGACCTATTCTGTATGCTTCTGAACTACCGTTTATACCAGTTTTTGTAGACACAACCACTGTTCATTCTTGAGATAGTATTCAAACAGCTGTTGACATCCCTTTTTTGTCTTCGAAACATCAGTTGGCACCCCCTTTATATCTTAAAAAAAATTTGGCATCCCGTTTGTCTTAAAAAACACATTGGCATCCCTTTTTTGTCTTTAAAACAGCACGTGGGATCCCCTTTTTTTGTCCTAAAAACCGCAGTTTGGATCCCCTTTTTGTCCTAAAAACAGCAGTTGGGATCCCTTTTTATACGCCCGGCTTGAAAAGCGGGCTGTATTATGGTATCATCTCCGTCCGTCCGGCAGTCCGGCTGTCAGGCGTCCGCTTTCCCTTCCGCTCCATAACTTCTAAAGTTTTGATTCCATCTGCACAATTTTTTCTGAGTATATACCTTATGGGTAGAAGGTGTGTCGCGAACTTTTTTTAACATCACTGGTTATATAATATGGGAGTTATATTGGATTATGTAATATTCCCTTCCACTCCATAACTTCTAAAGTTTTGATTCCATCTGCACAATTTTTTCTGAGTATATACCTTATGGGTAGAAGGTGTGTCGCAAACTATTTTTAACATCACTGGTTACATAATATTGGAGTTATATTGGATTATGTAATATTCCCTTCTGCTCCATAACTTCTAAAGTTTTGATTCCATCTGCACAATTTTTTCTGAGTATATACCTTATGGGTAGAAGGTGTGTCGCGAACTATTTTTAACATCACTGGTTACATAATATGGGAGTTATATTGGATTATGTAATATTCCCTTCCACTCCATAACTTCTAAAGTTTTGATTCCATCTGCACAATTTTTTCTGAGTATATACCTTATGGGTAGAAGGTGTGTCCTGAACTATTTTAACATCACTGGTTACATAATATGGGAGTTATATTGGATTATGTAATATTCCCTTCCGATCCATAACTTCTAAAGTTTTGATTCCATCTGGACAATTTTTTCTGAGGATATAGCTTATGGGTAGAAGGTGTGTCAGCTTCCTTGGATAATTTAGTGATAGCTATGGTGGCCAAAACCTAAAAAGTTTAGAATTATAATTATTTCTCTGTTTTAAAGGCTCTTCAATTCAGTTTTATTACCCATATGGTAAAGCAAATATAGCTGCTTAAAGATATGTTTGACAATATTCATAAACCTGGTTGTAAGTGTAAACAGATAAGACTTGTATATTTACACACCATTGACCATCTCATAGATTAGGCTCTGTTCAAATATACCTATATAAAATGTGGCAAACATCCTGGTCAGTGATGTCTATTTGAAGGACCCATTGCATATATTCAAAAATATATATATGGAAGGATTTGTTTTGGTATGGCTGCAGTGACTGTGCCTTTCCGGGCGTATTTTGGGTTTCCCGAAACTCTTGTTTGTCCTAAAAACAGCAGTTGGGATCCCCTTTTTTTGTCCTAAAAACCGCAGTTGGGATCCCCTTTTTTGTCCTAAAAACCGCAGTTGGGATCCCCTTTTTTGTCCTACAAACAGCAGTTGGGATCCCCTTTTTGTCCTAAAAACAGCAGTTGGGATCCCTTTTTTGTCCTAAAAACAGCAGTTGGGATCCCCTTTTTTGTCCTAAAAACCGCAGTTGGGATCCCCTTTTTTGTCCTAAAAACAGCAGTTGGGATCCCCTTTTTGTCCTAAAAACAGCAGTTGGGATCCCTTTATTGTCCTAAAAACAGCAGTTGGGATACCCTATTTTTGTCCTAAAAACCGCAGTTGGGTCCCTTTTTTGTCCTAAAAACAGCAGTTGGGATCCCCTTTTTTGTCCTAAAAACAGCAGCTGGGATCCCCTTTTTTGTCCTTAAAACAGCAGTTGGAATCCCCTTTTTTTCTTAAAAACAGTCCTAAATAACTGGTAATGCATTAAGAAAGCCATTTAAACCTGGCTCGTGACGTATGCGTCAATATATTAGTCAAACACATAACTCACAAATCATGGTTTTGTGTTCAGTGAAAATGTATTAAAATTAGAATTTTATCTAATGCTCAACGTTTAATCTTACCGTAAAATATACTCAAATCTACTGTACATTCCCAAGTTGATTGGACTTGCCTCCTTTTTATTATTGTTTTTACACATCAGTATTTTTTTTTTAATTTTCGTTGAATTTTATTTTCAGTTTGCAAAATTATATTTTATATTGTATGACTATCAGAACATTTTTTGCTTTTTTCAACATATTCACATATGTAAATACTGCTTACGCCATATTTTCAATCTGTTAGTGAACACCAGTTTATTTCAAAGACAACTATTCAATTTACCATTGACTGTGTGGAAGAAGATATTTAATCCTGTGGCCTTAGACATTCATTCATTCTGTGTGTTCCATATTTCAGTCATCTATAACGATTTCACTCATTTAGCTTTATCATTACTAACACTCGATGCCTTGTTATGTATTGCTATCATGATATATAAAAAACAGTCTATTCTTAATAAAGCTTGTTTTTTTTTAAATATTTTTTCTTTGTTGGTTTTTGTGTGTTCAATGGTGGCCATTTTCCTCAGATGACTATCCGGACAACTGGGTGCATTGACCGATGTTGGCCAGCACATCCAGAGTCAATGCACATATCGAGCGCCCCCTGATATATACTCATTACCAAGGAGTCACTTTTTGTACCTCTGAAGTTGATCTTTTAGAGTTATTTTCCTTTCTTACAGCAAGTTTTTGGAAGGTTTGTCCACAACAGAATCCGGTAGTTCCACTGATTTGTTTAACATAGTACACAATCATGTTATTCCGAAAAACCAAAACTTCATCCTGACTCAAGAATTCTACCTTTATTTAATCATCATTCAGATATATTTGAAATATTGAGTCCGTGCAAAGTTTTTGTAATAACACTAATTGTGCACAATGCTGTCCAAACAGCGCAGAAAATCCGACTGTGCCCAGAGGAAACCCCCAACCTTCTGGTGGCACCTGACCACCTACCCCAATAGGGTGATATCAGTCACAATTCTTTTTTTGTTCTTCAAGCCCCACTTCACTGATGGCTTATATTGCTATTTGAAAGGACAAAACACATTTTTTTAATGGATATAAAACTATTGGTTTATTGTACCATAAGTTTAGATCTATACATGGTTTATAGTGATGAGTGATGTTCATTTATGACAAATTCCCATTGTTAATATCTTGATTTAACAAGGTGTAAAATAAATGAAAGATCTATTTACAACTCTCACACAAGTTAAATTGGCATGAGCTGTCAACTTTTATTCAATCAAACTGTAAAATTGTTTGAACTAACATAGGCTTAGAATGAATGGACGTTTGTGTCGGTTATATAAATTGTGTATACTTATCGGATACTATTTTGGCTACGAGAGCACACAGACTGTATGGATTTTCATCACACCCACATCCTTCACCTTGTTTTCAAAGCCTCTTACTGTTGTGACAATCAGAATTCATGAAAAAAGTGTGAATTTTTCCAGCTCATGCAACCTTAGGGTAAAGTTTGTGAACATGAATTGATTGGTTTGTACAGTCTCAATGAATGATTATCTTCAAATGCTTATATTTATTGTCTTAAATTGGAATGATTGAAAACAAGCAAATATGCCATATTAACTGCATTTCAATTTTTCAAACATTGACGTACTAATAATTTTTTTTTTGTGTCTGAGGACTTAGCAAAACTCAAGAAAATTACATTTACCTTCTCTGGGTTTGTACACTTCGACTGATTCAAATTTCCAGGCCTTTTCCAGGCTTTTAAAATTCCAAAATTAACATGATCTATACTCTTAAGATTGAAAAAATCCAGGCTTTTCCCAGTAGGAACTCGGCCTGTTCTATGATACTGTAGTATGTTGTGATTGTGAAACACCCAGGGCTTGATGAAAAAAGTGATATGATACATCAAGTGTAAGACAAAGCACATTAGCCAGATATTCAAATTTAATTAAAGGTTTCCAAATACCACACAAGTCCAACTGAAAACTTGGGTAGCCCCGCAGTACAGATGGCAGAATCATAATAATAAATTGATTCTAAGACACTATTGGGGTGTCATTTACAACATTTCAATAAATGTGGCGTTTCAAAACATGTACCAAACATTTGGTAAAGTAAGCTTCAACAATCATATTATCAGAAACAATAAAAAGTTGTCCAACATTCGTAGTCAGCCCTTATACTCTTATAAACAAATAAAAACATTCCATTCTTCCAGAAAAATAAAATGATTTTCAGAAAGAACCTTCCTCAATTCTTTCCACTGATACTCGGTTAAAATCTTCCAGAATTAAGTTTTCAATCAAACTTCATTCTTTTATTAGATTGTCCTCCATTAAATCCTCCGCGACTGCCTCCACGCCCACCTCGGAAACCACCCCTGTCACCACCTCCACGGAAACCCCTGTCACCACCTCCACGGAAACCACCCCTGTCACCACCTCCACGGCCACGGAAACCACCACGAAATCCACCACCACGGTCACCCCCTCTACCACCTCGAAATCCACCCCCACCCCCTCGGAAACCACCTCCTCCTCGACCTCCTACAAAAGATAAACAGTAAGTTACGTAAGTAATGGAGACCTCATGTTGATAAGATAATGGAATAATGTTGTCAGGTTACATACATTAAGACTGCCTTATGGAGACTGCTTGAAAAGTTATTTCATGGAAAACTCAACTTCACTGCTGACTTACCTCCCCTTCCTCCCCGGCCACCAGGACCTCCTCGCCCACCTCGGCCTCGTGCACCACCAGGTTGAGGTAGAAAACGTGCCAATGGTAACAGTTTTGCGGGATCAATAAAAAACTGTAACAAGTAAAAAAAAAAAAAAATTTATGAAACAAAAAATGCAGTGGACAAATGCTTAGTGTTTTACACCGCCCTTGAGATTATAGTGGGTTAGAAGTTAAGTGGGGGGGAAACCAGCCCTTTGCTTGCAAGAAACCCCTGATCTTCAGCGAGTACCTGGCAAGTCTTCCACATTCCGCGATTGAGTGAAAACCCCACTTAGAAATTCTTCATTTTTTCTTAGGGACGGAGTGGGATTTGAGCCCATTGATAAAAGGCCTGTGTCAGATCGAAAGACTGGTCTATCGCTTGGCCAACTGAGCTACCAAAACCCTGATGATTAAAAAATTGATGTCCAAAAAAAAAAAGGGGGGATGAAAGAAATAATTGGTATCATGTCCAATCTATGTATCCCAGTATTTCCCAACAGACTACATTTTAGCAAATGGTTGGCTTTAAGTTATAAAACACCACCATTATCTTGTACAGTTTGCGTTAAACAAGGCAACAGATGTTTGTTTGATGTATAAATGCTTTAACACAGGTAAACTCAATTTAAAGTCAGCAATTCTCGTGACCACAAACAGTTATCAGTCAACTCACCATTTGTTCTTTTTGAAATGACCCAGCTTTCATATTATCTGACAATTTCACAGAAAACATCTAAGGAAGTGGTTAAGGGTAAATTATAGAGTACTGCAAACCTTAATGGCACACTTGCCGCAAAAATCAGGAATATTTTTTACATTAAAAAAGAGAGACCGTTTTCTGTATTTTTCCCAGACAATATAAGTTAGGAACTTTCTATTTTTACCAAAATTTAAAAGTTTGGACGTCACTTTGTATTTTTAATTTGAATTTGAAAATTTGAATTGTTAGGTGCCCGGAACGTAAACAAACCAAACTGCTCGCAGGGGCGATTTTATGTTTCAGTCGAGTGAGTGAACTAACGGCACAGTGTAATTTTACGTAGGCCTATTTATCTGAGAAATACAGACTGAAAAAGCCTGCTGATAATTGTTTGAGTGTGAACCACAGATAAAAAGGCCTGAAATGAGGGTAAACCAACACGAAAGTTGACCGACACTGATCGTTGTTGTAATCAGGCTTGGATTCTTCGTTTGTTTTTCACCCCATTTCTACATTCTAAAGCTAACTAGACATGTTTTATGTGTCCTATGTTTAAGTTTAGTGGTATTAGTCGTAGTAAGCTCATGTAAATTGGTTTTCTTAGCAAATTTAAACAGTCTACGGCGGCAAGTGGGCCTTTAAAGTGGCATAATCTGCCTGAATTCATGCTGCTTCCATAAATTCTGATTTACCGTGAATGAGATTTTACTTTAAGAGCTAAGCAACAAACAAAAAAAAATCAAAAAGTCTCAATAAAAAAAAAAAACACAGGTATGTGAAAGAATGATCAAACGATTGATCCCCTTGAGGTTATGCAAAATCAGAGACTGTTCACCTGATAAAAGAATATTTTGTTAGATAGGTCTACCTTGAACAATTGTCAAGTACTGTTTTCAGCAATTTGATGTTAAAAAGTAATCTTTTTTTCCAGCTTTTTTTTTTTCGCAGACAGTGAAACAAATGCTCACAGCAAAAGTGCCCATAAAATTGGAAAGTTTTCTGGCTGGCTTTTTACTCAAACAATCTATATGGGATGGTTGCCAGTTACCAACGAAAGGTCGTGGGTTTCCTCCGGGCATAGAGCCCAGTTTCCTCCCACAATAAAACTGGCAACGCCGCCATATAAGTCAAATACTCTTGAGCGCGGCGTAAAACACCAAACAATCAATCAATCTAATTTTACACGATATCTCATTTGTAATAACTTCACATCACATGGAAAATCTTCACATCTTTGAAAAATCAGACATTAAAAATAGGTTCAAGGATACAAAGTCTTTGATTTGTCCAAATATCTCATCCACTTTTCCAATCTGTTCTTTGTTTTGTAAGTAAACAGGTGCGTTAAAATAAGGGATTTTTTCATTGGTACATTTACAGACGAGATCGTCTTCACATGGGTGAAGAAAGGCGCCCAGTTCTGAAACAGAATATCAATATCATGTCAAACAAGTGCTTAATATCAACTTGGGTTAAATTTATTAAAATCTCAGCCCCCTATTAAACAATGTTTTCACAAATATTGTTGAGTTGTAGTAATATTAATGTTACACTTGACGAAGACACTGGTATAGGTGCCGAAAGCTTGTGTTGTTCACAAACAACTAACTACGTGGTGATGCCTTAATTTTTTCTCATTTGTAGTAATCTTACCAACAACTTCATCAGGTGGGCCATAATCTTGGTATCCTCCTCCATAACCCCCTCGGCCACGCCCACCTCCTCGGCCACCCCCACGACCTACAAAAGTTGATATCATTATCAGACATTACAAAATGCTGAACTCATACAGACTGAGTGATCCGGTGAAGTCTATGATTGGATTTATTCATGGATTTAGTCGATTGATTGATGTTTTACGTCCAATCCAGATTATTTTACTTATATGACAGCATTGCTAGGTTTATTGGGGGAGGAAACTGGGGTCCTTACTCAGCACTGGCAGTTTCACATATGTCAAGTGCAAAATCTACACAGAAATTGTTCAATTTTTATTAGTTCTGAGTGTGGTTTGAACCCGCGACGCATCAATGGAAGGCCTGTATTGGACTGTGAGACTATCACTCTACCAACTGAGCCACCACATCCCCCATATGTCACTGTGGATTTGGTAAGTTCGTCTAAAAAGGACAGCAGTAACCTTTATCCTGGAAGCAGCTCACAATTCTTCATTGGTACACTTTCCAAGAAAGTGGGTGAATAAGAAATATGTTCAACATTTTCAGAATTTTTAAAGAAAGTGAAATTGGAACTTGTGAAACATTGTTGAAAAGTGAACACTTTGGTTAAATACATAATTTCATTTTAGAGACATCTTCCCGATTTGAGAGTAAGCAGCATGCTTCATTTAAAGAGATGATTGGTTTAAACGCATTTTGTAATGATTGACAGATCTCCTCTTACCTCGGCTAAATCCTCTTCCACCGCCACGACCACCCCTAAACCCACCGCGAGACATCTCTGAAAAAAGACCCAAGATGAAGGATAGTATTAATTTGTTTCCTTTTTAGTTCTCACAGATAGACGAGCCTTTGAAGTAATTTCCCAGCACTGTTAAGAGCTTCCTGTATGTCCATGGACGAAACTACAATATACATATCTACATAATTCAGGGCTCGAAATTAAGATTTTTGACTTGTTGCCCCAGAAATAAAGCAATTGTCCGAAAAAAAATTTAACCCGCGACCTTTTGCGACTAGATCTTTTAAACGCGTGTCGTGCAGTTTGTTGACGGGTTGGCCATATTTTGCTCTACCTGCGTTTGTTTTGCTCTAGCTTCTAATTTCTCTTTGTGGCGATGCATCTGTATTGTCACTCTGGCTTCGTTTTCCACGCGTGAATCCGCTTTTTAAAAGTAACAACAAAAAATAAAAGTTGCTGAGGAAGTCAATTTTCCACAGCAAAAGTGATTTCACCACGGCATTTTTATCCAAACAATTCTCACTGCTCTGTTAACTGTATTTAAAGCGGCAAATAGCAAATACTAACATCTAAAAGGTGCCTTGACAAAAGAAAAAATGTTCAACGATGATTTTTTAAATTTCTTCTTTGATTATCATAGAAACCAGCATAGAGAAAATGCTAACTTTGTCTTACGTCGGCCTCTCAAAGGCCGTAATTCTTTCCTCATAAAATCCACATGAAATATCTTGTATTTGCATGGACATAATTCGTTGTTAAATGTATATTCCTGGTGATTAGTCACTTCGCTCGGCAAAGCATTTCTTTTTCAAATCAATCTCTAAAACCTAACCTAAAGGTTATAGCCACTGTTTGTGTAATACTACATAGTTAGAGCCATACAGACACGTGCACAGCTGATCAACAAAGCCTGGTTGAGTTTAACTCTAAAGTTTCTGTGGGGTGAAAGCTTTGAATGTTTTTATAAACAGTATTATCGACAAGAAATATATTAACTATTTTGTAAGAACCTCTTTAAATCGTTTTGTTTTAAATAATAATTAAAACCTCTTGAAATCTTTTTTTATTTTATAAAAATTAAAATTCTATATTTTTGAACAACAATAAACATGTACATGAGTGTAACACCCCTATCAAACTTGAATGGGGATTACCCAATGAGACATAACTGACAGACAGTTGGAGACATTCTGACGCTAGCCACCTGCAGAGTTGAACTTTGTTTCAATCAAGGCTTTATTGTGGCCAGATTAAATACAAACCAATGATTGGTTTCTATATTAAATAAGCCTTGAACAAAACTATTACTTGTAAAAAATCTCCATACATTTAAAGTATTCTAGTATAAATATTCTATTTTCCCAAGATAGATATTTTATTTTTTCTGCGGCATGTTTGATTGCCTTGGAAAAGCAGTTTTACGGCTCTGCGGCATTGCCGATTGCCGCAGCGAATTGCGAGGTTTGGCCCGGGTCAAGCGCATGTGTTGTGCAAGAGCCGGAATTTAGACAGGATTGACTATCTTAATTGAGAATGGCGACTGTAAGACGCACTTATTTAGGAGACATAAATCAACAAGTGTCATGAAAGTTTTCTCAGTTTAGGGCTTATGCGCTTGTCCTGAAAAAGCACTTGTCCCGGGACAACCGCTCCTGTCAATACTTGTTGCCCCTAATAAAAATTGCTTGTCCGGGGCAAGCGGACAACCGCTAATTTCGAGCCCTGTAATTGTTAATTTATTAGGTGATTCAAATTGAAGATAGTTCTCAACGCTTTTCTGTTGGTCAGGTGGTGACTCTCGTCATCTATCACCCACACTACAGATTTCAGTCTTCAGTCTTCTGGCAGTCAGCAGCATCATACCATGGTCCATATGGACTATCATTGTCAGTTTATTTGCTACACATCATTTCGACGATAAGTCATTATTTTTAGCTTACTAAAAAGTTTAAGCAAAACACGCCTAAAACATGAATCGATGGATATTCGGGGATTGACGGACTATCATAGAATCAACAGACAATTTTTCCTAAAACAATTGATAGGCACCTAAAAATAATTTTTGAACAAAGATGAAAAATTCCTTTCTATCTACCACGTGGAGATAAAGAGGAACTATTCACCCTTGTATATGTATTAGTAGCTCAAGCCTCAATGATTATCAGGTTTTGTTCTCCATTGGTAGGCGGTGCAGCAGCTGTTTATCAACCAATCGGCAGACAACTGGATCACAGTTGAATGCCAGTCTCAAGGATTATCTGGCCGTAAGTAAAAGTACAACTATTACTACTAACAGACATGGAGACACATACACACTTACAGTTTAGCCTTAATTTAAAGGGAGACGCCGGGAACAAAGATTGTTAAAATGTGTACTATTCGACTTTTGTTTATATAAGATGAGGGTTCCAGATGGCCATTGGTAACTTTCGTAGCTCTATCTGACCCCTGAATAGTGAGTTTTAATTGGGGAATCCTCTGTCTGCTTTCTTTACTGACTTAGAATGGACCTAAATTAGGTACTCAGTACAAGAGCGTTGTGGCTGCGTCTGTGGTGCATTTTCTGCTGTTTGTTTACTGACTGTCCAACAGAAAACAAA
The DNA here is from genome assembly GCA_963971465.1 of Lepidochitona cinerea. Classification (NCBI taxonomy): domain Eukaryota; kingdom Metazoa; phylum Mollusca; class Polyplacophora; order Chitonida; family Tonicellidae; genus Lepidochitona; species Lepidochitona cinerea. Next base: position 9,579,961 of record OZ020551.1, read on the forward strand.
GCAACAGGGAATTCCCTAAATAACTCTTTAAATGTAAATTTTTGGCAGAAAGTCGACTTACAGTCTTTCATCCGAGATGTACATTTCGCATTTTTCACAACATAACTTTAACGGCTGCAGCACACACAGTGAGCTGACTTAACACTTAAAAGGAATAAGTAGGCATTTTGCAATAAGCAGGTTGGGTAATCCAATCCTGATCATGCTAACACTTCTGAATGAGCGCATGTGTCGCAAATAAAATCACTGTTTTTAGCTATTATAGCAGTTTAACCTAACCTTTCAAACAAATTAATTGCGATTTTACACAACATGGCAGTAGAAGGTGAAATGCAATGAACTATACGTCTTATTGGCTGGTTTGGATCTGACTTTGTGAACTGTGCCGCCATTGATAGTTGAAGCGCGCAGACATATCTAGATCGCTATTGCACCATCTCCTAGTAATGGCGGCATTCGAGGCAAATCAAACACCACGTGACTTCCATTCCAGTTCATTGGTGTAATGAGTGTTTGAGATCTAGACTGCCATCTTAAATGTGACAATTTCGTTTTGAAACCTCGAAACTCATGTTCCAATTTCCAATTTCAATATTTGAAATTCGAAATTCGAAACTCGCTTTCCAATTTCGAATTTCGAATTTCAATATTTGAACTTGGAAATTCGAAACTCACCTTCCAATTTCGAATTTCGAATTTCAAAATGTGAAAATGTGAAATATCAAAAAATTGAATTTTAATAATGAAATGATAGCGAAGGCTAACCATATTAAGCTGGCTCTAGGATTATCTAATACAAAGCTTGATATTCAAAAGGCTAAATCTTTATTGCAACAGCAGTTTGAAACTTTGTTCTTGGAGTCGGTAAACTGTGATGTTAACAGTAGAAAAAAGTTAAGAACTTATGCAGGTTGGGGAAAGTCGCCGATCGACGGGTTGTCCATCGATTGACGGACAAACCGTCGAACGACGGACAATAGAGCCCGTCGATCGGTGGGTTAAGTTTGGACAAAAATGACTATTTCCTCTCTATCTGCCATCATTCGCGTTTTCGCCGAACTATCGAGTTCTACGACAACAGTGCATGCCCCAAGCTTGTTGTTAATGGCTAGTTCTAACTTCAAAGTCAACTCGTCGCGTGCGCCACAGCCGGTGAAATTTATTTCTTAAAAGTCTAAAACAAATTGCGCCATTTAAAGCAAGTGTTTTAAAATAAACCGATATATCTACTCACATGCTTCATCTATCCACGTGTAGTGCACGCTCTGTAGTTTCCAAAAATGACCACGAGGCGTAAATCCATGCCCAAGTTAGGCGGAAATTGTCGGAAGAACTAGGAACGACATCTACCAAAAATGGTACGACAAAGGTCAACTGAGGTCAATCAGAAGAGTGACAGGAAGTTCCATATTAGTGCTGCACACCTCCAGTTCTTCAACAATTTCCGCCTTACGTGGGCATGGATTTACGCCTCGTGGTCATTTTTGGAAACTACAGAGCGTGCACTACACGTGGATAGGTGAAACATGTGAGTAGATATATCGGTTTATTTTAAAACACTTGCTTAAAATGGCGCAATTTGTTTTAGACTTTTAAGAAATAAATTTCACCGGCTGTGGCGCACGCGACGAGTTGACTTTGAAGTTAGAACTAGCCATTAACAACAAGCTTGGGGCATGCACTGTTGTCGTAGAACTCGATAGTTCGGCGAAAACGCGAATGATGGCAGATAGAGAGGAAATAGTCATTTTTGTCCAAACTTAACCCACCGATCGACGGGCTCTATTGTCCGTCGTTCGACGGTTTGTCCGTCAATCGATGGACAACCCGTCGATCGGCGACTTTCCCCAACCTGTTATGGTCTGATTAAAAAAGACTTAAAGCAGGCAGACTATATCTCTCATATTAAAATAGAAAAACACAAGTGTGCCTTATCTTTAAGATTAAGCTCCCATTCCCTTGAAATAGAAAAAGGTCGTTATAAAAAAGGAAAAAGTCATATTACTCCCGATTGTCGATTCTGTCCGTTTTGTCCCAAGTCTGTTGAGGATGAACAGCACTTTTTATTAGACTGCTCTCTGTATACTCCAATTAGAAACTCACTTCTTGTTAAGCTTAAATCATTGGGGGAAGACTATAGTGGCCTTGGCAGAGAGAGACAGTTTTTCCTCCTTCTGGACCCACCGGGTCCTATTGCCTGTGTAGAAGGCTGGTTTGTTTACTCTTGCCTTGAAAAAAGGAAGCTGTCAATTGACAATTAATTATATAACGGTCAATGCTATGTTTGTTGCCAATTGTTATTGTTGTTTATATCTTGTTCTTTTATCCCTTGTATTTATGTTCTTTGCCCTACCCGGATGGGTGCTGAGTAAATAAAATTGAATTGAATTGAATTACCAGTGCATATGTAGACCTATTTATAGTGTTAACAGTAATTTGATTGGTGAAAACTAATTTAAAAGGTGTCAGTGATTGTTTAATTAACTAAGTG